>OZ010593.1:2243132-2393132 GCA_963932145.1 Acanthosepion lycidas | reverse complement strand
TTAAAGGGTTCTGAAGACAGTAGACTGAAGAACCGTGATCAGCTTCATCAAACTCGGAAGCAGAGATGCCATCAAAATCCTGCATTAGCAAATTTCATCTGTCAGTGTTGCTTTGTCACCCGCAGCAAGGCTGGGCTAGTATCACACTTAGACCCAATGAAATGTCTTTCCCTTACCTGATTTTTTTCACAAGAGACCCTGCTAGCATGCATGAATGTAAAACAAAAGGCAGCATCCAATCTGACCCTCACTTATCGTTCACAATAGGAGAGTCCAATAATATATCTATATGACATAGAACCGACACACTGTTTTCAATTAGATGGTAACATATCAGTTCAAAACCTACATCAGGTTTTTGGCCACTTTTGATTTGAATATCAATTGATAGTATGATGGAGGCAAGCCAGCAATTATATCTGGAATTGGTCATATGATCGTGGCCAGACATTTGGCCAACAGACATGTCACCAAAAAGTACAAATAAAAATAGTAACAAGCAATACTTTAGCAGTATTATAAAGTAGAATAAGACTAATAATTACCACTGGATTTCAAGGGATAAAATGACTAAATCTAAATTTAAAGTTAAGTTTTATTTCAATATTTGTTTCTTGAAATTAGTATTTTTAAAAATATTTGAGTGTATTTAGGTAAAAAGTAAAACCCAATTATTTAAATTCGTATTTAACAGTAAGATGAAAGCTAGTTCATCCCTTTTTAAAATAATGATCATTAAAAGCAAAATTGAAAGATCTTTGATATCATAAAAGCTTAAGATTTTTGTTGTAGCAAAATACGTTTTTTCTCAAAATAGTTACAGTAATATTTGAAGTACAATATAATATATAGAATAGATTTAAAAAAAAAAAAACAATTGGAAAATTATAAATTAATACTGCAAATACATATAAATATATGTAGCACATTATGATAAAGTTTGACATGTGTAGAAGTGTGCCACTACATTTATGTCTAAATGCCCCTCAGCCAAATGTCCGAGTACTGATATTATCTCTGCTTTTGTTTATTAGACCATATTATAGAACAAGCATTCGTTTCTGAAATGGGCGAGGACTGTAGATTATTGATGTAGCACTGGAATGTCCTCAAGAGCAGGAGTTGGCAACCTATGGCACACATACCACACGCTGTGTCAAGCAATTTCCAATGGTACAGTCCCAAATGACATGACTAAGTCTGAACCAATAGCTACTACAAGGCAAAGGTATTTACTGTTCTGATTTTAATACATACTAAAGTATATATACTATATAAAATATATTGTAGAACAGGTGTATTGACCTTGACTTGTCTAAAAATACGTATGCTGTTGACACACTGAATGATTTTAAAAACCTAAGTCAGCACATAGCAAAAGGTTGCCAATCCCTACTCTCGAGAAAGGAAATTTACTCTTGATAAATGACAATGTACTGCAAGCAAGGGAAACATTAACACACTGAAATGTGAAGCATTTAAGATTATTTATTTCAAAGAATACTTTCATCAAACACTAGATGAAATATATCTAATCAGCATTTTATTGATCATAAATGGTAGCATTTTTCAAAAATAAAAATCCCAAATATTTGCAAAATAATTCTGTTTACAAAGCTTTTTTTTCCTCACATCAAACCATCAGTTGAGCTAAAATAGGTAACTTTTGCATGTTCATATTTTATTTTTTTCAAATTCCACAAATGACAATAACAATTATCAAATGAAAAACAAAGAAAGCAAATCTCTAGTGCCAAACAAGCATTAATATGAGAATATATATAGTGTGGACATAGGAATCAAGATTGCATGATGACTGTCAGTTTCATGCCACAAATGATCTTTAGAAACCTGTCTTAAGATCACAGGACAGTAGCCTTGTGGATTAAAATGTTGCTTCATGAATTTGGTGACATTGTAACTGTGTTCAATCCCTGGGTCAAGCAGCATTCTTGGATTTGGTGAAAATGGGATGAGCAATAATTGAACCGTCCTAAATTAGAACTAGATGAGATATAGACATGGGTAGCAGAATGAAAATGATCTCCTTTTATCCCCGAGATTTAATAAAGGGGCTGGTTAAGTCCCTGTAAGGTACCCAGATCAACAAGCTGCTAATGGAGACTGGAGGACGCACCAGCCGTAAAGTGATAACAAAGATGAGGATGCATCTGCATATTTCTTGAAACAATGTTAATTTCTATGTCCACACATTGTTTTTTTATATATATATATATATATATATATATATATATATATATATATATATACACACACACACACAATCCTTGAAAATGAATGTAGCAACATTCAAAAGTACTCAGGAAGAAATAAAATCTACATAAATATGAAGTTTGGTAAATTTACTGATTTTTATATAAAACAACCAATTCAGAAATTTGAAAAATTTAATGAAAAAAAAAATTGGATAAACAAAACTTGTCGATTTTATTCAAACCTGTTTGAAAGAATTCTTTCTGCTGAAATACACCTTTTAATTTTATTATATAGAATTAATATAAGTAAAACTGTCTCTTAGCTGATTGATGTTACCTTCAGCATCCAGACTCCAGAGTTTATATATATATATATATATATATATATATATATATATATATATATATACACACACACACACACACACACATACTTTAGATAACTTATTTTGATAATGGCTTCATGAAAAGAAAAAAATTGGCAAAATATCAATAGAAATTTTCCAAATTCTTTTATATTTACCATTTCATCAGATTCTCACCCAAACTCGTATATAGAGCTGAGAGTATCTTATCTTTACTCCTGTTAAGATTTTAAGGAAATCTCACTTTGCTTGCCTTTATGTCCCTATATAGATACACCACCAATTTTCTAGCAACAGATTTCCCAAAATTTTTATTTGGATAAAATTGTAGAAACTTTGAATTCTGGACGATTGTTTTCACCTCAATTACATGGTCTTAGTTCTTTCTTTTTTTATTCCTTATTTTTCCTTGGGTTTTGGTTTATTCAACTACAAGCCGAAATACCTAAAGTTTTTCCACTATATATATATATATATATATATTAAATGCGTATTAAATGCCAAAGAGAACATAGTTCTGCTGATTTTATTTTGTATTTTTTCATATTTCCGAATGACTTTTTATTTCAAAATTATATTGATATATATATATATATATATCTTTTCCAAAAGACATATATCAATATAATTTTGAAATAGTCTCATTCGGAAATATGAAAAATACAAAAGAAAATCAGGACTGTTGTCTTTGGCGTTTAAAAGAGGGGATGCTGCTTATATACACACACACACACACACACAAAGAGAAAGTGGATAAATAAGCAATGGAAATTGGAAATTTTCACCTAAAATTTGTTTCATTAAACTTTTTCATATAAACTCTGAAGATAGACAAAAAAAAAAAAATGATGAAAAGAAAAAAGTGATTGTCACTAAACAGGGATTAGTGCAAGTATTGCCAGCAAAATGTGATCATATAATAATCTAACCAAAAAAAAATTGTGTGTGTGTGTGTGTGTGTTCCTCACCATTTGGTACTACTTAGTTTCATATATGTGACAATCATCCTTCACAAATTGAAAACTGACCATTGTAAAAAATTTTAATATTAATAACCTATTAAATTAGTAAACCAGTACATTGACTTATGAAAATAAAATATTGTTAAAAAAATTAAAAAAAAAAAAAATTATGAAAAAATGCATGCACCCAATTAAAAATTAGCTAAACAGAAAATATATTAAAATAATTGTCAGATTTGGTCCATTTCATAATGTGAATTAATGGTAAGATTGTATTTGCACCTAAAGATTGCAGCAACTGCATGAAACTCAGTTGTGTTATCAATGTTGGATATTATGCATATTCACACACATACACACATTATATATATATATATATATATATATATATATTAAAAATAAACAAATACTGAAGATTTATCTAGATACTTAATCTTGCTAATCTTTTACAGAATTCAAGTTTTGTTAAATTCAATCCATCAGGTTTGTCTAATTTTCCAACATTCAAATAAATCGAAATTATGACTGATGCACTTGAAATTACTTAAACAAAAATAAAACAAAACCTAAACTTTAGACAGTTTATCCACAATTTTTCTTTTTAAACATGTTAAAAACAATTTACATTTTGTCTTCAGCAGCTTACCACAAAGATTGTGGAAGCAACTCCCAAGAGATGCTGATTGCTACAATCTTAACTTGTTCAAGGCTAGATTCAACTGTTATATTCCCCAAATATCTGCATAAACTGTGACTCTTACTCTGTAACCCTCTACTTTGAGTGGCTCTTGGGTCTTGTAATTTTTTTTTTTTATACAATGATATTCACCATGTACAATATGATTGGTGGTGGATAAAATGATCAAAATTCATAATGGGTAGTCAGTTTTTGACTTGCATGACTCAAGGAGAGTGATATGTACATCTTTTTTTTTAAAAATTAGAAAAATACAAAAAAAATAAAAAAAACTGAAATAGATGGACATAGTAAACTGAATTTAAAAATTGATTTATATCAAAACTGGTTGATTTTTCTATGGCCTATCAACCCTTTTATAGGTTATTTAAAGGCAGAAAATATTTTTAGATGTTTTTTTTTTTTTTTTTTAATGGATTAGTGATACAAGTTTTACTAATTAACCCACAGCTGAGGGGAGTAGAGATTGGTTCATATCTTTCACAAGGGTATTTTTTGCATAAGTGAATACAACACTCTTCAGGAAATGGAAGGCTCCAATTCTTTCCATTTATACCATTCACACATTCAAGCACACACCACCTGGTATTCTCAAGCAGTCACCCATCTAGGTACTAATCAGGGTCAACATTGCTTAACTTTCATGATCATACAGAAACCGGGGGTGGGGGCTTCAGCATGATATGGCTATAAGCCATCAAGTTTCATAATGACTAACTTTTTATAAATTTATACATTTAACATATAAGATTTGAATTCATTTAATATAAGATTAACAGAATGTTACTTAGCAAAAGAAAAAAAAAATGTATGTCATTCTGGTAAAAATCAAATGAAATCATCACACATAACAAATATGTTTTTATATTTACAAGTTGTTTTATAAGCTAAAGTCAGGATAAGCAAAATTATCTCTAAATTAAAACAGGTAAAACTTAACATTTTACTGTTTTTTTTTTTTTTAATTTTGTCACTTAACCTATTATTGGTACTTGTGGGGCAGTATCACACAGCTTTATTACTATAGAGTTTTGAAACACTACATTTTAAAATATTCTATGTATTTAGGCAGCAAATGTTCTTTAAGGCAAATGTTATTAAAAAAAAAAAAAAATAATAGTCTATTAATTTTATTGATCGACTTTTCCAAATTGCAAATAATCCTTCTCAAATAAGGAGGAAATGCTGTCAAAACTTATCTAAAGTTTTTTGAAAGAAATATGGTCCAAAATTTTCGATCAGTCATCATCAGAGTAGGTACAGACAAATGGTGAGTGTTATGATGTAGACAAGCTCTGATGTGTGGTTTTTATATTTTATTTTTTTTTTTATACATTTGTGGATGCAAGCTCTCAAATTACGAGTATTGCTTTAAGAATCATGTCTGTTTTTTACTATTTGATTTTGCTAGTATTTTGGTATTGTCTGTGAAAAGCTATTTAATGTTACTATGATCCTTATTTAAAATATCATTTACTTGTAATGTATTGTTTTGTATTCTTTTTGGTTTTTATAGAACAAATTTTAAAAAGTGTATGCAATAGGTTTCATTTTATTTTTGGTATGATCTTTTAAAATTTCTTATCAATCTGCCCCCTTCCCACACACACACACACTTTTCAGGTTGTAACTTCTCAAGCAACAAATGTGATTTTTACATCAGTTTCTAGTGAAATCATTTCTGACAGTCTTTACTTTTGTCATATGCTTGTAATTAACATATGGATGAAATCAAGAACTTTTTGGCAGATATTCAGAAAGCTATTTGACAGATTATGAAAGTTTGAATTGCCATTTAAGAAAAAAATATTTAGTATTTAATGGTACTAAGAAACAAATCCTTAGATTTGAAAGTCTGAGTTCTACAAATGTTAAAGTTTATATTCATTTTGAATAATTTATGATTCAATGGAGGATGTGTGGCCAAAAGTGGTTTGAATGTTCACTTTACAAGCTTGCAATCAGTCATCTGTCACCATGACAGATTTGTCAAGGAGATAATGGTTATCGGCATGGAGACATAAATCATCCTGTAGCACTTTTGGAAAGTGTCTGAAAGCCATAATGTGGATTCACTGAAGCCTTGAATGAAATTGGGTAGATGAAATTATTTATCGATTGTGCTAGCACAGTCATCGTGACTGAGGACTTCAGTATACATTCAACATAGTTACAGCATAAATCACATGTGAGGTCTGTGGATGTTGAACACAAATGTGCCTGAGCAGGCGTCTGCAAATGGGATTGACTAGCAGACTGGCATGCTCAAATATGAACAGCCAGCCATTATGATTCAATGATTTGTTATAATAAAACAATAGTTTTAAATTTCTATCCAGATAGTGATCTATTTTGAATATCTTGAAAACCACTTGTGCATCTTTGTAATATGGCAACCAATGAAAGAGGACCTCATGACTGTGCATGCTTAAACAAACCCTTCTTCCTTAACGTTACTTGGTCAGCTGTAAACTGCCATATGTAGTGTGTGACTGCGATAGGCACAATATGACTGAGTCTACACATTCTTCATGCCTTGTTAATTTTTTTTTTTTTTTTTTTTTTTTTTTTTTCTCAACATGTCCTTCTCATAGTGCATTTCTGCAATTATCTGACTTTCTCCAAAGAGAAAAGATTTCAGACTATGGATGATGAGATTAAGGGTTGCATGGAGATCCCAGAAGAGGAATTTACAGGGTGTTTTGAAAAGTGGAATACTAGAAGTAAAAGAGAACTGAATGGAACTAAGGTGTGCCATTATCTTAAGTAGGCTATTTTTTCATTAATATTAAATAACTGGATATATTCCAAAGAGACCTTAGAAATCACTCCCCCCACCCTTTATCTTTTCCAAGAAAGAATGGCAATTTAGATAATAAACTCTGGAGAATCATGGTCAACAATATACTGAAGGAATATGGCATTTAAAAAGTAGTACTAGTAGTGACAATAAAATGAAAAAAACTTGTTCAAACACTGAACTTGACTGGCATTTTTTAATTTGAATTAAAATTGGTTGAAGTCAATAAATCCAACCTTAGAATAAGTATTGCATGATGAAAAAATGCAAGCTGAATTATATTTTTGATATATGCACATTAATGTTAAAAATTGGCCACTATTTCTTTTTCTTTGATCAAAGGTAAAAAATAAAAGGTGATTTTGTTTGAAACTTTGACACTACTATACTTTTGCACACACACTTAAAATAAAACCATATTTAATTCTCGTGTGTTAAAATTTGCATTCATTTAAATTGAATGTCTTAAAACTACTATTGTACAGAGTTAAGAAAAAAAAATTAATGCCATTTAAATCTTGAAGATAAGGAAATGACTTTTTAAATAAAATAAGTTGGGATTTAAGTTAACTATTTTCCTGAAATTAATTCAAAATTTTGAAAATGCTTTCTAAAGAACAGATTGCTGATCCCAATCTGGGAAAATGAATGCTGAAAATCCTCCTCACTAAATTAATAGATAATTCCTACAGATGCATTCTGGGATATCTTAAAAATCAATCCTTAGTCTTCCCCCACATATTTTATCTTTCTTGTATTGTCTTGTAGTTGCCTTTTTATTGTTCAGTTCTTGTATTATTTTCTGTTCTTATTGTTTTGGAATTTTGTCAGTTTCACTTTAAAATGACTGCTTATTCAGTAAAGACCAAATAAAACATAATCTGAATCCTATCATGTTCACAATCAAGAAAATCAATACCAATAAAGGCATTTTTCAATTTAATGCTAATTCAAGAACCGATAATATTAATCACGATTTGGTGCCAAAAATAATTTCTAGTAAATCTGATTCCACATAAACTCTGCAAAGTAATCAGATTCCTAATCATCCATCATATGAAGATTTTCTGGTCTATGTATTACTTTTTTTTATTTTTATTTGTACCTTTGCCATATACCTACCAAATAATTTGTGATTGAACTGGTGATTGTTGGGGGGGGGATATTATAGCACAAAGACCTGAAGACTAGTAGTAGATCCTAATTGTAAAATTATGAATATATTTTACAGTATGAGTAAACTATTAGTAGTGATATTAGAGTAATAGTACAATTTGATGAAAGAAAAAAAAAACAAAAAAAACTGTCATTCAAACACAGGATATAATATTAATGTCACAAAAAGAAAATTAAAAAAAAAAAAAAATTAAGTAATCTTATAAAACCAAGAAAGAAATCAGATTTTGCATAAAGTCATGACATTGAAGTCTTATGGCTTTGTGCAAAACACAATTTCTTTCTTGTAAAATATTCCTTCCTTTTTCAGGTCTATAAGTGTAAAATCAGTTCTAAATCTTGTTGAAAAATCTCTTCTACATTCCCATCTTGCTATGGTTTAAATGGAATAAATTCCCCTTGGGTGGAAACCTGTCTAACAGAAGGAAAACTGAATTTCAAATCATAAAGGAGACAATTGGAAACCATTCCAATTTCTTTCCAAGAATGAAAGACAATTCAGATAAAGAATTTGTGGAGTCATTAAAAGGAAAAAAAAAAAAAAAAAAAAGAATGGTTTATTATTCTTAATGTTCATACTCAACTCAAATGTAGATATATTGTGACAAAAAGTCTTAATTATTTTGACTTGATCACCACAGATAAAAGCAAAACTTTATAACTTAAAAAAATTAGATATTTAGAAATCTTTCTCCTATTTAGGATTGGGTTTCTGTTTCATTGTAAACTCTACATCAATTCTATACTTCTAACATTTCTGCCTAAACTCTGAAATTTATACTATTATTGGTTTTGTAGTTCTTCTAAGTCTTTTCTTTCTCTTTCAATTCCAGTACCCCTTTGCATGTTGTATGTTTTATTGCTTTGCTTAAAATGGATTGATTTAAAAAAAAAAAAAAAAAAAAAATTTTCACCATTTTAAAGTTTAAAACTGACTTTTTTTTTAATTTTAGTGACTCAGTTAATCAACTGACCCAGTTGTACACAAAAGAAGCTTAATCTGAAAAGTTAAGATTAAGATGTAACTTTGACTAGAAATTCATGTTTTTAAATGATATTTTAATGCACACTTTATAAGCTCCAGCCAACTATTAAATTTTAATGACTTTCATAGTTTTGGTTCAGTAGTTAGAGAAAGGAATCAAATATTTGAGGTGCCCTTGTAATGCAAGAACTGGCTAACAGCATGTTCATAAATGAATATAGGAAAAGTGAGTTCAAATTAGAGCAGTCTTTCATGTTCCAGTTCATTTTTTGCTTAAATTGAAGAATAAATTTTATGTCTTAGTTTAAATATCTTCTGAGATTAAGCCTGAAGAAGACACAAAAACAGAAGCTACTTAAAAGAAGTAAAACTATATCTTAAAGCTAAAGACTGATAAAAAATATCTTCATACGTGTTGTATTCAAAGTTAGTAATAGATCAGAAACAAGGTTTGTAAATCATATTAAATGATAAACCTTGATATAAATGTTGAAATTTCTTTTGAGATTTTAGACAAAGAATCATTTTCAGAAAAAACAAGATGAGATTAGGAAACAAATCTTTAATTTAAAAAATATATATAACACACATGAAATTGGCCAGTGATTTAAATTCCATTCTCCCCCAACCTACCCACTGTTATTCCAAACACCCTACCCCCCCCCTCCGTTTATTTTATTTTCCACTTTTTCCTATCTGTTTTATCATCTCTTCCCCCCCCCCCAAAAAAAAATCATTTTTTATTAAAATAAAATGCCTTTCCAATCTACTTTTTTTTATTCTGGAATTACAAGCATGTTTGCGAATATATCTTTCTTTACTGACCCTAAAAAGCAATACATCTGTGAAACTTGAACTTAAAAAGTTTTTTTTTTTTCTTTATCTAATGATTATTGTTGTTCTATTTTTAATATTGCACACTTTAACAAAAATCTGCTTATCTTTTAAGCCCATTAAACTCCAAAACATTTAGGGATGCATGTTTTGTTAGATTTTAATCTGTTATTAATATTATTATATATAAAATAAATTTAAGCAGTAAGAATTCACTTAAACAAGTTCTGTTAATTTCAGTCAACGAGGCCAGGCTGTTTTGTTTTGTTTTTGTTTTTTTATTTATTATATTTGTCTAATTTTCTAAAGTTGTACATTGAAATAAAAATTGGATAATTCACTGGCCAAAGTTCATGTTTTTGTTCTGTTTTAGACAAAAAAAGTGATTTTAGTTTATCCACAATTTTGATTTCAGTGTACAATTTTTGAAAACTAGACAAACAATAAAAATACATTGACCTGGTCATCATTTGAACTTACATTTTGAGTTTGACTCACACACACATTAAAAATATATAACTAACACTTTGGGTTTTACCGATGACTTATAAGTTATAACCGTAACCAAAAAGCATTTTGAATGCAGTGACATATGTTTTTGTTTTTTAACTTAATGATGCAATTGCCTTAAATTAAAACAGTCTTTCAATTGTCAACTGATTATTTTTAGTTCAGCCTTTATTTTTTTTTATAATTGGTGGCAGGTGGTGGGGGGGGATTGTTTAAGAATTTTGTTTTATTCCAAAATAAATAAGGCATTCATAAAAATTTTAAATATTCGAACAAAAATAAGTGTTTCACTTTGTAAACTTTTTTTTTTTTTTGTAAACATTTTCTGTGTGTGTGTGTGTGTGTGTGTGTATGCGTGTGCGCGCGCGCAGATAAATACAAACAACTATAAATGCCGAAGTGAAATCTAGCACTCACTCGTTCTCTATCATTCCATTGTGAACTCATTTCAAATCTGGTGAAACAGGGTTTTTTTTGTTTTTTAATATATTTGAAATTTTCATCTATATGTCCTCCACAATCACTTAAACTGCAATCGTAATTTTTTTTTAAGTTAAAGGGAGAAAAATCAACTACAAAAAAAAAAGTTAACAATTACTATTTTTTTTATTGCCACTTGCGGCTTTAATTTTACGGTCGGTATTGAGCAAACGGTGTGGGCTGTAAATTAAAGCAAAAATGAAAGTAAATGCTAGTCAGAAATGGTTGACATTGATTTTAGAGTAGTAGACATAAATACTGCAAAGCGAAACTTATTTCTCAAATGCACATCAAAAGTGTATCTCTTTTCATTAAAATATTTTAACGTGAGTGGATATAATTTAATTATCGATCTCGAATCGAAACATTAAAAAAATATGTAGTTTCTCATGCAGAAAAAAAAGAAAATATCAAGCTTACTTTGTTTACATTGACAATTTGTTTTACATATTTAAGCAGTTCAAGGGAAATAACTGCCATTTTTTTTATTTCCCTTTTTTTGTTTTTCATTTCGTTTTAGTTTGTTTACACAGCGATTTTCTTGGGGTTTTTTTTACTTATTAGCAAGCGACAAAATCTTGGCAGTCCATAAGGCGATGTCGCTATCACAGACCTTTGATTCAGTCAATTCTTTGACCTGGCTTGAATTTATGACACGAGCACCTTTCTCTATTATTTTCTTTTTGGTCTGATCAATATCCTCTAGTTTCACGCCTTTACTTGCATCATCAATGAGGTAAGTACGAAAACCCAAATCTAAAGCATCGAGTGTTGTGTATCTGACACACACATCATAGGCAAGGCCACACACATACACATCGGTGACATTTCGGGCACGTAGAATAGATTCTAATTCCGTCTGAGAAATTCGTTGGTTGTCGAAGAAGGCTGAATAACTGTCAACATCGGTGTTAGTACCTTTGTGTATTTGGATCGATTTTGAAGTTGAACCCACTTTTAGATCCGAGTGTAATTGGGATCCCCAAGTGCCTTGGACGCAGTGTCTGGGCCATAACATCTGAGTATGAGGAGCATGATCGGAAAACACGACCACATCGTATACTTGAGCATTCTCCGCAGACACGGGGCTGCTGATGTGTAGTTTTCGAAGAGGGAGATTATCAATGAATGAAATATGCTTTTCATCGTGCCAATCAAGGGAATAAATTTCTACATCGAAATTCACATCAGAAAGCAGTTGGTTGATTACAGGTACTACCGAGGCTCCGTCCTGACCAGCAGGACATCGCTTCAAGGCAAGGGAGCCGTCAATAAAGTCATTTTGAACATCGACTACTATCAAAGCGGACACTGGTTTCATCAGATATTTTAGCCATGTCTTCCAACGGATTTCTTTAAATCCTAAACGCATATCGTTATCCTCGTCGAGTAAAGACAAAATTTCTTCTGCCAAAGAAGTGGTTGAAGAAGAGTTGAAAATATCGCCGATCATACGGGCAAACTCCTGTTTATCTATAAACCCGTCTCCGTTTTTGTCGTAGTAACAGAAGCATTCATGGCACCACTTATTATTATCAATAAGGCCGCTATTATTGAGAGAACCGTGCCCGTTTTTATTGTTTGCTTCGGCCATCTGGCAAAATTTCGTGAGGAATTTCTCTCTGGCTAAAGCTGAACTAGACATGTTTCTTTGTCGATGACAATCGAATGATACCGCTTGTCAGCAGCAACACCACTGCTTATAAACTGACCGATTCAGTTCGGGCGGGGGAGTGGAGAATTAAGTTGATAGATTTATAATCAGCCAGTCACATGACCCTTTGTCGGCGCATGCTCGTCTCTCCGTTGCTGCAACAACATCGGGGTAGTGAATGCCTAACTACGGTAGCGCACCGGGTGGCTAGCGTAGCAGACTGTCAGCCGAGAGGTTCCGAATAGGTGGATGTTTTGATAACTAACAAGTATTGTTGCCATAAAAAGACAAAAAAAATTCACTAATTAAAATAAATGCACATTGCATACAGAATTTGTGTATAACTAGAAATAAGTAATTATGGATTAAAAATCCGCCAAAATTGTTTTTTTTTTTTCTTTTCTTTTTTTTTAATAACGAACAAGTAGGAAAACCTTTAGAAATTTAAAAAAAAGTTCTCTCTCTCTCTCTCTCTCTCTCTCTCTCTCTCTCTCTCTCACACGTGTGTATATCATTCTTTTCCTCAAACCACATATTTTAAACAATGTGAATGTTTAATTTTTATTATTAACAATTGAATTAGCGATCAATAAATTCAATTTTATGAATTTCATTTTTTGTCTACGTCATTCAAGTTTTTTTTTTTGTGTGTGTGTGTGGGTCTTCACTTGTTACGGAATTTTTACCCTGCTGTGAAAATATTTCTTCATTTTTCGAATTATTAGGTTGGTGCAAAAAATTGTCGTTTTTTCACATAACATCATAACATGTGAGGAAACGACTTGCACTAACCTAATAAAAATGCATTTTTACGGGTGATGCAGATGATTCGACCACGCTTCTTCTTAGGGTCATAATGAGTCTCTTTCAATTCATGACTGATTAGAGAAAAAAAAGATTTCCCGCAATAAGCTACCGTTTCTTTCTGCGGTAGAAAGGTCCAATCTGCCCTGCTATTCAACCCATACCTGGGAGTGGGAGGGGTGGAGAAGACATATTCATTTTTTTTTTTTTTTTTTTTTTTTTTTATCGATTCATCCCAAGCAAGGCAATGATGCTACCAAACGTGAAAGACAATGAAGAAGACTTTTAGTTAGATGGTAGAGGAAAACACAATCCTAAACTAACATGAAACAAAGGTTTAAAAGTTTGAACTGGACTAGAGACGTTTCGTTTAAACTTTAAACGAAACGTCTCTAGTCCAGTTCAAAAGACCGGGAAGGACTGGATTTCCCAAGTGAAAATATCTAAAAAAAAAAAAAAAAAAAATGTAGAAAGCATGAAGATGTTTACGATGTAATTGTAAAGAAAGAATATATGTTCCTTCGTGCTAGTTAAATTTTTCTTTCTTTCTTTTTTTTTTTTTTTTTTTTTTTTTTTTTTGTTGTTGTTAACTAATTAACACCGTCTTTACACAATCTGAACCTGGCAAATGGTAGCATAAAGCGTGAAATTTTAAACAAATTACTAATCCTGGCACATGCGGGGAAGTAATAAGCCAAAGTCCCAGAAAGGCATTTTTCTCTAGGCTGGGTTTATTGCCTGGCGCCTGAGGCGTCACTGAAAGGGGAAGTGCCGAGGGGCCTGGCAATTTTTCCACGGTACTATTACTATTACTGTTTTAAACTCACTTTAAACCGCGACCTTGTTACATTCGGTAACGACGTGTACACGCTGAAAAATAAAATGTATTTTTCTTATGCCATGTCCTTTCAGGGCATGAGATCATGGCTCTTCATAACTTCCTGACATTGTTTATGTTGCATAATGCATGAAAAAAGGATTTTAAAAAGTAAGTATATTCAATACTTCGCTAAAAAAGAAAGAGCATACCTTGATGAAAAAAGGCCCCAAACTTGATTAAACTTTTTTTTTTTTTTTTTTTTGTCTAAAAATGTTATTAAGAGGAAAAAACAAAGTATTTTTTGAATATTTTTTTAATCCTTTCTAGCGCGTCCGAAATTTTTTTTTGTTCTGTTTTGGTCATCAAAACTTACTAAAAATCAATCATTTCAGCCATTTTTGACAATTTTGTAAACAATTGAAATTCTCCGTTTAAAAAATCTTGTAAAAATTCAGTTATACTTTTTTTTCAAAAGGTATTTTAGGAAAATTAGAAAATTTAAAGTAAACAAACATTAATTTTTTAACTAACAGAAAAAAATTAGTTGGAAATAAGAGAAGCATGCCTAACCGTGATGATTGGTTTTAGAGGTGTGAATTGATGTCTACGTCAATGTATCGACAACTAACGTCAGGGCAATTTATCGGCAGAAGTGACAGTATTTTCGAATTTTAAGAGAACCAGCTTATCTAACTCCTAAAGTAATTTTTAAAAATTAAATACTTTCAAGTCTTTTTTTTACTTCTTCTTTTTTTTTTTTTTTTTTTTTTTTTTTTTTTAAGGCACATCTTTAACGAAGATATGTCCCAAACCTGCACTGTTTCCGTCTCTAAAATTTAATTTAAAAAAGAAAAAAATAATTACAGTTTATCTCGCTGAAAAAGAAAAAAAATCATATTTGGAAAAAAAAATTTCGAAAATGCGACGATAATGGTCGGTCAGAGAATTTGATACGAAATCAACGCAGTTTGTGAGGCTGGATTCTCGCTATCAGGAGAAACAAATCTTAAAACACGGGACATTATTTCTGAATTGTGCGTCCGTAGTTTTGCCGGAAACGTTTTTATCTTTTGGCATATTAAAAATTATATATATTTTAAAAATACAAACGCTTCGCAGATTATTAGCTTTCAAATTTAAAATAGATCTTTTAAGTAAGAGCATTTCCAGAGATACGCATATTCAAAAAAACTTCATTTTAAAATAATTAACAACTTTATCATATTTTGTAATTAAAATTGAAAAAAAAATATTTGTAAAAATTCATTTTTCATCGAAAAAAAAAAAAAAATCTACATTTTAAAGAAAATCGATTTATATTCAGTTTTCTGCAGTTAATTAAAAAATTACAAAACTACGCATAATAATAGTTTCATATAATAAGTGGAGGGGCAACAGATGTAGAAAAAAAAAAATTACTCTTTCTAAAAAAAAAAAAAAAAAAAAAAATTCTAAAATAATTTCATTTTTGAATAAGTTTTGAAAGTTTTATTAAAACCCGACAATTATTTGATTTTTGCAAGAATTTCCAAATTAATGTTTTTAACTTTTAAAAAGCGCTAAAAATTAATGCTAAAAATATAACGCGACCGATGACGTAAAAGTAAAAAATTCAACCCAAACTTTGAACGTGCTAGAAAAGAGTAAAAAACATCTTAAAAAATAAAAATAAAAAAAAAGTAATCAAAAACTACTTTGATCTTTCCTCTTTAAAACTCTTATTAAAAACAAACTTTTTCACGATAAAACTTTGTTTTTATTGAGTTTGGGGCATTTTTCCATCATGCTACGCTAAGCTGTTTCTTTTTTCGGCGAATCATTGAATATACCTCTTTTAAAGAGTCTACTTAAAAATATTGGTGTTGGTAATTAGTCACAGTGATGAGTTTATTATTATATGCTAAACTTTCAAACTAAAATTTATTTTACATTATATTTTCACATGTACAAGGTCAGATTTTATTTATGGTGGTCAATGTTTATTACACAGAATGCTGGTAAAATTTTTTCCTATCGTTTGTGCCGTCCGAGGAGCTCGTTGAATTTACTGCAAAGAAAAAATATTACAATTACTGATTTTTTTTTTTTCATTGCAGGCAAAAAAATAAAAATAAAATAAAACTAAATAATTCTGTATAGTTAAAAAATAAAATGTTTCATAGGCACAATGAAAAAAATATCCTAAACTAACAGTAACTGGCTCATAACGTTAAAAGTATATATCCAGTGTATTATTCTATGTGCCGTATCTCTTCAGGGGGTAGCCGATCATGGCTCTCCACAATATCCTGTCCTTTGTATCTCTAAAAAAAAGTCTTTTGTTATCTCTCTTAAATCTTGCACAGTCATCCATTTACTCAAGTTCGCTAGGTAGGTTATACTTTGTCTTCCTTTGCCCTCTAGCCATCAATCTGTCCTGTGAGTATCAAATTTCCCAAGCTCTTTCTTCATTATTTACTATAACAATTTTGAACGGTCTCTTCCTAGTGTTAACTAGTCTCTTCCTAGTGTTAACTAGTCTCTTCCTAGTGTTAACTAGTCTCTTCCTAGTGTTAACTAGTCTCTTCCTAGTGTTAACTAGTCTCTTCCTAGTGTTAACTAGTCTCTTCCTAGTGTTAACTAGTCTCTTCCTAGTGTTAACTAGTCTCTTCCTAGTGTTAACTAGTCTCTTCCTAGTGTTAACTAGTCTCTTCCTAGTGTTAACTAGTCTCTTCCTAGTGTTAACTAGTCTCTTCCTAGTGTTAACTAGTCTCTTCCTAGTGTTAACTAGTCTCTTCCTAGTGTTAACTAGTCTCTTCCTAGTGTTAACTAGTCTCTTCCTAGTGTTAACTAGTCTCTTCCTAGTGTTAACTAGTCTCTTCCTAGTGTTAACTAGTCTCTTCCTAGTGTTAACTAGTCTCTTCCTAGTGTTAACTAGTCTCTTCCTAGTGTTAACTAGTCTCTTCCTAGTGTTAACTAGTCTCTTCCTAGTGTTAACTAGTCTCTTCCTAGTGTTAACTAGTCTCTTCCTAGTGTTAACTAGTCTCTTCCTAGTGTTAACTAGTCTCTTCCTTTTTGTTTTCATTTTCTCTAAAACTTAATTGCTCACATTTTCAGTCTATAGTATTCTCAGTATACAGTATACTTAACTACAAAGTGAATTTAGGTTAAAAACTCTACAAGTAGAACGAGCGGACAGAAATTATTTCTGCATGCTACTATCCGCCATTAAATGCTGCTCGCCAAAATTGGCCGCCGAAGTGGTCTTCTCTACTCTCTGTTCGCCAATGTTTTAGGTACGTCCAAAATCTTCTGCACCTTCGGCACACGATAAAAATACCCCCTTTCTTTTAAATTTACCCCCAAATCAGGGAATTTACTTCATTTTATTGAAATTTTTAGTATTTATTCATTTTTATTTTATTTTTTTTTATTTTTTTTTTTTATTTTTTTTTTTTAGTATTTATTCATTATTTATTCAAACTTTTATACTCAATATTTTAAGTTTTGTGTAAGTTTTTTTTTTTTTTTTTTTTTTCCAAGTCGGTTATAGCCCTACTTTATTGGCTAATCTGTAGTAATGAATTCTGGATAATCCTGATTTTTACATTTTTATACAGTTAAAACCCCGAAGTTTTTTTTTTTTTTTTAATAAATTACGTCCGTGAAAACAATGAAAAATATAGTCCGAAACTTTTAACAAAAGAATTCAAGAAAACTCAAATTTTTTTACGGAGTGTTGCTGATATCCAATTTTAATAAAATAGTTATTTTGGCATTTAAAAAAAATATTTGATGGTTATTTATAACAAGGGACATAAGATTTTATTTTTAAAACTTTGTTCTTGAGAAATAGAAAAGCTTTTTTTGTTTGTTTTTTTTTCCGGAGAGTGAATGGGATAAGTTAGATTAAGAACAACGCCTTATCTCGGACATTGTATAAGAAGACGCATTCGAAACTTGTGTGTGAAATTTGAAAGGAACAAACATAACATTAGCATAAAATAATAGAACATACAAGTTTTACAAATAAGTCTGCATAAACATTTCCATTTGTGCACTTTATTAAAGACGACATAACCAATTAAAAAAGAAATATAGCTCATAAAAAAAAATATAAATTATTCAACCATCGAAAAGACTTGAAGGTGTAATACAATGCCTTAAAAAAAAGTTTAAAATACACTTTCTTTCAAAGAGACTTAAATTCACCAGTCACGAGGACTAACAAATTTGTTCCTTCTTTTGAACACAGTTCAATTATTATCGGAGGATTCTCACTTCACTGGGTTTTTTTTTTTTTTTTACTTTAGTTCTGCTTCTTTTTCTGTTTCTTTTGCTTCTTACTACTTCCGGAAGAAGCAGTACAGCTCATCCACTGACTTTTTCATCTGACGTCCTTATAACTTGTAACCTTATGTATCTTTCGAAATTGTTTTATACCTTTTCAAGTTTTCTAATGTGTCTTCTTATATAGTCATTAAATAGGTTTTTAAATTTGTGTGGATGGAAGTCACCCTTCTGATTGGTCAAAAGATAGCGGACAATTTTTTTTTTTTTTAAATTGTTCAAAGCATCTTGCGTTTCTTTTTCGAACCGTCCTATTTATAGAAAGTTTTAATATTTTTTTGATCTGCTTGGATTTCTTTTGTTTTAAACACTTCTCTTAAAAGTAACAAACATACCTAGATTGTTATAACGTTTTTTTTTACTTTTTTTTATCTACACTTTCTATTGATCATTTACTTAATTACATTTTTTAATTTTTATAGTCACTCCGCAAGAGAAAGAACAATAAACAAAATTAGTGTATCGTATTATTTTTATTTTATATCAACCTTTTAATTACTTTAAATTACTTAAATATTTTATAAGTAAATCTTGAAAATATGTAAGTTTTATCTCATAATAAAGATATTGGTAAAACTTTTCGAGTCGAGTGTTGGGCTTTATTATGCAAAAACTTTCAACATATTTATTTTATATAAATAAATCCAAAAGATACAGACGATAAAAACGGTGGGTTAACAGTAACATGATGTTCCATAGAATTTCCTTTCTAACTTAAACTATTATGGGCTCCCTGACCTTCTATACTCTGAAGGGCTGAAGTATTTCAATTGTGAATGGTGTGTTCACGCCGGAAGATCACCAGTTGACATGAAGTGTTATTTTCTTTACTGGAAAATTTGTCATAAAATGAAGGGGCAAAAGTATATGCAAATATATTTTTATTTGCTTTAGAGTTCTTTGGTATTCGGTATAACAAAATGTTCGTTCGTAATAGGGAATGAGTCAGTCTTTCTCGACCCATTGACGCGATTCCTTTTCATAGGTTTTAACTTTCGTCGACAAGGCGTATTTTCCACTGTGGTTTCGCAGCTTGCAGGGTGCTTTACCGTCTGTCTATTCCCATGATGCAGTTCACTCATTTTATCACTGATCGAGTTCCGCGTGAAAAACAGGTTCTTCAATGGAGAGGATTGCTATCGCGCATACAGAAACTTGGTTGCGGAAGAAGTGCTATTCTACTAACTTTAAAATGGAAACCCAACCCAGGGCTTTGATTGCATCCACACTGATAAGTACGCTGAATCCAAGAGGGTCCTCTTGTTCTTCAAAGGCTTCTATTTCTGCAGTTCAACCTGAAGATCTAGCTACCCGACACCACTGATGTTTCTCCACTAAGAGTCATCACTTAAACATCCCTCCTTTTTCATGTCTGGCACATGTTTCTGTTGACGATCGTAAGAGAACACCCAGAATTCACCAGCACCACAACTCTCTTCCCGCACATGTACACATCTATGGTGCGCAGCGCCGAAATCACATTTTGCCGGGGGGGGGAGACTGGCACTGTAACAACCCCCACCACCACCACGGCGCCGCCTTGTCCTTTTTCCGAATAATTCCCCAACAATTGACCTCGCTCCCCACATCGGGGGTTCAGAGAGTCGTCTTTCGACCTCTGGTGTCGAGCGAGGCAGTCATGAGATATGTGGTTTAGACCATCACAGACCGCAACATTTTGTTGGTGCACTAGCAATTGCTTCCACTGAGTGGCGCGCTGTTCTTACAGCTGCCGCGGTTAGTTCCGTTCATGTCCTTTAATATTACCCTCACACGAGCCAGCACCCGTGTAATGTCGATTCGGTAGGATACACAGCCTTATTCTGGTATACCGCCGAACAGAACTGAGTTTCTGTAGCTCCATCAGACAAAAATATCGACAGGCTCTTCAGGGTGTACAAGCCGTGCCACAAATCGTTCATAAACTGCGAATGAATCAGCGGCAAAGGCCGTATGTAGGGCTTCTTTTATGCAGCTGAAGTTTTTTTTTTTTTTTTTTTTTTTTTTCTTTCTTCACTCAGCTGCTGATGCACTGCGCATGTGCCACTCGTTAGACGCATACTGACTACAAACTCTATTCTGTTTAACGGCGCGCAACCGACAAATCAATTTTGCTTTATCAATTTTTGCATTCGATAACTGATTGTTTAGGATCAGAGCCGTCAAATCGGTCGGTCATGGTACCGAAATAGACTATAGTAATATATCTGGAAATCTTTCATATTCCTCACAGCCACGTCTTTGTTATTGAACTTCACAGCTGGCTCGTTAAAACCTATTCCTTGTCGTCCGTAATCCTCGCCCTAAAGACAAAATCTGCCGGCTTTCAGTTGTGCAGGTCTTATGTCCACCTTATAGGTATTGTATTAGTCCTAAAGCACGAGGTTATTTACATGGGCGATTTTGTGTCTCTTTCGTCGGGCTCTTCTACTGAAAATCTGATGTTTTTTCGGGTGGTTTCAGTCTTTTCCTCTTCTCTCTTTTTTTTTTTTTTTTTTTTTATTTGAGGTTTGCTTTCTTGTTAGTTGAGAGAAGTAGAGAAAGAAAAGTTTATAGAGAAAGAAAAGGGTTTTACTTAAAAGGAAAGCTCACATGCCTTATTTTAATTTAATCTGAATTCTTTTTATTTTATTTTTAATTTTATCACTGATGTTGCTATCGTTTTTATTATTTTGATTTTAACATTATTTGCAGCAATTTTTATTACTTCCCAATAGGTACCTCCCCTTGTTTGCTGAAAAAAAGTATAGCTTGATAAAAAAACAGAAGACCAAAAACTTAACAAAAACAAAGCTTTATCGTCAAAATATTTAAGAGGAAAGGCCAAAATATCTTTTTTAATTTTCTAGCACGTTCGAAATTTTACGATTACTGTTTTGGCGCTTTTTTCCGGTAAAAACAAATTGATTTGGGAATTTTTGCAAAAATCAAATAATTGTCGGATTTTAATGAAACTTTCAGGAATTCACAAATGAATAAAATTATATACACACACGCACACACATGTTACCGCCCCCACTTAATTAATTTCATGAAATTTCGAGAAATTAAATTGCAATCTCAAAATTTGTTTTATTAGTTAAAAACCGGATTCATTGAAATGTATTTTTTTTTTTTTCAAACTATTACTCATTTCCCGAAATTCTGCTCAGAATCTTAAAATACAATAAAACTAGGTACTTCCACTTTTTCGCTAACATTTTCGATACCTAAGGTTTTAAATAAGTTTTTAAAAATGAAAACACATTTGTGGAGTTTTCTTTTTAGCTTTAATTGTAAGCTAAAGGATTAAATTGACTATTTCCAGTGGGTAAAATACTCTGGTGTATTTCAAATAGAAATTATGTAGATTGAAATAGCAAATATTTGCTCGATTAAAAAAAAAATCTGTTTACTGGAGGCCATTTCTTACATTTTAACAAGTTTTAAAATAAAATTTAATTATCAGTTTTAAAAATCTGTGACTCGATCTTTGAGTAAAATTAACAAATTTGAAGTTAAATTAAATCTAATTTGATATAAGTATTACAGCATAAAGTAGTATACAAGCATTTCTTTGTCTTTATTGACGTATCGATGAACTCCGATGTGTTAATAGCTAGTATGGATGACCAGAATCGACATAAATTTACGAAGTCTAAGTGAACGCATATATATACACACACACACACACACACACACACACAGTGTTGTTCGATAAAAATGACTCGCCTGATTTTTTTGAATAACCTTTTCAACCCTTTTTGGTATTTACTTGATTAGGTTCTGGCAAATCTCATCTCCAAGCATTGAATTCCATTCGGATATGAAATTCACAATCAAATCCTCTTTGTTGCTCGACTGCTTTCTCGAGAGCCTGTACTTTATAATGCTCCATAAGTTTTCTATGAAATTAAATCATCAAATTCTATTTTTCCAAACGTGAACTCCAATTACAGAAAATCTATCCTGAATAATGAAATAATAAAAAATCCAAGAAAGCGAAGACATTATTTACTTAGTTAATTATCCAATTGTATGAATAAAATAAAATATATTATGAACACTATTGTCTTAAGGTATTTTTTCTATGAATAATGAACTTTTAAAATAATTGTTTTAATTTCTTTTAAATTTTAACTAGAATAACTTACTAATTCAAAATCTTAAAATTCCATTTACTAATCCATAAATGGAAAAAGCTCACTACAATTCAACGACACCCACTCTCAGCAGTAATTTTTTTTAATTCATTTTCTATTTGTGTGTATAAACGTCGATTTCTGTAAATACGGAAGTCCATACACGTCATTATCAGACAATAAGAGTTACTTATATTTATTGGTGTATTTTCTTACTCTTTGTCAACAAATATCATCGTAAGCAAGGTTGAGGCCAAAGATTCTAAAATTCAATAAAATATTAGAATGCTTAGAATATTTTACATTTTTAAGATTACTAGCTACCATATAAATGGTGTTCACGTTGTATCTATGTAATTATTTTTTTGATTATGTCCGCTTTAAATTTCCCAAACATTAGACTGCCAATAAATCACTCAACCTGTCAAAAACATCACCCCCACCTCTAAAAAAAATGCGTTTCTGCGATATTTTAAACTAAAATATTTGCTTAAATTCAAATTAAATTTTAGATCGGCTAATTTTCCTCAAATAACGTTTCAGAAAAGCATTTTTTTTTTTTTTTTTTGAAAGACGTTCCAATAAAGAGAATTAGGTTGTGTTGACAGATCTATCTATATAGACGTTTTCATAGATTTTACTGACTAGAAAAAGATTCTGTGTCAATAGAGCATTTTCACCATCTCTAAAAATAGACGAATAATAAAAATCGCCAGGCAACTAGTAGATATTAATAAAAATCGCCATAGGTAATAAACACAGAAAGCTTTCGCAACCAGAATGTAAGAAAATAAAAAATCAAAATTTCACTATCTCTTAAAAAAAAAAAAAGAAAAAAAAAAAAAAAAATCAACCAATCAGAAAGCTTCACAACCAGGATATAATGCTGCGAAACAATAACGAGTGACCTTTTCAAAGTGAATATATAGGCATGCATGAAAAATCGGCCAAAATCAGTTAATAAATTTTGTTCAGTCTCTGTTTAGCATAACCTAGCCAGAGACGAATTACATTTACACGACTAGCTGACGAAATCAGACTGCTAAACCATCCTTGCTACATTGAAAATAAACATACTTTCCTTTACCACGTGGTAAAGTGGTAACCACCATTTTACCACGTGGTTTCTGCCCTACAACACACACGCACACGCGCGCGCATTTCCACATCCAACAGATACCACATCACTTGAATACTTTCAACAGCAACTAAAATATCACTTAACTGAGAAAAATGACACAATCAAGTTCTTAGCTTACGACACTATTTTAACCCAGAGATTAAGCTTGAAACCCCGTTTAATACCAGACAGAGCAATAATAAACTTTAGAAACCTATCAAGACAATGACTTTTTATGAATTTCAACTGTCCCGTCAATGAATGTTTTAAAGAACATATGTATACAGAAATAAGAAATTTTGCTTATCTTTTGGTAACATGTTTTATCCAGGAATGTCTGCCTTCTTTGGCGATTTAACAATTAGAGGCTTTGGTTTTTGTTTCCTTTTGCAGTAAAATGCTTCTTCTGGTGCATCATGGGAGTATAACTTATTATAATTTAAATTTATCTTTCTTTATTAGGTTGGTTCAAAAATGTCGTTTTCTCACATGTTTCTATGTGAGAAAACGACATTATTTTTGCACCAACCTAATACCATTCTTATCTGTATGTTTCATTGCTTAACTTTTGATTTTTCTCTTATTTTGGTTACAGATTATTACTTAGTCTAGTAATAAAGGTTGGGGTAATTTAATAATTTATTTATTACTTTCATTACAGTTGTAGTTTGTGGCGTATAGTTGTCCGAGAAGTGTTGCTTGAGTTTACTGTTCCGGCAAAGGGGGTTCCTTGTGATGAATATATGCCGATTGTATTCTATCTTTAGAAACTTTTTTTTTTTTTTTTTTTTTTTTTTTTTGAGAATTGTAAAATTTGTTACTCACTTGATATGGTTCCGAGTAGTTAAGGAATAGGATTTTTTTTTTTTTTTTTTTTTTTTTTTTTTTTTTTAGCCGCATCGTTACGAAGAAAAAATCGATTTCCATTTAAGTCGTTAGAGAATTGGGGTAATTTGCTTTTTAAGCTCCGCGCAAAATATATAATAAAAGATTGCCAAATAGTTATAATTACGTGTAAATTTACATGCTTAATTGGAAAATAACAAAGAAATTTTGATAAAATCTACCGTTTTGAAGTTATCGACATTAAAATTTCGGACTCATTCGCGTTACTGCACGGCAACCATTACTGGCGTTGCTTGTATACATTCGCTGTTGATTAGATTTGCGCGAAAGATTACATTGTTAACGGCCTTTTTACGATTCTTACTTGATTCAATTACTGCGTAACTAAGGACTCATTGCATGCGCAATAACCAAGACAGTTCCGCAGCAAATATATGCAAACAACGCCAGTAATGGCTGCCGTAACGTGAATGAATCCGAACTTCTATTGTCGATAACTCCAAAACTGTAGATTTTATTAAAATTTCTTTGTTTTCGAATTAAGCATATACATTTACACCTAAATATGACTATTCGGCAAATTTTTATTGCATATTTAGCGCGGGGCTTAAGAAAACAAGTTAGCCGAGAATTCTTTTTTGAAACGCTTCATTAGCATGAATCATCGGTTCATTTTGCTTTTAGAAACTTAAACAAAAGCTGTTAAAGGTTGTGATGCGTAATTTGCCTCAATAGGAACGTGGCCGAATAGTTAGGACATTCGTATTCTGACCATGAGACCCGGGTTTGAATTTGTCAGGAAAGAGACTTCTGATGTTATGGATTGGAGGTGTCGATCCCAGCGTGCGGCACCTTTTGGAAAGTGCCTGAAAAATCATACCACTGGTTGACCCAAGCCTTGTGAGTGAAATTGAGTAGACGGAACCCTTCGAGGCCGTCGATAGCTGTGCTAGCACGAAGTCACAAGTCAGCGTGCTGGCCTTGTTCAAATTGTTGATCACGCTAGATAAACTGTAATTAAGGCCTGCTCAACATAGTTGCAGCATACGCCACAGGTGAGCCGTGTTGGTGTTGAATAAACACATGTTCCTGAGCAAGCGTCTGCAATAGGGATTGGCTAGCCGCCCTAGTAGACGGGTATCCTCGAATACGAATGGCCACTATACATAAAATTGGCCTCAAATAATTGACCGGTTAAAATCAAAGCGCTATCTAAAACCATTTCCGATGAGATACAACCTCAGGCTTTGATTAACTTTCATAATAGATATCAGTGTAAAGAGTATTGTCCACCCAGAAATATTGTTCCACTTTAGTTGCGAGAGTTGTTTTAAGCTGTCTGTGGAAAAAACTGTACTAAACTTTTAGCGTATTGGTGATATACTAGTTTTAATCTTTAGTAGCGAATAATTTTTCAAATTCCTTCAACAACACAGATTGAAATTAATTTGTTTGAATTTCTGGGATGAGGAATTATTTGTATGCAAATTATTTCCCTCCTCTTTGCTGTTATCTCAACGTTTCAGCTATTGTACTCTCCGGCTTTCATCAGGTGTATATTGATCCGGCTAACCTACAGGTAATTCCTAACTGAACCCTTTAATCTAGGTGGTTAAACTGTTCTCGTTCCATTGCTCATGTCTCGTGATGTCTCGTCTGGATTCTTTTTAACTCGGCAATACTAAACATAAGAACTAGACGAGATATTCATAGATATGGGCAATGGAACGTGAACAGTCTACTTCCATAGACTAAATAAGGTTCAGTTCGTAATTACCTGTATGTTACCCGGGTAGATCTTCACCTGATGATGGCCGGAGGACATAACAACTGAAAGTAGTGATAACAAAGATGAAGAAAATAGTCCGCATTGTCATAACCTGCTTTAAATTAGATCTTCATTCCACATCAAAATCTGTCGGCTGGATATGAACGCCAAGAAAACAAAAATAAAAAAAACGCCCTCTGCGTAGGTGCTCAGCATTACATCCGGCTCACCAAAGAATACAATATAAAAATAGCAAATTACGAATTTTGCCACTAAAGCATAAACATGACAGAAAATGCGGAGTTCTGATCCATCCATTTTCCTTTTTAAGGATATCGCTCACAACACAGTGAGCTGGAAAGCTACCAATGATATCACCAGTGACTTCAGCCGACAAGCGCATCAACTCCAGGCTCTACAGAGTCTCCCATCCTCCAGGTCGCTTTACTCGCCCACAAAGACATTCTGCCTTGGTATTCCGTATTAGCAATACAAAAATTTATCTAATAATTGTCTCTTCTTTTTGCCTCACCGGCGGTACTTGTTTCGTTTGTTCTCTCGTGCAACGATCTCGTATTTATAACAATGTAAATTATGAAAATAGCGGATTGACAATGCGCTCTTCTATTTACGTAACCGTATGTTGTGATCCACTGTTTCAGGAAGATTTTGGCTAAGGTCTTTGCTGAAACGTCTTTAATCAGAAGCACAGCGGACCACTTACTGAAATGATTCACAATGGATCGTAGGTAAATGAATTCATGAATATTGGAGTGGGCCTACAATGTCAATATGTAAGTTCGTTGAATTTTCCATTTGGTTTGTTAAAATGTCTGGTGATGAGAGGGAATAACATCGCTGCATTCAACTTGACAGAAAAGGTCTATTTTTAATTCTGATACTGCTGTGAGAAAGAGGGTTAGCAATCTTGTTGTTCACTTATGTAGCTCAGCTTCGTGAAATTTGCCAAAATTGTTCAGTATCATTGAAAGTATTCAAAGCTGAATCTTGTACTATTATTTTTCCATATTTTCTTTTTTTTTTCCTTTGAATATTGAAAAGAGGGAATAATATCTTTAAACATTTTGGCAAAAACCAACGTTATAATTATGCCAATAAATCGACATATTGCCTGATTGATATCGATTGTGGAAAATATTGAATTGCCGCGATTTACTCTGGTAAAGATATACCAGCCTTATTTATCTTATGTCCAAGGAAAGTTTTGATTGACTTTTAACTCCAAACAGTTGCAATCTTTCGAAATCCTGTTGTAAACGGTCATAATACTCTTATTTTTTTACTACCAATTAATGTCATTGCTGTATGCGATGATGAAAGGTAAGCCACGTAGCACTTCGTTGGTTAGTTGTAACAATTGCGCTGTATTATGGGAAAATGTAACATTGGCCGTGTTTTAAACTTTTAAAAATACATGAAATTAGAGAATGTTGTTGAAATTCTCCGAAGAGTGGGTTAAATGTTTAAGAAAATTAAAAACAAAATGTTAAAATCTGTTCTAAATTCTTAAAATGAAATTAAGAACAGTTCCAAGGAGAATCGAACTCAGATTTAAGTAAACAAGATTCTGTAAAATTGAACAAAAGTAATATTCAGTTCTCACCGAAAAGATTTAAACGATTAATATGTATTTTCCGAATTGCTTGGATAGTGAGAAATTAGAAAATAGAGGTTTGTTTACAACACGCTATTGGTAGAAAATGTGTGTTGGTCACAGAAAATAATAATGTAAATTTTTCTGGATAAAGAACCAGTGAACATCTGATTTATGTAGAATTTTTTGTTGACCACCCAAGAAAAATTATTTACAGAAAGATAATTAGGAAGACTTTGAATATACAAGGGAAATACTATATGGCCAATTAGTAAGATGGGCTGCAATTTTTATTTCTGACGCGGGTAAGAAAAGCTACATTGTCAATATACGGGAATATGGAGATGATGAAATTGGGCATTGTGAATTGTCATTTTCTGTCACCTGTCTGGGTAAAGGAAGTCATCAATCATTGTTATCTGAAAAGATTTCTCTATATAAATCCATCGCCCATTTCTCTTGATGGTCATTTTTCCCGAGCGTGAAGCAGAAGTCAGACATGCGCGCATGAGTAAACTCGCGTGCGCATGACGAAATAATTGAGGAAGGTCGACAGGCTGGCTATTACTTTAGCGGTTACGAAACGTCCAAATCACCATTCCTGAAGTATATTACTGATTTGCAGTAGCTAGTAGACAAGTATTTAACTTTTTTTTCTTTATATACAATAAACCTGTTAGAATTATCAAGAGTGTTGTGCATTTTATTGGAGGGGTTGTTATTCCAGCCTGAATTTCAACAAAGTGCGCCCGGACGAAAATGACAATAGTTCGCAACGGCAGCGGGCGTTAATTATGCAAATCATATCTGGGGTACACGACGTATAGCGGGATTCACACTAGACTTCACCGTCAATCCCAGTATCGTAAGATTTTGGGAAAACCCGAATCTACCTTATCGAGATTACACCCCATCCCCAGCTGAAGAAGAAGAAAGTCGGAGGACTCGTAAGTATTACTCAACAAAGCTAGCGACTGGGGTGGGGGGGAGGAACAGAGCTCGGAGCCGGCGGGTATGTGGTGTGTGCGTTGAGAGGCGATAGTTGTGTTGATAGACGTGTCATTAAATGATGTCACATTCGGTGGGTTAGGAAAAAGCCGTTACAGCTTCTTTTGGGCTAGTTCAGTTCTTCAGAGCGGCAATCTCGGGGCGTTACTCTGGGACTAGGGAGTTATCTCGGGGCGTTACTCTGGGACTAGGGAGTTATCTCGGGGCGTTACTCTGGGACTAGGGAGTTATCTCGGGGCGTTACTCTGGGACTAGGGAGTTATCTCGGGGCGTTACTCTGGGACTAGGGAGTTATCTCGGGGCGTTACTCTGGGACTAGGGAGTTATCTCGGGGCGTTACTCTGGGACTAGGGAGTTATCTCGGGGCGTTACTCTGGGACTAGGGAGTTATCTCGGGGCGTTACTCTGGGACTAGGGAGTTATCTCGGGGCGTTACTCTGGGACTAGGGAGTTATCTCGGGGCGTTACTCTGGGACTAGGGAGTTATCTCGGGGCGTTACTCTATAACGGGTTTTTAATAAATTCAGTTTTGTTAAAATAAAAATTGGACCGTATTGGATAATCTATCCAGTGTGTTTTTCATTTTCATATGTATCTCTTTTAATGATATGTCACAAGTTTTCCATTGTATTAATATATGGAAAGGATGGGGCCATTCCGTTTAATTAGGTGCCTTTTTGAAACACTTCTTGGCGAAGTGGGTAATAATCAACTTGGCAGAAGGTGAAGGAGCGTTCTCTCTCATGTCAGGTTTGATCTGTGCTACTTAAAACATTTGTACCAAGAATTTACAATAACTCTCCGTATTTTTCAGACTTTGAAAGGATTTGTAATTTTATTGCCTACAATATTAGGGAGCGCCTTCCTTCTGCTGTATGTCATATTGGTTGAATATTTCGATGAAGGAGCCAAATTCTATCGTTGCCATCGGGTCCATCCAATATAGCTCTATCTTCATTACTAAAGATTTCTGAGAAATCGATTTTCATGTACTGCTTCGCCCAACCTACGCTTTTCTTTTTGTGATGTTTACTTAAAGGTCGGCGTTTGGCTGAAAACATGAAAGCAACCAATGTTAATATTCTACCCATGTTTCTCTGTTTACATTCGCAACGCTAAATTCAAATATTTTCTTGCAAATGAATATATTTTCCTTGCTTGCCGTCTTTATTTTTTCATATTTCTTTTTGTATCATTTCCCTGCTCTTTACAATATTCACAACTCTCGGCTTTCACAATGAAATTGCAAACCATCATATAAACTATTGTAGATATTTTTAATGAAAAGAGATACCCCAAGCTAAAATTTCCACGGTAGCATTCACATATGTAGATATAAGAATATACTGAAACTTTTACAATTATCTGTTGGTTAATATGAATTTATATTAAAAAAATATTGCTTTTCATGACATCTAAAATAGTGTAACTGAAACGATGAGTATAACTTTTCGCGCGTGCGTGTAAAAATGCACTTTATGTACATTCTTACAATAAAATATTTGCATGTGATGTATGGTTTGGGGTCGTTGAGGTTAAGAAGGTATTGTGTGTTTGTCTATATTTCTGAGATTAGGTATTATGTACACTATTTACATTATTCGGATTATTGTCCTCATCTTTGTCGCCATATTTATTAACGTTTCAGCCGTTGTACGCTCGGGCCTTCTTCAGGTGGTTGGAATGTCGAACTGAACCCTTTATTTCGCTCGCCGGGGTAGACTGTTCTAGTTCCACGTGACATGTCTAATGGATGTCGGTTATCAGTTATCTCCTGTTAATTCCCCTCTCCAAGTTCTCCACTGCCTTAATCGGGTATTGAACTCACACTCTTTGGGTCTGTCACTGGATCTAACCAACGCCTTTATCCACTATGCCATAAGTGCGAGTTCAATACCTGGTTAAGGCGGTGAAGAACTTGGAGAGGGAATTAAGCAGGTGATAATTGATAACTGACATCCATTAAACACGTAGAACTTGAACAGTCTACCCCAGTGAGCAAAATAAAGGATTCAGTTCGACATTCCAACTACCTGAAGAAGGCCGGAGCGTACAACGGCCAAAACATTGTAATAAATATGGCGACAAAGATGAGGACAATAGTCCGAATAATGTAAATTATGTATTGATGAACAAAAACCAGAAGTGTTGAATTGGTTGAAAGGAATAGACAAACAAGAGAATGAATAAAATGAGTTTTATTCTATCGGGAACACATTTACTATAGAAAATGTTCAAGAATAGTTCCCGAAAGAAAGTGTAAATTCAAGGAATGTTCTCGTGATGCAAATCCAAGGCCTACCCACTCCTGTTGGAGGAATCCCCCACTGATTGACCACATTTTCAAGGATGTAGCCGTACTCACCAACTACAGGTGGGTGAGGCTAATTAACTTATTGAATCTGATTGGGGGAATCGGTTTAGTCGCCGATCATCCAGGTTTTTAAATCTGTTGTCCTTTGTGGTGGGTACATAATAACTCCCTTTATCCACTTCCTTCAAATTCGGGCGAGCTGAGGAAAAAACGGAAAGAAATACGCGAGTCTCTGAAATTTTCTTTCGACTAATGAAAATCTTGTTTTCACGGGAATTAGCCGTTGAGCTTAGGCAAAGAAAGTAATGAGCCTAAAATCTTTTCTGATATAAAATAAGGAAAACATTAAAATTAACAAGAGTATCTGAAGTCGTGTGAAAATTTTCACCTTTGTTCACGCGTCCAGCGTTCAGAATTTCGCCAATGTCGAATTACGCGCTGATTATATTATCGGCCTTAACCAAGCATTTTGCACTTTAAAGGACTTTTTGCCAACAATCCAAGAAAGCTAAGTCTCTCTCACTTTTTCTTGTCACTCTCTCTCTCTCACTTTTTCTTGTCACTCTCTCTCTCTCACTTTTTCTTGTCACTCTCTCTCTCTCACTTTTTCTTGTCACTCTCTCTCTCTCACTTTTTCTTGTCACTCTCTCTCTCTCACTTTTTCTTGTCACTCTCTCTCTCTCACTTTTTCTTGTCACTCTCTCTCTCTCACTTTTTCTTGTCACTCTCTCTCTCTCACTTTTTCTTGTCACTCTCTCTCTCTCACTTTTTCTTGTCACTCTCTCTCTCTCACTTTTTCTTGTCACTCTCTCTCTCTCACTTTTTCTTGTCACTCTCTCTCTCTCACTTTTTCTTGTCACTCTCTCTCTCTCACTTTTTCTTGTCACTCTCTCTCTCTCACTTTTTCTTGTCACTCTCTCTCTCTCACTTTTTCTTGTCACTCTCTCTCTCTCACTTTTTCTTGTCACTCTCTCTCTCTCACTTTTTCTTGTCACTCTCTCTCTCTCACTTTTTCTTGTCACTCTCTCTCTCTCACTTTTTCTTGTCACTCTCTCTCTCTCACTTTTTCTTGTCACTCTCTCTCTCTCACTTTTTCTTGTCACTCTCTCTCTCTCACTTTTTCTTGTCACTCTCTCTCTCTCACTTTTTCTTGTCACTCTCTCTCTCTCACTTTTTCTTGTCACTCTCTCTCTCTCACTTTTTCTTGTCACTCTCTCTCTCACTTTTTCTTGTCTCTCTCTCTCTCTCGCTTTTTCTTGTCTCTCTCTCTCTCTCGCTTTTTCTTGTCACTCTCTCTCTCTCTCGCTTTTTCTTGTCACTCTCTCTCTCTCTCGCTTTTTCTTGTCACTCTCTCTCTCTCTCGCTTTTTCTTGTCACTCTCTCTCTCTCTCGCTTTTTCTTGTCACTCTCTCTCTCTCGCTTTTTCTTGTCACTCTCTCTCTCTCGCTTTTTCTTGTCACTCTCTCTCTCTCGCTTTTTCTTGTCACTCTCTCTCTCTCGCTTTTTCTTGTCACTCTCTCTCTCTCGCTTTTTCTTGTCACTCTCTCTCTCTCGCTTTTTCTTGTCACTCTCTCTCTCTCGCTTTTTCTTGTCACTCTCTCTCTCTCGCTTTTTCTTGTCACTCTCTCTCTCTCGCTTTTTCTTGTCACTCTCTCTCTCTCGCTTTTTCTTGTCACTCTCTCTCTCTCGCTTTTTCTTGTCACTCTCTCTCTCTCGCTTTTTCTTGTCACTCTCTCTCTCTCGCTTTTTCTTGTCACTCTCTCTCTCTCGCTTTTTCTTGTCACTCTCTCTCTCTCGCTTTTTCTTGTCACTCTCTCTCTCGCTTTTTCTTGTCACTCTCTCTCTCGCTTTTTCTTGTCACTCTCTCTCTCTCTCTCGCTTTTTCTTGTCACTCTCTCTCTCTCTCTCGCTTTTTCTTGTCACTCTCTCTCTCTCTCTCGCTTTTTCTTGTCACTCTCTCTCTCTCGCTTTTTCTTGTCACTCTCTCTCTCGCGCTTTTTCTTGTCACTCTCTCTCTCTCGCGCTTTTTCTTGTCTCTCTCTCTCTCTCTCTCGCGCTTTTTCTTGTCTCTCTCTCTCTCTCGCGCTTTTTCTTGTCTCTCTCTCTCTCTCGCGCTTTTTCTTGTCTCTCTCTCTCTCTCTCTCTCTCTCGCGCTTTTTCTTGTCTCTCTCTCTCTCTCTCTCTCTCGCGCTTTTTCTTGTCTCTCTCTCTCTCTCTCTCGCGCTTTTTCTTGTCTCTCTCTCTCTCTCTCTCTCGCGCTTTTTCTTGTCTCTCTCTCTCTCTCTCTCTCGCGCTTTTTCTTGTCTCTCTCTCTCTCTCTCTCTCGCGCTTTTTCTTGTCTCTCTCTCTCTCTCTCTCTCTCGCGCTTTTTCTTGTCTCTCTCTCTCTCTCTCTCTCGCGCTTTTTCTTGTCTCTCTCTCTCTCTCTCTCTCGCGCTTTTTCTTGTCTCTCTCTCTCTCTCTCTCTCGCGCTTTTTCTTGTCTCTCTCTCTCTCTCTCTCTCGCGCTTTTTCTTGTCTCTCTCTCTCTCTCTCTCTCGCGCTTTTTCTTGTCTCTCTCTCTCTCTCTCGCGCTTTTTCTTGTCTCTCTCTCTCTCTCTCTCGCTTTTTCTTGTCTCTCTCTCTCTCTCTCTCGCTTTTTCTTCTCTCTCTCTCTCTCGCTTTTTCTTGTCTCTCTCTCTCTCGCTTTTTCTTGTCTCTCTCTCTCTCGCTTTTTCTTGTCTCTCTCTCTCTCTCTCTCGCTTTTTCTTGTCTCTCTCTCTCTCTCTCTCGCTTTTTCTTGTCTCTCTCTCTCTCTCTCTCGCTTTTTCTTGTCTCTCTCTCTCTCTCTCTCGCTTTTTCTTGTCTCTCTCTCTCTCTCTCTCGCTTTTTCTTGTCTCTCTCTCTCTCTCTCTCGCGCTTTTTCTTGTCTCTCTCTCTCTCTCTCTCGCGCTTTTTCTTGTCTCTCTCTCTCTCTCTCGCGCTTTTTCTTGTCTCTCTCTCTCTCTCTCGCGCTTTTTCTTGTCTCTCTCTCTCTCTCTCTCGCTTTTTCTTGTCTCTCTCTCTCTCTCTCTCGCTTTTTCTTGTCTCTCTCTCTCTCTCTCTCGCTTTTTCTTGTCTCTCTCTCTCTCTCTCTCTCGCTTTTTCTTGTCTCTCTCTCTCTCTCTCTCGCGCTTTTTCTTGTCTCTCTCTCTCTCTCTCGCGCGCTTTTTCTTGTCTCTCTCTCTCTCTCTCTCGCGCTTTTTCTTGTCTCTCTCTCTCTCTCTCTCGCGCTTTTTCTTGTCTCTCTCTCTCTCTCTCTCGCGCTTTTTCTTGTCTCTCTCTCTCTCTCTCTCGCGCTTTTTCTTGTCTCTCTCTCTCTCTCTCTCGCGCTTTTTCTTGTCTCTCTCTCTCTCTCTCGCGCTTTTTCTTGTCTCTCTCTCTCTCTCTCGCGCTTTTTCTTGTCTCTCTCTCTCTCTCTCGCGCTTTTTCTTGTCTCTCTGTGTTTGTTTTTTTCTTCTCTCTGTCTCTCTCTCTCAACGTATGCAACCATACATTCCTTCTATGAATAACGAACTCTCTTACCTTTTCTTAAACATTTTTTGAATATTTTTTTGTGCCAGACGATTTCCTGTTTATGACAATTTGTTAAAATTAAGGATTTTTAACAATTTCTCTTTTATTTTCCTGAAACGAGGTGCTGACAGAATTTCGTGCATGTACATTTATAAATTCCTTTTGTTTTGTTTTTTTGTTTTTTTTTTTGTTTTTTAAATAACCCGCATGTTTTCTCGTCATTGTCTGTCTCCATTAACCTTCTTGGCGTGGGTAAACCAGTTCATTTTAACCCCGAAATCCCACCTTCTAGACCGGTTGCCACTTAGGGCTATAGGTCCCAGTTTGTTCTACTGCTTACCCATAGCTAGCGGGAGAAGGGATGGATCCATACAGTTCCCAGGATTCTTTGCACGTAAGTAACTGTGTAACCCACTATCTCTGCCGCGTTGATCTTCAGGTTCCTTCAGACCACTCTGGTTACCATCAAGCTGACTCCTCGCTCGTTAACGTTGGGTTGTCGCTGGTATCATGCGCACGGTTTCAAACTATTTGGACGGCTTTCATCTGCTTCATGACCATTCACTCCTCTGCCAGGTGGTGCGAGAAGATCGCTGATGAAGTCAAATGAAGTGAAGAAGTGATCGACGGCTGAAAGCTACACCAAAAAAAAATATTTCTTTTCAATAAAGAATTGACTTTGGTTAAAAATGTAACAACGATTTGGGTTATATATATGATTTGTTGTATACAATGGTTTCAACCCTTCCCACTTACTGTTATGATCAACTGACACTGGGATCCCCTTTTTGAGTTTACAGCCTTTGTTAGCAATAATTTCTAAGTTCTGGTCTTCAGGGCTAGCACAAGGTCTAGATCTTGATCAGGATATCTTTGATTCCAGTAGAACTAATTTGGTGTTGAGCAGAGTCTGGGGTTCGGTTATCTCCCACCCTTAGCATCAACCTTTTCTAAAATCCCATATTTTCAAAATTTCCAAATTTAGGGGTTGTCCAGCCCACTTTTGAGAGTGGTCAGAGGAATCAAGTCGCCCCCTTAACTTCAATTACCTCGACTTTTCACCTAACACCATCGCTCCATGTAGGGGGTGTTAATCTTTCTCTCCCTTCTCCCACATTCTCAGCATTCAACCTCAGCCCATTTCCAGAGGCCGGTACAACTGTATTCGTGACGAATCTAAACTTTTAGAATGTGTATGCGAAAAGGGGATTTCCAGTAATTAATCTTAATCTTTCTATCTACTTGTCTCACGCTGGTTGTTATAGGTGATTTCTCAAAACCAGGGACTCGACTATATCTAAGATAATTCGAGCCAATCCGGATGCCCCCCCCCCTCCCCGCTAGTCGATCTCAAGAATTGTTTTGTTCATTCATTAATCTTTATTTTTTTTTGTTTTCTTCATTCATAATCTTTATTTTTGTGGGGATATTTTTCTTCTGGTTGGCTGACACAAACCAGATGTTTTCCTGGTTCTTTGACCAGAACAATTTAGATGTTATTTCGGTGACCCAACCGATAACATGTCGTTCCTGGAAAATAGAAAAACATCTTCGATGATACATTCTCTTTTCTGCGGGAAGTAGGGAAAGACTGGTAGTCTTGGTTTTGCTCAATTTTACTGAATTCCGTCCAGTTAAATTTGGGTTCGATTCTCCTGAATTTCATTTTATTTTTTTAAAATATAATTTTAACTTTTCAATCTACTTTCCTGAGAATTTCAACAATTATCATCCACTTAGTCTCTTTCCTCTTCCTTTTTCTTTCTTTGCTGTTCTGTTTAATTGCCTGAAGTTCCAGCGTCACACCTGTAATTAGAACTCCGCTCTCCGATTTCTCTGTCCGAGCCACTATCCGTTATTTCATGACAGTCCCTGGTAAAGGAGAGGAATGGATGAGGTTGAACTTTGCTAGGTGTGAGGTGTCTTTGTTTTAAGCTACACGTGTGTTTTCGAAGCGCTAATTTTCGCGTCCTACCTTGTCTCCTGTACGGTATGAAAGAGGTTAGCCCCTTTGGATTGTACTCCGTTTTTTTATGCATGCCCAAAACCTAAAGAGCGGTCACTGTTGCTAATAGGGTTTTTAACGCATGCGCCTCTTGCAAAACCATATATAAACTGTAAACTGATTTTCTGTAGATTTCTTTTTAATAGTAAACAGTAGTACAATTATATATTTGAATGTTACTAGAAATGGGCGCGTGTCTGATGTAGAAAGTTTATACCTTTATAGTAAATATCGTTAGTCAAAGTTTACAAGAGAAAAAGAAATATCAACGTATTGTCTTAGAGATGTTGCCATGTAGTTTTAGTTGCCTTTTGATTTTGAGCCGCTTGGGTTTCCTTTTTTTTTTCTTTTTTTTTTTTTTTTTTTTTTTAAGGTAGAGCGTGTGTATAAAGCTAGAATTTTATTTTATTTTTATTTTCATTTATTTATTTTGTTAACCGACCCTAATCTGTCTTTTGATTTCACAGGATCTAAACTTGAATATTTAAACCATTTCTTTCTCATCTGTAATTCAATTTCCAGTAATTTACTGGACTGCAGAGAGAGAAAAAATACAAAAAAAAAAAAAACGTCTGATTAAAAAATTGATTTATGCTGATTTTGAAGATCATTATTATTCAAAAATAAAAAAAAAGCAAAAACATAAAATATAGCTTTTATAATTCGAATCGTTTAACTTTTACATTTAGTCGATGCTATATAATAAATTGCAGCTATAATTACTCAACAGTTATTGTTTTATTGTCAATTAACACTAAAAAGTAGAACATAGGTACGTTACTACGCTTCCCACCAAATATAACACATTAGTATGACTGTGGTTAATTACGATTATAAGAAATAAAACCCTATTTCCAACACAATTACATACCTACATACCATATTAAAACTCGTCCAAATTTTATTTTCTACTCGATAACACCGCCCTGTTGGCGGGGCTTCAGAATACGTCAACTGCACCTCTGCAGAGGGTAAAAGTCCCTCAATGGGGCCACCTGTTGGCCGTGGGTGGCGACCCGTGTCGTCTGGGGACGGGATCCTGGTGATTGAGCAAGCCATGGCCCAGGTGCAAAAAGGACATGGTAATGCAACACATGAGAGGCCCGATCCGATCAATCGGCTAGTCACGTCAAGCACCAATACTTACCTGCATTAAAATCCATCTATCTAAAACACTTATGTTATACAAAACTGGTCTGGTCTTTTACCACAAACAAGAGATAGATTATAAGTATTAGAAGGCGGTGGCAAGGGTCAATCTACTAGTAAGGGAAAGCCGTTACAGATAGGGTTTTTAACTGACATTTTGATAAAAAACGGGTCGTGAAAACAAAGTGAAACCCGAAATGCTAGCAGCCACTTACTAGTGTGAGTATACCTTTCCTTGTATCCCTGGGATAATAGGGCGAATGGGTTTCCCGCCTAACATCTCCCACTGATGGGCTCCGAGGTGGGTGGGGAGCAAGGAAGGTGAAATTAAAAAAAAAATAACCAATGGCTATAAATAAAAATAAAAGACCTCATATAGAAGACAGTTCGGAGAGCCTATACTCCGAAACCGAGTCTGACAATGATCTTGACCAAAAACAATTTCCTAGATTTATTGTCTTGGAATCAATCGAGGATACACCTGTCTCCATTCATTGTGGAAAAAACAATGAAATCCCTAATAAAAAGGTCTTCAATAAAAATAAGGAGCAACACCATTTTGGTAGAAGTTTCAAATAAAACTTCATCAAATACCTTACTGAATCAAAACAATTTTGCCAAGCTTAAAATAAAGGCCTACCCCCACACTTCCTTGAACTCCTCAAAGGGTGTGGTAAGAAGCCCAGACCTCTCACTCTGTACTCTGGACGACATAAAAAATAACTTAAGAAAACAAGGAGTCATAGATGTTCAACGAATATCAATTAAAAAAAAAAAAAACAACCAAATAATTCCTACAAATACATATATCCTAATTTTTAATCCTCCAAAACGTCCAGCAGAAATAAAAATTGAATATATAATAGAAAAAGTGGAAATATATATAGCAAATCCACTGAGATGCCACAACTGCCAAAAGTTTGGGCACCATAAGGCTAGATGCACCAGACCATCAATATGTAAAGTTTGTGGAAAAATCGGGGATCACATTAACTGTAAACTCCCAGTTAAATGTGCCAACTGCAAACAAAACCATGCAGCAGACTCAAAAGAATGTGAAGTCTGGAATAAAGAAAAAAAAATATCCTCGATTAAACATACAAAAAATATATCATACCTGGAAGCAAGAAGAATAGTTGAGAGTTCTCTGAATGTATCAACACATGCAAATATAGTCAGAAGAACAGACAATTCCATTAAAAAACAAGAAACATCACAAAATAATCTGTCCGATCTGGTAGAAGAATTAAGATCACTTTTGGAGATATTGAAGAAAAATTTAAACTGTTTAACAACTAGAACTGATACCAAGTCAGATCTAAAGGAAAATCCTCAATACCAGATCGTCGAAACCAAAGAGGTTACAAGAAAACTACAATACAAGCAACAAAAAATGCCAAATCTCCCAAATACCTCAAACGAATTTAATAACTCCTCACCTCCAAAAATGAAATCTCCGTTAAAAAACCAACACAGCAAAAAGAAAACAGAAATTGTTTTAATTGAAAATGAAAATAATTTTGAACTGATGGAAACCGATAGCCAAGAAAGACATTCAAGACAGAGAAACTTAAAAAGTCCTGACAAAAACAAGCAAAAAAAACGATCAACCCATCTCAAACAAGGGAACGGTCTTCATCTAAACAAAGAGCAAATGAATCAAAGGGAAAAACAAAAGCAACATCTCTAACTAAACAAACAGAACCGAAAGAAAGCCAAGGGTTAAAAACACAACAAAATACAAATAAGACAGAATGACTCAAAAAATGATACAATGGAACTGCCGTGGCTTAAAGCCAAATATAAATGAGTTACTTCTGCTTATAACGAATCATCTCCCCACCTTCATCTGCTTACAGGAAACCTTCATAAAAACTGATGATAAAATTAAAATAAAAAACTATACACAATATAATTATATTCATAACCCCAATCAAAGGGCATCAGGGGGCGTATCGATACTAATTAGAAACGATATCCCTCAAAGTAAAATACAATTGAAGACCCATATCCAAGCTGTTGCTACAAAGGCCACTCTACACAGAACCATCAACATCTGCTCCATTTATATCCCACCACATGATCCCATAAACGAAACTGATCTAAACAACCTAATAGATCAACTACCAAGACCATATTTATTACTAGGTGACTTTAATAGTCACAACGTTATATGGGGATCTAAATACTCTGATAAAAAGGCAAAAATCTTGAAAACATCATTAACAACAATGACTTATACCTACTAAATAAGAAATCTAACACATACCTACATCCTGCATCAGGCACTTATTCAGTGCTTGACCTATCACTTTGTGACTCATGGGGTAGTGACCATTTCCCAATTACTTTGACATACTCAAAAGAAATTGAAAACCATCTTCATCGATGGAAGCTAAATAAAGCAGATTGGAGAGAATATAAAAAAAAATGCCAACAAAAACTTTCAGACAAAGAAGTCTCCAGCAAATCCATCTAATACTTCACAGAAACTTTAATAGACATTGCGAGAGCATGCATACCAAAAAGCAATGGATCTAACAAACAACAAAGACCATGGTTCAATGATGAATGTAAAAAGGCAATAAGACTACGAAAAGCAGCACTACGGAAATTTAACTCTCAACCTACAACTCATAATTTGAATCTTTTCAAACAAAAAAGAGCAGTAGCACGTAGTCATCAAGGAAGCCAAAAGGAAATCCTGGAAAGATTATGTAAAAAAAATAAACTATAACACGAAACCCAAAAAAAGTTTGGGACATGGTAAGGAACATCTCTGGAAAGAATTTATCTTCTCTTAACCATCTCACGTTAAATAACAAAAAAAATAACAGAAACAAAAGATATAACAAACATACTTGCGGAAACTTTCGAAAACAATTCCTCTAACAAAAACTACAGACAACTCTTCCAAAAAATTAAGCAGGATACAGAAAAAAAGAAGAAACTAAATTTTAATTCAAATAACGAAGAATACAATCTTTCTTTTACGAAGGACGAACTTATAAATGCCATAAGTGAATCACATAATACAGCTATTGGTCCTGATGAAATTCATTACGAATTTTTAAAACAACTCCCCCCCCCACCAAAATCCATTAAATTTTTGTTAAACATCTTTAATGAAATATGGTTCAAGGGAAAACTACCTAATAGCTGGAAACAGGCTATTGTGATTCCCATACCAAAACCAGAAAAAGACAAATCAGATCCAAAAAACTTTAGACCCATAACATTAACAAGCTGCTTATGCAAAACATTTGAAAGAATAATAAATAGAAGACTAAATTGGTATCTGGAAACCAATAATTTAATTACCAACTTACAGAGTGGCTTTCGAAATAAAATAGGAACAATAGATAACATAGTCCGCTTAGAAACCTTTATCAGAGAGGCTTTCATCAATAAAGAACATGTAATAGCCATTTTCTTTGACTTAGAAAAGGCCTACGAAACTATATGGAGACAAGGAATAATGAAAGACTTATACAACCTTGGCCTAAAAGGCAGATTACCCTTGTTGATAAGACTTTTTATCTGACAGAAGCTTCAAAGTAAGAATAGGATCAACTCTCTCAGACTCAAAAATTCAAGCTATCCAAACATCCACCTTAGCTATTGGAACGACCAAAAGTCATTTTAAGACTGGCTGCCCACACTAAATCTGACACACACCACTTATACTATATAGAAAAACTAAATGATATTCTGGAACAATACCCAAATTGGGCCCACATATATACCGATGGCTCCAAAGTCAAAAACAAAGTAGGATGTGCGGCTATCTTTAAAAGTACTGTTCTACAGAAAAGATTACCTAACAACTTCTCAATTTTTAGTGCTGAAATTACAGCCATTGATTTAGCTCTAGACCTCTTCACTAAACTTAACTCAAATAAATTCATTATTTTTACAGACTCATTATCAGTACTTGAATCATTAAAAAAAACAAAAATTAAACCATCCTTTGCTCGTCAAACTCCTACATAGAATACATGCGATCTCACAAAATAAAACTATCATTGTCTGGTTTTCATGGAAATGAAAAAGCTGATGTGGCTGCAAAAATCTCTCTGAAACTTAACACAAGTAACATAAAGGTTCCATACACTGACTATAAACCCTTAATAAATGACTTTATTTTGAAGAAATGGCAAGATGCTTGGAACAGCTGTCAAAACAACAAATTATTTAAAATCAAACCCTCTCTAAAGAAACAACTAACTGAACACAGAAAATCACGCAAAGAAGTGGTTTTATCCCGTATTCGCATAGGACACACGCACATAACTCGCTCCTTCCTCCTAAAAGATGAAGATCCTCCTAAATGCATAGTATGCCAGGAGGCTTATACTGTGAAGGACTTCCTGCTTGATTGCAGTGACATGGCACATATTCGAAAATTATTTTACAACGTGAACAACTTGAAAGAACTTTTCGAAAAATCAAACCCCAATTTGATCTTGACCTTTCTTAGGAAAGTTGGACTATATAATAAAATATAATTCCAATTTGGTGTCTGATGATGAAAGGGGAAACTTTGATACTCGCTAGGTGAGAAATTTTTCAAAGAACAACGCACCTCTGAAAACAGTGAATTTTTAAAAACAAAAAGCAAGACATCGAGAAAAAGGGAAAGTTTTTTGAAAGCATTTCAACCTTATTTAAAGAAAAAGAAAACAACTGTTTGACCTTAAATGATCTCTAGCTGATCGATGGGTCGTTAAGTTTTAAACAAACAAACAAATACTCAATAAGAATCTTTCAAACGTGCTAAGATTCCACAAAACAAACACATTAAATCAAAGGGTCTATTGGTTAAAACATCAGTCTGTGTCGTATCCACATTCTTTAAAAACTGTTAGAAAAAGCTTTACCAGTGTTGTAAGACTGATTCAGGAAATAAAGATGCCTCAAAAGGCACGAAGATGCCTCAAAAGGCACGAAGATGCCTCAAAAGGCACGAAGATGCCTCAAAAGGCACGAAGATGCCTCAAAAGGCACGAAGATGCCTCAAAAGGCACGAAGATGCCTCAAAAGCAACAAAAGGCACGAAGATGACAAGAATCAAAGTGTAGTATCAGTTCCAGTCATCATCTTCTCCAGTAGGCCTCCACTTCCTGCCACTCCAGCTATCTCAAACGACATTACCGCTCCAGGCATCATATTCAGTAGCAACGATATGCAATAAACTTTCCTTTTCAGCACAACGCTCTCCAGCGACTACCAAAACTGTACTTCTCAGGACAACGCTGTTTTCACCTATGTGTGCTTGCAGTTATTTTTTGCTGGGTGCGCTATACAATTATCTTTGTTTATGTATTCTTTAGCAATTTAGCAATATATTTTTATACTCAACTCATTCGGTTTGTTAACTTCCTTCATTCACTGTTTGCGAGCCAAAATACCACCCGCAACACATGTGAAATATTTGACAAAGAAAACTAAAACCTGATTTTTCTCGAGTTTGACTTTCAAGACTGCCTCCGAGCCGTTCAGACATAAAAGACGTGGCTATATAGTTTCCTCCTTTCTCTCCAGCGCCTGCTAAAAGAAACGATGTCGGCAACTTGAAACGAATCGTCTCTAACAACGGCGACAGTCAGTGAATCTCCACTGACGATCTTTTTTTTCCTCAATGACAGCTTTTAACGGTGTATTTAAGTCTCTTCCAAACTAGGATTTTTCCCCTGCTAAAACATCGTAGAAACATTACATTCACAAAACGTAAGGAACGTCATTACTTATCTCTGCCATTAATTTACGCAAATTCATTAAATATGCCATCAGTACCTCTTGTACGTGCCAAGTTTACTGCGCCGCCTTTTCTCATTGTGTCCTAGAAATTTCAACTGTCTGATTTTATGTATAATTGTCCTTTTTGCTTTTATTTTCCTTGAAACTTCCTCATTGCTTATATGTTCTGCCTATGGTATACTCATCACCTTTATGTAGAACATCATTTCTCTTATCTGTGAGGTGATTGTCCATCTTTCACTACCATATAAGATGTATAAGATATTGATTTTACATAGTAGTTGAGAACTCTCATTTACAGTGATTGTGAAATAACTCCCTTTACTTCCTCCTTCAAATTCAGAGGAAGAAAGAAATAATTCTAGAATCTATGGGAAATTCTTTTTGAACCAATGAAAACCTTGCCTTCATAAAAATAGCCGGTGAGCCAAGATGGGTAGAAAGTAACGAGCCTAGGCGAAATATTAATGAGAAGGGTATCTGAAATTGTGAAATTTTTCGTTTTCGTTCCTCGTGACCAGCGTTGAAGTATTCGCCTGCGTAAAATGACTTGTCAATTGTATTATTGGCCTCTAACTAGCACGTTGCACTTGAAATACTTTTCTCTCAACAATCCATTATTTTGTGTCTCATCATTTAATCTGTTTGAACATTTCCCATTAATGTTTTTGGTGTGGCTTAATCAACTGTTCATTTTAACCTCTAAGCTCCATGCTCCTATGCATCTTTCTTTTTCCAGGCCATAGTTAGTGTAAGGTTTTGATTCTCACTGGGTGCCTCATTTACTGTGGTACTGCATCAGGCCTAAGCGAAGTTTAAAATGACATTGTAATAATAGATGAATTTAAAAAACAAAACAAAAAAAAAACAGATTTAATGAAAGAAAATTAAAAGACTACAAAAATAAACAGCGAACAACAAAAAAAAAAACATTATAAACTGATAGGGGTACTGAAATTGTTTTCTAAAGTATTAAAAATATCACACTATCAGATTTTAAACCCAAGAATTATCGTTAAAGAATGCTCGTCTTTTAAATGTAAGCTTTTTCATATAAACTCTCCGATAAGAATTAACTGTGATTATTTTATTTTCTATTTATTTATTTTTGCCTGTTCGTTTGTCACAGTGGACTTGACCGTAAAGTAATGATTTAAAAACTGCCATCATTCACAAGTTTTTTTATGGCGACACAGAATATGTTAGCTTTAAATGGCCCCAAAGATTTACATCCGCATTTTAAGCTGATTTAAATGTTAAATATATTAGTTTTCACCTTGAATTCTTTTTAATATTATTTGTAGTGTCGTGTTACTGACTCACGGGAAGCAGCATGCACTCAACTGCCTCATGGGTAATAGCCCTAGCTATTTTCTCTATTTCACTTTCAGGCTCACATTTCTTCATTGCTATCGTGTTGCAATCGAACTTAGTTTGCATGCATCATAGCGTTCTGTCCACTTTACATTATGAATCTTGCCACTTGTAAGTTAGATTTACTATTCTTTTTATACTAGTTTTCCGTTAGTGGCATAAGATATGATCAATAGGGCTCTAATTTGTCTTATGACGGCGGACGGGTTTTTTCGATCTTCAAACATGTGGTATTGTCCTATAACTTAAAAACATTTCTTCCAAGAGTGCTGCTACCTTTTCTTTCCGTTTTTTAGTTTGCATCATTCTTTTTGCCAATCCGTCTGACTACGGATGGGTTTTTTTGATTTGCATCCAATTTTATTCAACCATTGGCATAGTTCTTCGTCACAGAACTCTGGTGCGTTTTCTGAATTCCATTTCTTGAAAATATGATCGTTAACGCTGGTTTTACGGTCAGATTTCTATTGTTAAAAATCTGTATTACCTCTGGCCAGCCGGAATAAGACTCTACCAGTATTAGTAAGTTCCCACTCCATTTACATGAGCATGATCCATGCGTACACTGTCCCAAGGTATGGACTCTTCGGGCCCTGTATATGTTTTGTCTGTCCAAATTTTCTTCTTTCATTGCATATCTTACACTTTTTTATGTATTCATCTACCTTATAGCCCGGCCATCGTGCCTCTAGCCTTAATCTCCTTTACGTAGACGTTATTCCGCAATGAACATCGTCATGTATACCTTTTATAATTTTGTTCCTTTAATCGTTAATTCAGCATTTTTTAAGTTATTCAAAACCATGCTGGTTTTCCATTTTAATTCGTTAATAGCAGCAACACAAATGTCACCCTGTTAGCATATTACATTTTTCATGTCGCTACCAATAACTTGCTCTCTAGCCATTTGAAAAATCGCACTTGCGATTTTAATTCCATAAGGCATTCTTTTCTATCTGTATAAGCCAATTTAACACTGGTGTGTATCGTTGTCACTTCAAAGTGTTCCTCAATAAGTATTTGATGGTATGCCGACTTTAGATCAATTTTAGAGAATGTTTTCATACTCGCAAGAGGTCAACGCTCGTTCTATTTTGGGAATAGGATATGACTCTACACACATTTTGTGGTCACCACAAGTACGCAGATCACATCCCTCTTTTTAATATTAATAACGTGGGGAGGCCTATTTGCTCAAACCTGGAGGAACTCGTTCAAGTAGATCTTGTTCCTGTAATTTTTTTTTTTTTTTTTAGATTTTTCCACAACAATTGGTGTAGATAAACTGGCACTTTTCGTGTTTTAAAATATGAGTGGAGGGGAAGACATTTTCTGGGTATCAACGTCACGTCACTTCCCCTATTTAGTGTAGAGGACCGTGTGTTTACGTGTTGTTAAATTAGGGACACGTGCTGTTCCTTCCTGCTAGAAGGTGGTCTAACTATAAGAAAATGGTGGACTCAAGTTGAGTCCAACCGAAGATGTAAAGAACAAACAAAACCTCATATATATATATATATATATATATATATATTGCGTGTGTGTGTATTAAACAACAAAGGCATCAACATTTGTGTTTGTGCGGACGTAAAGAGTTTGTATTTTGGTGAATGTTCGTGCGTACGTGTATATGTGTTTCATGGCGTTTCCCCATAAGTGGGCGAAAATGCTGATTTCTACGAGAGATTACAATTTTAAATGTGTCCGCTGAAATGCAAAGTAAAAAAAGAGAACGAGTATTGCTTAGTATTTATAGTGTAGAGAGAGCGACCCCTAGTGAATAATTAGGGAAATAAGGATGAGCTAACTCCGACACTAGTTGCATGTCCAATAAAACATTGATTCGGATTTTTAATAACTTATTCATTTTTTTTCTTCTTTTTTCCAATGAAAAAACGTCCATACTTATTTCTTCATATTGTTGGACTGTAACATATACGTTTAAAATGATTTATTTTTAAAGTGTTTTCCGCCTTTATTATAGACCGGACATTTTTGTTCTTTCTCTCTTGATGACGATAACCCCAAGTCCACATTTTTGTCTTCATCGCATATGTGTCCATTTCCTCTAATAGATTTGTAATTTTTGTATGATTTTTTTTTTAAATTTTTGTTGCTGAACAAATTCAACACGCTGTTCTCGTGAAAACTTTCCCTGTTGTAAATACATTATTTACCGATACTCCTCATTTTGAAGTCCGTTTACAAATTTCATTTTGTTCAAATCCTATTCGATTGACTGGTTGTTCGATCCCAGTTTCTCAAATTCACAATATTTAGCGGCCTGTTTTAAACGAAGAACATTAAAAAAATAAAATAAATTAATTCACTTTTTGAAACTTAACTCTCTGCATTCACTAATTTTCTTGGGTGCTGTTTTTCACTATTAGTTGACTTATATTGCCAAACGTCAATTCTTCCAACTGTCTTGAGTGTACAATTGCCGATAATTTTATAATAGGCTCACAACCAGCAGAGATAAGTTGTTTTTCTCCAACTGATTTTAAATCCTTTAGCATTTTTGTTCTAACTTTAGCTGCTAGTATCCTAAGCCACGCTTGTAGGTATTCATAATTATCCAGTAACAAATGTTCTTTCAGGTCTTTAGATATCGACGACGCCATTGTAGTGTAGTGTCACTCCTTCACAGGAAGTAGTATACATTCAACTGCCTCATGAGTAATATCCATAGCTATTTAGTCTTTGCGACTTCCTCTGTAAATGAATCACATCAGGGTGTACTTTATATTTTTGAACTGGTGGAAAAATGTTGCTGGTTTTCTTTTTATAGAAATAGTTTCGTATCCTATCTTATATAAAGTTTTAAAATCCTTAAATCATTTTCTCTGTCTATATAAATAAAACACAGTGTCAGTCCGTTAGTTTTTTTCGATCTCGGCGAATCATGAACAACCTGAAGTAACGTGTAATGAATACTGTAGTTATACACGCGATTAAAAATTAAATAACTCATTTAAAGGTAAATTTAAATATCGAACAGCGTGAAAAGTTTCAAAAACAATTCTTTACTAAAGGCTTAAATTTAATTTTGCTTTTCGTCTCAATTGGAATTGACATCGTCTAATTAAATTATAATTAAAACTTAAGCGAGGCACGGTACGTTGTATATGTTTTCTTTTTCTATCATGCGTAGGGACGTATTCGAAATATCCGAGAGTTCGGATTCTGTCTAAGAGTGACGTTATGGGAAGGGATCATAAAAAGTTGTGAAAATAAAAAAATTGCATGCAAAATAAGTGTTAACCTACGGACATCGATTGTGTATACAAAGAAAGATTATGCCGAATTAAGGTGTCGAATAAAGATAAAATAATTCTATTATTTCTAAGTTCTTATAATTTTTACATATATAGCACGCTGAAGGTAAAAGGCGAAGACTTAAAAGCATAAAGTCCGTCGGAAAGGCGCCTTCTAGGCTAGTTGTAAATATAATATTGATTCCTCAAACGAATTATTACAATTCAACAAAGACGTTACAAAAGAATATAATACCGTAGAAAAAAAAACGTAGATATTAAATGAATCCCAATGTTGTTCGATGTTTGAAAAAAGTGCTGCATAATCCGATGCTCACGAGGTACGGTTTGGACTCTACCATATTGGACTAGTCGTCCGATTTCTCGCATGTTGCTTGACTTAAATCTGCTAGATCAGGGGTTGAGAATGGTCAAGGTCGTTTATCTAAGGAGGGGCTAATGGCGGCCGTGACACACACACACACCTATATATATATATATATATATATATATATATATATATATATAAAGAATAAAGTATGTAGTAGAAATCAGTTTTGTATGCTTCTTTGTTCACACGCGAACACCTATCATACACCAACCCTACAACTTTTTTTTTTTTTTTTTTTTTTTTAAATATTCTATACAGAATATACAACGATAATTCTCTTGCTTAAAAACATTGTTCTAATTCCGACGAAAGTGGTATGCGATGACACATAAACATAAGACAACTTGTGAATAACAAGCACAACAAATAGGACAAATTTTAAACGCTATATATATATATATATATATATATATATAGAAAACATTACATCAGTCATGCGACACAAGAGTTTCAAAATACAAATTAACGTGTTAACGTAAAAACCCAAAATTAAAATCCTACTTAAAATACTTTATCTGCCACACGGACTTTAAATTTAATGTAATTTTATCTTTCTGACTGAAGTTTGTAGTTTAACTAAAAACACAAAAACAATTGAATTACATTTCCTAAATGATGTTATAGATAAGCGTATGGTTGCAAGAAAGAAATACAACAGCAGAAATAGATTTACGTGGTTTATTTCAACAGGAACGTGCGGGTTTGGGACAGCTCCCTTGTGGTAAGGTTCATAAGCCGGCTTCGGATCTAGGTCGATCTCTCATATTAGTTCACACATGTTGACGCTGGCCTGCTGTGATCTCTTCGGTGCCCACCTGTTGACTGCCCGTTGAACTTCCCTGTGACCCCTTTTATAGCGTTTTTTATGGCTTAACGGGCTCGAAAAACGAAGCGAGTATAATTAGGAGGGAAGCATTTTTATTGGACGAAAAATAGAGCACTTTAAATATTATTTTATTTTTCGACCGGAACTCGAGTGTTGAACATTTGTAAACTAAGATAATGTTCATTTTGTGACGGGACTTTGTCCCGTTCACATCCTGTTCTCGCTCTTGAGTATTTGCCTGTAAATCAGCCGAGATATGACTTATTTTATTTTATAACAAGGCTCCCCCAGATCTCGGTCTGATTTACAGTGAGTGTTATTCGTGTATATTTGGGTGATTAATTCATGATAAAGTCTCTGAATCGTGTGGGAAGTTGTCCTCGTGTTCTTATTGGCATCTGTTTTGGTATGGAATTATTTGCAGAATTATGTGTCCCCAAGGGATGTGGAGGAGAATGATCCTGGTGACTGTTACACGGTGGAGGCAGAGGGATTGTATTAGAAAGATGTCGGAGCCAGTCATCGGATATGTGCACGGTGAATCCAGATTGTATCACCATCATCGTTTTGCACCTGACACATCATATTGTTCGTTTTTATAATGGTGTAATTTCCTATCCAGGGCAGATGAGAGGATTGGGCAACAGTTGAGTGTGGCCGATGAAGTAAAACCTTGTCGCCTACTTGTATTGGGTCCTTGTATGTGAGGCGATTTAAGTTAGTCTCAAGTTTGTGGTCAGCTTCGTCGTTGGCCAGGGTGACGTGGTGGTGAACCTGCTTTAACAGGGCATTAATTTGCATTCCATATGCTTCAGGATCGTCGCTTGTGATTTCTTTTCTGTGCAGTGTAGGTAGGCCGATGTTGGGGTGACGGCCGGTAATGGCATAGTGCGGGGAGACACCGGTGGCGCTGTTGGTCGTGGCATTCATGGACGAAACGACAGATTCTAGAACGTCTGTCCATTCACAGTTCCTGTCTTCGCATAACATATAAAGTGCGTTCTTCATCGTGCAATATCTTGATATTTCCTGAGCTTTGCGGGCGCCAAGGACAGTGAAGTTCTTGCGTGATTGACATCTGGTTACAGAATTGAAGTGTATGCCTCGATCAGAGGATACTACGCGTGGTATCTCTCTGTGTCGAAGGAAGAACTGGTACAATTCGCGGGCGGCGTCGATAGGACGGTCTCTCGCGCATGATATGGCGGTAAAGTGTCGGCTGAAGCTATCCAAGATGGTTAGTATGTAGCGTTTTCCCTTTGAGTTGGGCATTGTGACAGTCTATAAAGACGATATCGAATGGTCTCTTTCCTCGTTTGCAGTGGCCAATGGGCTAGTGGGTACGTCTACCGTAGTTGCCCTTGCACTTAGCACACGTGTCGCAAGAATCGACATAGGCTTTAATGTCGCGGTTTTTGAATTCCCACCAGTAGCTGGAAAGGAGTTCTCGCATGCGGGTAACACCTGAGTGGTTGTTGCACTCGTGTGCCTGGTAGAGGTATCTGGGTCGTAGTTTGTATGGTACAACCAATCTCGGAGAGTGTTTACTGTCTCTTATCAACAGAGGTGCCTGGTTCTAGAAAAAATTGGTGCAAATGTTTTTTGAAAAGCGTAGCTCGGTGGTCGTCAGGATCGATATGAGGTTCGCTTGGAGTGGGTGACTGGAGGCCGCCGATCTTTGCCAGGGCGTCGTCCTTCTGTTGTTCATCTGCGATGCCGAGGTGGTTGCAGATTCTCTCAGTAGGGATGGTGGTGGTGGAGTGATAGGCGAAGAATGCGTTGGTGACGCGCTTGTGGGTTCGGGCGTTTTGTGGTGTGTGAGTTTTGGGAATGAGCTGTAAACCGTTAAACTCGCCGAGGCCGGTGTAGGGTCGTTCGGGGCTTTCGTTTTCTTATGTCCGCAACCTCTGCTGAGCATGTCAGCCCGTACATTTGATTCGCCTTCAACATATTCCAAGACGAATTTATAACATGAAATTTCTTCTTGCCACCGTCGTATTTTGGCATTATTGAACTCTCGTTGGTCCAGATATGTCAGCGATCTGTAATCGGTGAAGATGACGAAGGGGCGGTTGCGAAAGAAATAATCAAATTTCAATATTGCCCACTTTATTGCATATGCCTCTCGTTCCGTCGTGGACCAGTTCTGTTCCGTGGAGTTGAATGTATGGGAAGCGACCGCTATGATATCTTTTCCACTGTCGGCTTCTTGTATTAGGATTGCTCCACATGCGACGTCACTGACGTCGATGGTGAGTGTAAAAAGTTTGGAGAAATCTGGAAACAAGATGACGGGTGGCGAAGAGACGGTCCTTGATTATTTTGAAGGCTCTGTCGGCATTTTGCGTCCAGACAAACGGTTTATTAACCTTGAGTTCGTGTATGGGACCCATAAGTTTTAAAAACATATCTGATCTGATTTGTTCGTGAAGACGTGTCTCTAGGAATTGTCTGATCCACACTAAACGGCCGATAAGGCTTTGTAATTCCTTTTTTGATGTTGGAGGTTTCATTTCCCTGATGGCACGAACGTATTCTGGATCAGCCTTGAATCCTTCGCTGTTTACTATGCGTCCGAGGAATTTTGCCTCTGATGCGAGGAAGGAACATTTATCGGGATTCAGCTTGAGTCCGAATTCTCGGAGGGCAGTAAAGAATTGTTCGAGGGAGAGTATGTACTCCCTAAATGTCCTAGCGTGGACCAGGTTGTTGTCGATATAGGAGGAAATGTTGTCACGGGATGTGACCGTGCCTAGGGCTTCTGCTATGCAACGGGAGAAGATTTGTCCGAAGGCCATGTAAATGCTGTTTTGTATCGGTCTCGCTTGTCAACTTCAATTTGCCAGTAGCCGCTGCGTATATCGAGGGTAGTAAAATATCTGTTGCCTTTGCCGATTTTGTTGAACAAGTGGTCGATCCTTGGCATTGGGTAAGGGTCAAGATCGGCTAAGACCTTGTTGAGAGTTCTTTTAAAGTTAGCAACGACTCGAATCGATCCGTTTTTCTTGCGTACGGCAAATACAGGGCTATTGAAGCCTTTGGGGTCGCTGCAGTTTTCAATGATACCTTCATCAGCCATACGCTTAATTTCGGTATCTACGTCTGCTTCCAAAGCCTGGGCTATCGGGTGTTGTTTCTGGCTGCGAGACTGGCCGTTGGTTGGTATGCGGATTGGTCGGATGAATATGCCTTTGCTGCTGCTGTCTGTGCCGATAATGTCAGCGTAGCGAATGAGTAAGTTTGCAGTGGCTTCTAGTTCGTCTCGGTTCGGGTGGTTTGGTAGCGATAACCCCGTATCGAAATTTGGCTTGGTAACAGCCAAATTCGACGCAAAAGGTTGGGAAAAGAAAAAAAATAAAATGAGGACAAAAAAAAATAGTCAGATGTAAAAGTTCACAGGTATAACTTGAATATGACTGCCAAAAACGTCCCTTTGGCGAGCCCTTAAAAAGGACTCCGACAACAGTTCAGAGAGAGTGAAAGAAGTAGAGAGATAGCAGAAAGAGGGGGGAAATTATGCTTACAGTTCAAAAAAAGGCTTTTGTATTTATTTATTTTTTTTTTTTTTAGGAGCTGGGCAGAAAGGTTTTTTTTAGATATTTTGAGTTGCTGTCCTTGGAAGATAAGCAAGATGGTGGAGAATCCGGGTTAAGAATAAATGCAGACTTTGGTTCCTTGGTAGCAAAACTATAATCTTCTTGATTACTGGAACAGACTCTTCAAGCAAGTTTTTTTCCGTCGCAAGACAAGACTACTTTTCGTCACAAGACGACTTCGTCTTCACACTGCGAACACACTTCCTTGAGCAACAACAGGCTTCTTTTTTGAATCACGTGCGACCAATCGTTTAGACACGATTTCGCCATGTGACACAGCAGCAGCAGTTCTTACACTGCACACAGGGGGGAAAAAGAGGAAGAAGGAAAGTAAGAGAGATAGAAAGATATACACAGAAATTAAATTTCTGACACTCTCCCGAATAAAAAAGAAAAAAGAAAAAACCGTATTATCAACTAATACCAAAGATAGTCAGGATTCCTATCCTCAACTGATTTCACAGTTCTAACCGGTCTAGACCGAGATTCACTAGTTGTCTCAACAATATCTTCATTCTCTGTTTCACAAGTTAAATCACTACCATGTTTCTTCGGTTTTATTTGAAACGAATGGTATATAGACAATTCAATCTGAAATAAATGCTTTATCGAATGCTCTTGCAACTTATCCCCTTTCTTGACTAAGGCAGATCTAATTAAACCATCGAAACCACGAGTAAGTTTCACTACCCTACCCAGATTCCAATACGGTCTAGGCTTAACAAAACTTTTGATTAGAACATCTACTTTAATTTTGTTATCAAAATCAACTTGATACAAATCATTAGATAATTCTCTTAAACTCAACAAATACTGTTCATACCATAATAGTTTAAACTTATGCAAAAGTGATTCCCTATATTTCAAACTTTCGATAAGATCAGATCTATTAGGGGGACTAATCGAAAAGGGATCTTCTTCGAAATTCAAGAATACCGTTTTTCCAGGAAAAGAACGAATGAATGCACTAGGGGCAATAACTTCCAAACTGGAATCATCTGAACAACGATAAGTCAAAGAAGGTCTATCATTGACAGACCTCTGGATATCAGACAACACAGTTAATAGTTGGAAATGGTCCAACCTATTACGTCCGATAACTTTAAATAAACAATTCTTAACCGTTTTGATTAATCTTTCCCACATCGCACCAAACCAGGCAGAATACATAGGTATAGTAAGGTGCTTGATACTACATGTATCGAGATTTCCTCTAAATTCATCAGATAGAAATACCTTTTTCACTAAGTCACATCCAGCGACAAAAGACAAGGCGTTATCAGAATATATGTGTGAAGGCACACCGAACTGATTAAAGAATCTAAAGAAAGCTAACAACAGCGTGAGTAGACATATCAGGCAATAGTTCTAGATGTATTGCTCTCACATTAAAGCAAGTAAAAATTAAAATATACATTTTCTTAACTACACTACCATCAACAACCCACAGGTGCCCTGTAAAATCAATACCTGTATATAAGAAGGGTCTAACAAGATTCACTCTATTTTTAGGTAGGTTAGTGACCTTAGGATATCTAAAGGACAGTCTTAACTGCCTGTCTAGCCTTAGGTACCCAAAATCCAGTATTGCGTAACCTATCAAGTGTGGCAGCAATGCCCAAGTGTTTACACTTAACATGACAATCCATGATAAACAAACTCGTAACGTGACAAGTTTTAGGTAGCAGTATAGGATGTACTACATCATCAGAAAAATATTCAGAATTATCAATTCGACCACGACAACGTATTATACCGTTGTCATCCAAAAACAAATTGAACTTATTTACTAACTGAGGAACTTTATTCTCATCTTTGTTCTAGGAAATTTTTCTCTTCAATGAAGAACTCGCTCGGAACTATTTTAATCAAATATAATTTAGATTTCACGAGATGATCAACATAATCATTATCTCCCTTTAACTTGGCAATGAACTTAAAAACTAGCGTGAGTGTACCAATTAATTTCTGTAGAGAGGAGAATCTTTCTAATCTTATTATAGCTGAAGAATTAGATTCTATTTCACAGCTAGAGTAAGCAGTCATTAATACTCGACACTTTGCACTAAGATAATCCAAATTATATTCAGGCCATATCAAATAATCCTTCTGCAACCAGACAGGACCTTTTAACCAAAAATCCTTTTCCCTTATAAACTTGCTCAAGGAAACACCTCTAGTTACAAAATCTGCTGGGTTTTCACCAGTACTCACATACTTAAATCTTATAACATAGCCTTTATTACTTAGCTCACTCACCATAGACTTTATATCTTTTAGTCGATTTCTTGTGAACTGACATTTGGTGTTGTCTCCGATAACAACCATGACAACACCACCTGTGCATCTACGGCTATTATAATTTCTTTAAACATTGCAGGAAACATCTTTGTTAGAACAGTTATGTTTAATACCTAGATAAACAGATAACTCCAAAGTAGGCAGAGTTCTCTTTACAGATGGAGCAACTTTTGCTTTCGCAAAAAATAACTTAGCATTACCCTGCTGGTACATATACTCTACACCTCCGTACGCTTGATTCGAAGCGTCACAGAACATTATCAAAATAACAGAAGAATCAGTTTGAACCGAACACCTACTAAAACTGATGTCTCCAATGTTCACGAGGTTCTTTTTGAAACTTATTCCATAAAGATAAAATATCGCTCGGAATTACCTGATCCCAGGCGCCACCCAACTTCCATACTTGACTTAAAATAATCTTTCCCCTAATAGTTATAGGTAGCACAAGACCCAAGGGATCAAATATAGAGGAGTTGACTGACAACATATCTCTTTTAGTTGAGACCACTTTTTCAACGCTACCGCTAGACACTTTAATTTCGTCTAACTCAGGATTATACCAATAACCCAAGACCTTCTCATAAGACACCCCATGAGAGGAGAAAGTGTTGTCTAACTGTATACGACTAGACACCAACTCACTATTGCGGCAACAAATTTTCAACTCGAAGCCGCCCTTTTTCATGGTAGCAACAGCTTCGATATACAATTGTAATAAGTCAGCGGGGGACTGGTGCGTTTTAACCAGATTATCGACATAGAAATTATTTAATAACATGTCTCTACACAGACCATTGGCATGTTTCTCTACGTGATACCTTACAATATAGCTCAAGATAAAGGGGCTTGAAACGAACCCAAAAATTAGTGTGTTGTATCTGAAACACACCAACTTATCTTCCAATTTTAGAAAGAAGCAGAATCTGTTCTTATCAAATTCATTTTTTAACTTTATCATTAGAAAAGCTTTCCTAATGTCAGCCAAAAGAATAAAATTGTTCGTCCTGAATTTAAACAAAAGTTCTAACATGTCGGTGTACAAATTTACACCCGAATAGGCACAATCATTAAGAGAGGGCCTCCCACCTGTTCTCAGTGAGCAATTAAACACAGGCCTTATTTTTGTTGTGCACTGCAATTCACTTTTATAGACCGGACGATGTGGTATCCAAGTATACTTGGCAAATTCCGAAGGAGGTACATGTATTCTCTCTATTATACCCTCGTCTTCCTGATCGAGAAATACCTTGCAATAATCAGCGTACAAACCCTTGTCCAATAATTTATTTACCACCTTATCTAAAACAGCCAAGGATACATTGATTAGATGGCACCTTGTTCAGCTTATCTAAATCCCAAGATAAACCAACATAATAACAGTTGTCTATATTCTATAGAAGAACGAAACTCATCAATTTTCACCCTATCATAATCACTACAGGTTTCATCAACTATTCCTAAAGATTCCAGATTAAACATTTGTTCAATACTTCTATCAACTGTAGCTTCATGAAAACTATTCCATGGGTCTAAATATTTCGATTTAGGGTCTAAAACAAAATAAACATGTGACATTGTACGAAGAGAATTCTCCGATAACACGATTGTAATTCATATCAGAATGTACCTGCACAGAACTACAGGATTTGAAATTGGCAACGTCTCCAAATAAAATGATTCCATGGGACGACTCGAATGCAAAACCGTTTCTAAAATTAGTGAGCTGTAGGGGTCCCAAAAACTTTATAACATCTATTCCTACTAGACCATGGTACATCATTTCTCATCTCCGAGAAATCAGCAGCCAACCTCACATTATTCTTCTTTAAATCAGAAATTACATCACCCAGTCCTTCCATCTTAAAGGACAGGTCTAAATGTTCATCAATCAAAAAAGAAACAGGCCTTGATTCATCATGAAAATTCACACAGAAACTAACCTCCTTTAAATTTCTCACTTGATCACCTAAGAATGTTTTAATGAGAAACTTGCGACTATTCAAGGGAGAGATCTTGTCAGCATACTTATTGGCAAATTCTTTGCATAAGTAGGATCTCTCACTACCCGTATCCAACAGACAATTAAATGTAACATTTTCACCATCCAGATTTACAGAAATGTTAACTACAGGTAGCAAGGACGCACTGCTGGTCAACCAACATGCGTTCGAAGCAACTACAGGCTTAACAGCTGTAGGACACATAATGCTTAAATGTCCAGGTCTATTGCAAGACCAACATAAGACAGATTCTTTTCCATTAAAAGGACATATATCTTCGATATGAAGGAAACTAGTGCACCTAGCACAAATTTTCAACTCACATCTTTTTAACTTGTCCTTGTGAGTAGGATAAGATTTACACACTCGAGCCGAATGATCATTGCTTTTACAGAAACAACATTTGTATCTAATCTTGTAAGTTTTTACATGGAAATTCTCCAAAGTGGAGGGTCTTTTCTCAGGTAAGGAAAGCTTGAATTTGGACTTTCTTCTAGAAAATTCTACCTTACGATTTCTTAAATCATATTTGCAAAATTCTAAAGTTCTAAAGATATCTGTACTATTATCTAGAATTTGTTCTAACGAAGGATAATTGTTATTCACCTTATGTACTAATTCCGACTTAAACGAGGCAGGCAATTTGCTGAATATTATGACTTAACAAGCGATTTCCAGGAGTACCACTCTCCAGAAAATTTAGTCCGAATGAGTTTTTCAACTCGTACACCTGAGTCTTCACATCAATCAGGAATTTCTTCCCAACCGTATTATTATACAGACGGTCCACATTTAACAAGGAAGAGAAAATCGAGTCTACAATACAGTTCTCGTCCAAAAAATTCATTGGAAAGCAGTTCCAATGCTACTCTATAATTTTCATCAGACACTGATAAATGTTTTATTACCTGAAAAGCATAACCAGTAAGATGACTCTTCAGAACTACCAATCTCAGCGCATCGCTATCTAGATTGGAAACACAATTCAAAAATTCTCTGTGGAAATTCAAAAAGGCTAACTTGTCTGTCTCTAAATCCTTGTCATTAAATTTAGGACATTCTATTTTAGGGGTTAACTCTACACCCTTGATTCTTCCACTAGTTTTCAAACTAGAATCAGTGTCTTTAACCTTATTAGGACTTAACTTAGATAATTTTTCTAATGCTTGTATTCTGAACAACGCACTATCCTTGATAAAGGTTTCGACTATATCCTCGTCAACACCTTCAGACAAATAAGCATCAACTATCTGATCTTCCAAAAGAGCCACAGACGCTAGATAATCATTTATCTGACCCTTGTATAAGGAATATTTAGTGTCTTCTATTACCTCTGAGGATTACAGAGCCTCAAACACCACTAGTATTTTATTTCTTGTATACTTTAACTTTTTCAACAAAATTTCAGCTGCCGGCACAGCCATTTTAATTGACTCCTCCCCACCTAACCTTTTACTATTCATGACAAAGAGAGGGGAATACAAAAGACAATGACGACACTTATTTCTTGGCGCCAAAAACACCCGCCTAATACATGGATCTATAGAAGATAAGATGGCGGCTTACAAAAGCCCGCCAACAGAAATTTCAACAAGAAACCTTTGCAACACAAAAAAGGAAGAGACATAGACCTAAAAAGGGACGGCAGTTACAATCAAGTATACATAGATTCAGAGTTATTTCAAGTTTGAGCAAAACGATATCTTTTAATTTCGTCCAATTAAAGAATCGATCTATAGAACAACCCCAAGCCTGTTGACTGACAGAAATGGCTTCACCCCCAAAACTTAGTAAGATAGGAGCAGAAAACCATTAGGTTAGAATACTACTAGTTCATATCGACACCTAGCAGCGTTCGTATGTTTTTGGCAGAATATCGAAATTTGGCTTGGTAACAGCCAAATTCGACGCAAAAGGTTGGGAAAAGAAAAAAAATAAAATGAGGGGAGGACAAAAAAAAAAATAGTCAGATGTAAAAGTTCACAGGTATAACTTGAAAATGACTGCCAAAAAACGTCCCTTTGGCGAGCCCTTAAAAAGGACTCCAACAACAGTTCAGAGAGAGTGAAAGAAGTAGAGATAGCAGAAAGAGGGGAAAAATTATGCTTACAGTTCAAAAAGAGGCTTTTTTTTCTTTTTTTTTTTTTTTTTTTTTTTTAAGGAACTGGGCAGAAAGGTTTTTTTTTAGATATTTTGAGTTGCTGTCCTTGGAAGATAAGCAAGATGGTGGAGAATCCGGGTTAAGAATAAATGCAGACTTTGGTTCCTTGGTAGCAAAACTATAATCTTTTTGATTACTGGAACAGACTCTTCAAGCAAGTTTTTTTCCGTCGCAAGACAAAGACGACTTCTTTTCGTCACAAGACGACTTCGTCTTCACACTGCGAACACACTTCTTTCAGAGCAACAACAGGTTTTCGTCGCAAGACAAGACGACTTCGTCTTCACACTGCGAACACACTTCCTTGAGCAACAACAGGCTTCTTTTTTGAATCACGTGCGACCAATCGTTTAGACACGATTTCGCCACGTGACACAGCAGCACCAGTTCTTACACTGCACACGGGGGGGTGGAAAGAGGAAGAAGGAAAGTAAGAGAGATAGAAAGATAGATACAGAAATTAAATTTCTGACATGTTATGCTTTAGCCAGGTTAGCTTTTGATCCAGTGTCTGGATGTTGGGCTGTAGTCCCATAGTACGCTGGTTTTGGATGATGTCCGCTTGGGCGCCATATGCTGGATCGTTGGTTGACGATGACGGTGATATGATTGCGGCTGTGTGTGTTGTGTATCCTGAGGAAAGTGTGCGTCTGAATTCTATAGTCGCATTTTGGTTGTCAATTAGATAGGAATCGAGTGTGTTGTGACGTAGGATATTTTGGCCGATCAGGATTGGTGTGATTTGGGTAGTTAACAGCACGTTAACCTTTTTGAATGTGGGTGAGTCTCCACTTAGTTCGCCGAGGGCGGTGGTGCTGCCGTTGATTCCTTTTACTACGACGTCGGAGTGGGTCATGAGTTTCTTGGCTTCTCTGGGTAACTGAGATATTGGCACGATGCAGGTGGAGCATCCAGAGTCTAGCATTGCGACGCCAGAGAAGGTGATGTCCCTGAAGGTGGACTGGACGAGCGGTGAATGGTGAGCGAGTCCTTGAAAGTTGAAGGTGTGATGGCTGACGTAGGGGCATGGCGAACGAGGCATCACATCTCGTCCTGCCCGAAGCGAAAATCCTGTTCCACATAATTTATGGCTTGTATATTATCATTCGTTGCGGCGATATGGGCCTGTGCCCGAGTGCGAGGTGGGTGGCGATATAGACAGTTGCGTCCATGGTGGCAGGGGCGACCTCTGAGGTAGTTCTTGCACACGCTGATTCGTGGTGTGTGCTGATGGTTTCTGCGTGTCGGATGGTGGCCATGTTCGGGAGGGTTGGTGAGGCCCGTCTGTTGTAGGTTTGGTTGGCTGCTGGGTCAGAGTGGCGCATTTCTTTGGTTTGACCGCTGTGGTTTCTGTGTGAAATACATAGTGTTGTGCGAAGTCGTGTCGTTGGATTTTACGCCGCGATCAAGGTATATTTGAGCTTCGGAGGCTATGTCAATGGCTGAATAGTGGTTGTCCATTGTCTTGACGAGATGTGGGTAAAGATTTGAGTTCCAAATTTTCACCTTTTCGCTCATTAGCATAGCGCCGATGATGGAAACAAGTCCGTCGACTGTTAAGTCTGTATTTTTGTCTTTTTTGTATTTGTTTTTTATGTGGACGGCTGCCTCTCTAAGGGTGTTTTCGAGTCGACCCGCGAAGTCTGTTAATTTTTCACCGTCTCGCCGTTCCAGATGCCAGGTTCGACTGAGGTGTTGGAAATTAGTCATCTGGCTTCCGTGGGCTGCTAATAAGTATTCCTTCAGTTGTTCGAAGGTGGAGATGTCCTTTTTTGAGTCAACCATCTGCTGAAAGATACTTTGGTCCAGTAAATCTTTAGCAGACTTGACGAATTCGCCTTCCAGGCTGGGATAGGTACTGATTTCTGGCGTGACGTGGATTGTGTATGCTTTGTTTAGGGCCGTGATGAATCGGTTGACGACGTGTCCAGGGTGAAAAGTTCTCTCTAGCTTCAATATGTCGCGTATGGTTTGTTGGCGCACCATTAAGCTGTAATCGCCGTTTGTTTGAGCGGTGGGAGGTGTTGAAGTAGTTGATTTTAGGGCAGTCAGCATGTCGTTTATGTCGGCTTGGATTTCGTGTATCGTAGCTTCGGAAGGCTGTGTTGGTCCCGTTTTCAAGTTAAATAGCAGTGTTTTCTGTTCCTGTATGAGAGTAAATAGTTCAGCTCGGGTGAAGCTCGTGTAGTCGGCCATATTTCTCTTGCTGTACGCTTCTGACACCAGTGTTATAGATAAGCTTATGGTTGCAAGAAAGAAATACGAAAACAGCAAAAATAGATTTACGTGGTTTATTTCAACAGGAACGTGCGGGTTTCGGACAGCTCCCTTGTGGTAAGGTTCATAAGCCGGCTTCGGATCCAGGTCGATCTCTCATAGTAGTTCACACATGTTGACGCTGGCACTCCCCTGCTGTGATCTCTTCGGTGCCCACCTGTTGACTATATTCAGTCACCCCCCCACGAGGGTGTCATGTGGCACAAGGCCTTTTTAACGTGGGCTTTCCGAGCCCATGGGCTCGGCCAAAAAATAGCCCATTGAACCCGCATAAACGGGTTCAGGGCCGGTCTACCTCTCCGAAGGAGACTCCGCCCTTCGGCGTAGCCTCCTTCGGGTTCCTCCCGTCCGTAGGAAGAGAGTACAACCGAACAGTCGGTCAAAAGTTGAGCCCACCTGTTGACTGCCCGTTGAACTTCCCTGTGACCCCTTTTATAGCGTTTTTTATGGCTTAACAGACTCGAAAAACGAAGCGAGTATAATTAGGAGGGAAGCATTTTTATTGGACGAAAAATAGAGCACTTTAAATATTATTTTATTTTTCGACCGGAACTCGAGTGTTGAACATTTGTAAACTAAGATAATGTTCATTTTGTGACGGGACTTTGTCCGGTTCACATCCTGTTCTCGCTCTTGAGTATTTGCCTGTAAATCAGCCGAGATAAGACTTATTTTATTTTATAACAATGACAAAATACCATGCTCGAATAAAAAGCTCTCATTAACACCGCCATAGTGAATTTAATTTTTTCGTTTAAAAAAAAAAACGTAGTAAGCAGACGATAATTTGCTATTGTTTTTCGTAAGCATGCCCGGTAAACGGAAGTCAGGCTGCTGAATAAACAAGAATTGGCACAGTGTAGCAGGCACCTTTTCCACCTTTAACACAAAAACTAATCTTAAAAGGATTTTCCTTTTTGGCAGAGGAGGACAATAGAGAACGCCAATCTCTTCCAAATATTATGAATGGCGCAAACGAAAAAAATACTAGACTCAATCCGTTGTGAAATTTGAAGAAATTTACTTTTATTAAATGATAAAAAGAATAGCACAGAATACATAAATTTACAAAACAACTTTGCACCAAATTTTCCTTTGTGTGCAACGCAATTAGGCAAGCTAACTTCTATCGACAATACTTTTTTTTTTTTTTTTTAAATCTTCTCAATAAAATGTTCACTTCTATTCATTCGACTGGCGAAAGGAATTGTGAAGGATGACTATTCACTGGCGTCGCCGCGTTTCTGGTTTTATTAAACAACAGTTTAGTTTCATAAACGGAGATTAGATAAATTTCGCATTTATATCTCTAAAAAAAAAAATTTCCATCAATTTTCACCAAGCAAGGCAATAATGGCACGGAAACAAGAGAGCAACTGGGAATAAAAAAAAAGAAAAAAAAAAACTTTAAAAGAAACCGAGAATATAATGCTAAACAAGTAACAAGTGATAAACCTTTACTCCTGTTGAAAAGATCGGAGAAGAGCGTGTGCTTTGCTTAGTCCCGTTCTTTTTCTGTTACTTCCTTTTCGTCATCGTTGTCCTTGTGAATGCCGAAACCTTTCAGTCCTTCGCTCTCGTAGCAGCTAACAGTGACTGTTGCCTATGAAAGTTAAATCCCTTATGCTTCTACTCTTTTAGCAGCTGCCGCCCAATTGTCTGTGAAAACCAAATTTTATGCATATATCTTTTTATAAACCGTCAAACTTCATTTTGGCGTTCTTTTACATCATTTTTAGCCTCGTTTGTACAAATTTTTATAGATCAAATTTTATTCAAGTCATTTTTTTACTAACCGTCTGGCTACATTATAGCAGCTTTTTTTTTAATTTAAAGAATACGTATCTGTTTATATTTCTGAGATGAGGTATTATGTACACTATTTACATTATTCAGATTATTGTCCTCACCTTTGTCATATTTATTACAACATTTCGGCCGTTGTACTCTTCGGCCTTCTTCAGGTGATTGGAATGTCGAACTGAACCCTTTATTTCGCTCGCTGGAGTAGACTGTTCTAGTTCCACGTGCCAAGTCTAATGGATGTCAGTTATCTCCTGTTAATTCCCCTCTCCAAGTTCTTCACCGCCTCAACCAGGTATTGAACTCACACTCTTCTCTTCGGGTCCTGTCTCTGGATCTAACGCCTTTATCCACTGTGCCATGTGCCAGTAAGCGAAATAAAATTGTCGAATTAAAAATAAAAATCTATTAATTCTTTAGAAACTATATTAGTATCTGTCTTTGAAGGAATTTGTGGTAAACTTGGAACTAGGTACCTCCACTAATTTTCGATACCTAAGGTTTAAAATGAATTTTTAGAAATGAAAAAAGCTTTCATTTTAGCTTTAATTGAAAGCTAGGGATTAAATTTACTATTTCCAGTAAGCAAAATATTCTGGGTATATTTTAGACAAATTATATTGATTGGAATTTTTTTTCTAAAATAGCTGATTATCTCCCCCTTTTTAGTCGTCTTTCATCGCAATCGGCTCGTTTATAAATTCTCTCTCTGCTCCTTTATAAATTCTGTCTCTCTCTCTCTCTCTCTCTCTCTCTGCTCCTTTATAAATTCTGTCTCTCTCTCTCTCTCTGCTCCTTTATAAATTGTCTCTCTCTCTCTCTACTCCTTTATAAATTCTGTCTCTCTCTCTCTCTCTACTCCTTTATAAATTCTGTCTCTCTCTCTCTCTCTGCTCCTTTATAAATTCTGTCTCTCTCTCTCTCTCTGCTCCTTTATAAATTCTGTCTCTCTCTCTCTGCTCCTTTATAAATTCTGTCTCTCTCTCTCTCTCTGCTCCTTTATAAATTCTGTCTCTCTCTCTCTCTGCTCCTTTATAAATTCTGTCTCTCTCTCTCTCTCTCTCTGCTCCTTTATAAATTCTGTCTCTCTCTCTCTCTTTCTCTGCTCCTTTATAAATTCTCTCTCTCTCTCTTTCTCTGCTCCTTTATAAATTCTCTCTCTCTCTGCTCCTTTATAAATTCTGTCTCTCTCTCTCTCTCTCTGCTCCTTTATAAATTCTGTCTCTCTCTCTCTCTCTGCTCCCTTATAAATTCTGTCTCTCTCTCTGCTCCTTTATAAATTCTGTCTCTCTCTCTCTGCTCCTTTATAAATTCTGTCTCTCTCTCTCTGCTCCTTTATAAATTCTGTCTCTCTCTCTCTGCTCCTTTATAAATTCTCTCTCTCTCTCTCTCTCTCTCTGCTCCTTTATAAATTCTGTCTCTCTCTCTCTCTCTCTGCTCCTTTATAAATTCTGTCTCTCTCTCTCTCTCTCTGCTCCTTTATAAATTCTGTCTCTCTCTCTCTCTCTCTGCTCCTTTATAAATTCTGTCTCTCTCTCTCTCTCTGCTCCTTTATAAATTCTGTCTCTCTCTCTCTCTCTCTGCTCCTTTATAAATTCTGTCTCTCTCTCTCTCTCTGCTCCTTTATAAATACTGTCTCTCTCTCTGCTCCTTTATAAATTCTGTCTCTCTCTCTCTCTCTCTCTCTGCTCCTTTATAAATTCTGTCTCTCTCTCTCTCTCTCTGCTCCTTTATAAATTCTGTCTCTCTCTCTCTCTCTCTGCTCCTTTATAAATTCTGTCTCTCTCTCTCTCTCTCTGCTCCTTTATAAATTCTGTCTCTCTCTCTCTGCTCCTTTATAAATTCTCTCTCTCTCTCTCTCTGCTCCTTTATAAATTCTCTCTCTCTCTCTCTCTGCTCCTTTATAAATTCTCTCTCTCTCTCTCTCTCTGCTCCTTTATAAATTCTCTCTCTCTCTCTCTCTGCTCCTTTATAAATTCTCTCTCTCTCTCTCTCTCTCTGCTCCTTTATAAATTCTCTCTCTCTCTCTCTGCTCCTTTATAAATTCTCTCTCTCTCTGCTCCTTTATAAATTCTCTCTCTCTCTCTCTCTCTCTCTGCTCCTTTATAAATTCTTGTCGAAATTTAGCTTAGTAACAGCCAAACTCGGCGCAAAAAAGGTTGGGAAACTTTGTCATTACGTCCAATGACGAGAATCCCGCGTAACACAGTTAACGGAGACCTGAAACCAAGAATATACAACCATAACAAGTGAGATAAAGAAGAAGGAAAGACCACTTGAAATAGCTATAAAATTTATTGAGGGAAAATAAAATAAAAATGAGTCTGATGTTAAAGTTCACTGGTACAACTTGAAAATAACTGCCAAAAACGTCCCTTTGGTGAGCCCTTAAAAAGGACTCCAATAACAGTTCAGAGAGAGTGAAAGAGGTAGAGAGATAGCAGAAAGAAGGGAAAATTTGACTTACTGTTCAAAAAAAATAGATTTAATGTTTTTTTTTTTTTGTTTTTTTTTAAGGAGCTGGGAAAAAAGGTTTTAGTTAATTTTTGAGTTGCTCTCCTTGGAAGATAAGCAAGCTTCCTGTTAAAAATAAATGCAGACTTGTTTTTTCAAACTTTCTCTGCGACACAAATTCAACTTCTAGAGACGACTTAGAAGATCTTTTTTCACAAACTTTTTTTCACGTCAGAATTTCGTCCACCAATAGGACAAAACTCCTCGAAGGAAGGTAGCTTTTCAATCGCTTAATTTTGACTTTTTTCTCTCTTCGACCCGATTGTCGAAATAAGACTTCCTTGAGAATGTTCTATTGTAAATTCTCTTTACAATAATTTCTTTAACTGATTTTTTAGATAAGTCTTTACTGACTTGTTCTTTGGTAGCTGAACAATAATCCACTTGATTACTTGAACAGACTTGACTTCACTTGTCTAGAGAATAAGCTTTTTCCACATGGCGAACACACACTTGTTCTTTATCTTCAATTCTCTTAGACAAATATTCTTGACTGGTTTTTTATGACTGTTTGCCTTGTCAGAGCAACAACAGGTTATCTTCAAGGTGGCTTCCTTTTCGTCGCGAAACAAGACGACTTCTCGTCTCCACACTGCGGCGCCCTTTTTCTGCTACTACTAACTAGATTCCTCTAATCTAGTCGAAAACAAGCGGGAAAATCACGTACGACCAATCGTTAGACACGATTTCGCCACGTGACACAGCAACAGCAGTTCTTACACTGCACACAGGGGGGAAAGGAGAGGGGGATGGAAAGTAAGAGAGATAGAAAGATAGATACAGAAATTAAATTTCTGATATTTTCTCTCTCTCTCCTTTTCTCTCTCTCTCTCTCTCTCCTTTTCTCTCTCTCTCTCTCTCTCCTTTTCTCTCTCTCTCTCTCTCCTTTTCTCTCTCTCTCTCCTTTTCTCTCTCTCTCTCCTTTTCTCTCTCTCTCTCCTTTTCTCTCTCTCTCTCTCTCTCTCTCCTTTTCTCTCTCTCTCTCTCTCCTTTTCTCTCTCTCTCTCTCTCCTTTTCTCTCTCTCCTTTTCTCTCTCTCTCTCTCTCTCCTTTTCTCTCTCTCTCTCTCTCTCCTTTTCTCTCTCTCCTTTTCTCTCTCTCTCTCTCTCTCTCTCTCCTTTTCTCTCTCTCTCTCTCTCTCTCTCTCTCTCTCTCTCTCTCTCTCTCTCCTTTTCTCTCTCTCTCTCTCTCTCCTTTTCTCTCTCTCTCTCTCTTAGCAATTGGGTACAAACTTGATTTCTGCCAATGATAATCAGTGATATCGTCTGCCACAGATGCTGTGGTGCCAATCACTTGGTTGGATATTGAAGAGACAAAGCCATACGGTGCTATCTATATCACGGAAATATCCTGGAAACAAATCAGGAAGACAGACATTCCCCGCCCATATAAAAATTCTGCGCTACCTGTAGTCAACGTATTAGTTGTGTTCAGCTCTCATTGACTCTGGCTGCTTCCGGTTGATAGTGCAGAGCGATGCCGGTTGTGGACCGGAAAGCACAGATATGGAGACGATCGGTGACTTGTTGGAAACAAATGAAGGGTGGTTTGTTCGGCCAAACTCCGAGAGTGGCGCCAACAAGGGGCAAATGTGGCCATGCTTGACTGCGAAAAGTGTATCTTTAGATAAACGTACATGAGTCATTGTGATCATATCAAACCATGATGGTTAATTGAGAGTAGTTGTGCCTAACGCGTTTCGGGTTCGGCCTCAACGTGGCACCTCTAGTCATGAAGTCCATTATTGACACCGTGCGGTCACAGGAGGAGCCAGTTGGGAGAGCATCATCGGCGTACATAAACGATATGCATATCAATGAGAGCGTCATATCTGCAGAATAGGTCAGGTCAAAATAGGCCAAATACGGGCTGATGTGCAAAGACCCAGAACGTTTAAAGGATGGGACTCGTGTACTTCGAACTGGAAGTCTGGTGGGAGCGTAACACCCTACGGTGGACATGGGGAAGCGCGAGCCCAAATGTCCCTGATGTTATGACTCAGCGGAATGTTTTCTTATTATGCAAGAAGCTGGTGGTACATCTTTCAGTGTGTGGATGGTTGCTTGTGGCAACCGCGTTCATCGAGAGGCAGGTAAAAAGTCTACACATAAAAACCGATTCCTTATGCGTGTACCGCTGGCTGTCTGACACCCTCGCGGGCAAAGCTAGAGTACGTACCAAAGTAGCGAGTGAGATGATGGAGCGAAGAAGGTTAAGCACAATGAAGGAATTGGTCCAAGAATACAAGATGTCTCTCGACGTAGTGCTAGTCGCGTCAAGCCGGGACGTGGCAGACAAGATGACTAGCGTACCCCAAAGTTGGCTCGATATGGCCAAAAAGGGGTCTGAATCTGTGCAGGTGTATGTTGCTTCCCTCGACACCGGTAGTCCTAGTTAGATAATGGAAGTACATCACGCAGTGGGCGACGTACCACATATTTTGCGAGGAGAGTTTGTCCTTCTGTGACTAAGGCCATGGAAAATCGGCCATTGGTACCTATGTGAAGTTCACGACAATAGATCCATCGGAAAAAAAAGGACAGTCTAGTAATGAACAGTACTTTGCACCGACTCGGCGTAGATATCACTCACTACTGCGGCAGTCATTACCTGACGCTAACTTCAAGTAGTGAAGATGTCCGAAAGTGAGGATAAAATCCTCATGAGCGTGGTTAGGCCCGATGATCTCACGGAGAAAGAATCACTTGGTGACAGTCCCATTTCGGTGAAGCACTCGACGAAAGAGACCCGCTTCAATCTGTAATCAGATGTCCAATTTCAACAGACTCTTTGCTTGCACTACAACTTAAAACTGATATAATAAAACGCGAAAATGAAACAAACTATAAAAAACAGACACTAAACAGTAATAAAGTTACCAAGACACAGCAAATACTCTTCCCAGCTTCATGACACAGAGACAGTTTGGACCGCTACCCAAGTTTCACGCTACCGCAATTGACCATAATTTTCTAAAATTATTTTTTTTATTTTATTAAATGTTTTAATCTTTTCTAACATGTCCGAAATTTTGGTTAAAAATTTTGTTTTTCTTACGTCAACGGGTGGGCCAAAGATTAGTATGGGTAAATTTAGCGTCTTTTTTGGCGTTAAAAACACATTGTTTTGGAAATTTTCGTGAAAATTAAATTGTCGGATTTTAATGAAATTTTCAGGACTTAGTCACAAATGAATGAAATTATTTTGTTTAGAAAGTTTTGGTAATATTTTTTCTTTTTTTTTTTTTACTTGCATTACCTCCACTTAATTTTATGAAATTTATATTAATTAAAAGCAGTAATACTTGGAGAGTTTAAAACCTCAATTTGTTTTTGTCAAGGAGAAAAACTATTTGCCAAAAATGCGTTCTGAATCGTAAAATAAAAAATGTAATAAAACTGAGATTATTTAATTAGAAAAGCTTTTAATTGCTCTTACAAAATAGATTAAAGACACTACTATTGTGTTAAGAAAAAAAAATCGATGAATTATGAATTTTCACGAAATTTTTTTTTTTTTTTTTTAATTGGAAGTTTTAAATCTTAAAATTCTGTATTGAGTCTTTTAGATGATATTAAGTGAAAACTATATTAATCGTAAATGGAAAATCTTTATACAAATCAAACACCAATATACTTTTTTTTATTTTGAATTGAATGTATATAAACGTGCTGATTTATGTTAGTATGGGTGACCATACACGACATTAACAAGAAATAAGAGCGATAACTATAGTAAATTTAAAGCCAACATTTCTAAAATTCAATGAAACACTTTACGGAGAATATTTTCCTAAATTTCTAAGATTACTGAGTACTTAGGTATGATATAAAAACGTCATTTTATTGAATTTACAGATAGTCTCCGTAGAACAAGAATCTGTCCTCGCCCCGTCATAGACGTAAATATGGCAACTGTCAGTTAAAAACATTGCTACTAGCTACTGTTTGCTTACAAAAATCATTTCTACGAGATTTTAAACTTAAAATATTTGTTTGAAATCAGATCAATTATACTTTAAATCATTTAATATTCCTCAAATAAAGTTTCAGAAAAGTTATTTTTGGAAGATTTTTTAATAAAGAGAATTACATTGCGATGAAAGACTACTAAAAATAAAGGGGAGATAATCACTTATTTTAGAAAAATTCTTCCAGTTAATTAAAATTAGTTTTGAAATTGAACAGGAGTAGAGTCTCATCACTTGTTTCCTGTTTAGGTAGGAGTTCCCGGATCTTTTTTTCTCTGCCCTCTGTAGTAGTGCTGTTATGAATCTCTTGCGGTGTGTACGGTTTGTGGCAATGTCTCTTCATAATGAGGGGACCGGGTTGGCAGTTTTCTGGTTGCTGTTCCCGACTGGTAATCAGGAGCCCGAACTCTTGCATAGCATCTTGAATGGCTGCTCTGATCAACAGTTGCATAATATCTGAGTTCTTTTAGTGCCATGTTGCGCATGAAAGGGTGTCTCTGTATGCACCTCCGGTGGGCAACCTTGTGGCCACATTATGTTGCAGTCTGCGCCAGTTCCTATGTCCCATACGATGACCGTCTGCTATTTTCAACATGACCATAAACAATCAAAAACCACTCAAAAAATCACTTAAACCCTTTAACATTTCCTTCTCCAACATCCGTGGTATTCGTACCAACTTCTACAGTGTGGAATCGTTCCTCTTCGAAAAGTCTCCTGATATACTGAGAGACAAACCTTAACTCGTCAATCTCCTCCTCCTGATTTCTCGATTCCCGGCTACCTTCCTCTCCTTAGAAAGATTCTAAAATCCAAATGCATGACCTGAGAGTTTGTCCGCGACCATCTCGCGCTTTCTAGGGAACTTGAATCTCCAAACCATTCATATATGTGTCTTCTTCAATCTCTCCTCAATTCAGTAAGCTCTTTCTCTTTCTCTATCGTTCCCCTTCCTTTCAAGACTGTTGTGTACTCGATAGCATTCCCGATAATATAGACAAGGCCATATTTCTACATCCGTTTGCACACATATTGGTGTTCGGTGACTTATCCCCACCATAGTATGTGACTTAAACACTCTGTAACTGACCTCGCTAGCATCCAAACCCTTAACTTTTCAATCCCTCATGCAAGTGGCCGACTTTCCTACACGTTTCCCCAGTAACCTGAGGGTAACGCTTTCCTTTTCGATCTCTGTTTTACTCTTTTCACGCTACGCAGCTCTGCTCCCTTCTCAATTCTGATGACGCCGTGGTGTCTATTAACATCTTCTACTCCCCCTCCAGCCAAGAACCTCTTACTAACAGAATATCTTTGTTATCAACGCGCAGACTGGGACTCGTTCCCTGATTTCCTTCTCGACGTCCCGTGGAATGTGGTTTTTAACCACCTCGTTCAAAAATTTGCGTCTGAGGTCTCCTTCTTTGGTAAAAGCTGACATTGAGGCTTTCATCCCAGCAGAAAAATACAAAGTTAAATTGCGCTCATCCCTTGATTCTCATCTGCTTGCTCAGTAGCTATAGCCCATAGGAATCACTTCTTCCCTCTGTACCGGAGCGAGATGTCTGTTTGCAACAGACGTCACTTTCTCTGCTTGTAATGAGTGCAAGTGGATTCTCAATGAAGCAAAGTTACTATTTGCTGATAGAATGAAACGACATATTGCACCTCACAAGTTTGGTTCTAAAGATTATCGGTGGCTCTGCAAGAGTGTGCTGACAAACAGCAAATCCACAATCCCTCCTCTATTCAATCGATTCGAAGTCCTAACTTCCACAACTGATAAGGCTGAATGCTTTGCTCGGAAATTCTCATCCAACTCAAGACTCTTCCGGTGTACCTAATTTCCCCCTAGAATTGAGGCTCTATTAAGTGAGATGAGCATAACCACGTTGATAGTATTGGGCATCTCTAAATTAGATTCTTATGAAGCAAGTGGTGGTGACTGGATGCCGTAGTCTTAAAGAAATGTGCTCCTAAGCTAGTTCCAGTTCTCTCCAAACTAATGCCTCACCGACTCTGGCTTTCCAGCCTGTTGGAAGTCTTCATCTTCTGTCCCTGTTTTTAAGATTCTGGCGATTCTTCTGACCCATATAACTACCGTCTTATCAGTCTCCTGCCACTCTTCAGCAAAGTTTTTGAGGCTTTAATCATTGCCGAAGTCGTTAAGCACCCTACCTTAAGCACTATGATCTACTCTCTGACAAACAATATGGTTTCCGCTTTGCTCAGTCTACCGCTGATGTGCTTACAGCCATAACTGAATGTGTATACCAAGCTCTTGATAATAACTGCGAAGCTCGAGTTGTGGCTCTATATATATCTCTAAGGCGTTTGATAGGGTTTGGCATGCCGGCCCTTATCGTAAGCTTCATGGATACGGTATTATAGGACGATTATTTACTTTAATCCAATCATTCCTGTCAAACCATGACATGAAGGTTGTCCTAAACGGGTTCTCCTCCAGTTCCTTTCATACAAACGCTGGTGTTCCCCAATTCGCTATCCTGCACGGTTTTCGATCTTCATCGATCTTCCTAGTGTCATCAGTTCTCAAGTAGACATCTACGCAGACAACACTACCATTTACTCTTATCTCAGTAGTAAATCCGGCATTGCTGACAAAGTTAACCTGGCCGTTGGTATCGATTGGATTTCCAATCTGTTGTTGGCCGGGACAGGAAATGGCTTGTAAATTTTAATGCCTCCAAAACAAAACTGCTCACATTTACCCACCATAGAGAAACTTTCCTGCCTCCTCTCAACATGGTTGATGCTCAACTCTGCGCCGCCCCTGGCCTCACGTTTTCCACTGACCTGACATGGAACAACTGCATTGAATCAATAGCGTCCATCTACCGCAAGGAAAATTGTTTTTCTGTCTCGCCAGAAAGTTTTTCTCATCTGAGTCCATCCTTCAAATCTACCATTTGTCCTTGCATTGAATACTGTTGTCATATGCTACTTTCACTGGTAGCCCATCTGCATGAATTTAAGCGTGATACTAGACTGGCATCTCGTACCCACCTTTTTACTGTCGAAACAGTTAAATATAACCACTTCTACAGCTTCTTGCACTTCCCGACAATGGAACTCTTCCTCTTACTTGCTTCCCAGATAACAATAATCATCAAATCTTCAAATGTAATGTCAATTGACATCTTCTGATGCCTTGATCTTGATCCTCGTCCTTCTCTTTATCCTTTCCTCAAACAACCCCCCTCTTCACTCTTACTTTCAATCTCTGTAACCCCTTGCGTGCTAGTGGCACCCCCACTTTGCTTGTGGTGAAATGTTTAAAAAAATTGATTATTGGAAATATTAAATTTAATCTATTAGCTTTAATCTAAACTCTTTACTGACGACACAAAATTCAAAACGTTTAAGATCAGTGATTTTTATTTTTTTTATTTTTTTTTTCAAACTTCAACAAACCAATGTTGTCTACGAATTTGTTTGTCTAGTTAGCAGATGTACGTATATCTAATAATTTAAACAATACATAAATTGGTTATACAATCACTACATTATCTCGACAGTTAACTTGCTATTTATCCAATAATAGATCAGTTATATCGTATATAACCACCCAACAAAACCAAGAATACGGGAAATTGGACTAATATTTATCAATAATACAATACTATACCGTCGTTGTGAGCACCCACTCGCATCGGGATCATCTTCCTCCACGCCCCTATTTCTTTTCTCCTTTCGCCCCTCGGTGGCGGAGATGACTGTGAATCGGTTTGACGAGGCTATTTGCGTGAATGTGATTTTGGTCGACAACTCTGTGTGGCGGAGAGGACCACACACTTGGCCAGAAGCGCCTCCCTCACGACTCTGAGAATTGATACAGGCTAGATCTGACAAACTTAGTTGTATTGGTCTGCCTTGGTTGCGCCAGCCCGACTGGCACTGCCGTCTTCCACCGGTTTGCCTGTTGGAATCGTGTAGATCTTTGCCTATTCCACCGTCGGGCTTTTCAGGAGTTGGTCGCGTTCAGTCTGGTCCCTCCTCCTCGACCTTACCGTCATGGGTAGCCCTACAGGAATTGGGATCATTTGGACATGCAAGCACTCTATCATGACAAGGAACGATCATGTACCATTTTGATTTATTAATATTAGGTTGATGCAAAAATAATGTCGGTATTTGACGTATTTTTTAACGTCAAAAACCGACATTATTTTTGCACCAACCTAATTTAATAATAACAATAGAAACTTGTGACGATCATCACACACACACATATACATACTTGTGCAAATTATACAACAACAAGCATTCATTGGATAATAAATCAACACTACTGTGTAATGCGACAATTTTATAATCGCTATATTTTCATGTAGTCGATTTCGTGCACTTTTGGGAGAATCAGATCCCAGAAGTTTTTTGTGAGTCTTCCCAAAGCTCGCTCGCTGATTGATCAATGCCAACCAATCAGATTGTCTCCACGTGAACAGTGATTCTTTCCGCGCAGCGCTTTCGGAGCCGATGATCACCTATATAAGCAAAGAAAATTCTTAGTAAACCAGTAAGATCTCAGCTGCCACAGAAATCTACGACAGTTGAAACCATGCGCCATTCTTCTCACCCACACCACCACTCACATGCTGAATATTCCCTATACTCACATAATCTTTTTTTCTTACACAGCAAAACTGCTGAAAACATTTATTACCAGAAACTATTTAATTACAACCTTATTTCTTTCAGTGAACTTTGGAACAATTGATAGTTAAAGAGAGACAACTCTTGTTTTACTTAATGCATGCTTTTCTTTCGCATCCTTGTTTGTACATCTTGTTAAATATAAATTTTACGTGTAATGATGGCTTTGGCTTATCCTCTTTTTCTTCACGTCAGTTTGGTTTCCTAATCTAAGTTAAATAAATGTGAAGTCTGCCACAAACTAATGAATAAATTAAGAGCAAGTCTAAAATATTAAATATATGAGAATATTTTTTTTATTGTTGATGCTAAAGATAAATAAAAAAAGTGGGGGAAGAAATTCACTATTAAATAAACCGTAAAAATAAAAGAAAAACTACAAATAATCTTTAAGCATCATATTCATAAATCAAACACCGCAACATTTAATAAAATTCCATCACTTTGGGAACAAACATACTAACATTGATGGACAGCAATTTACCAGCAAAGACGGCCTTTGAGATGCTATTATTGATACTCTGTAGAGTCATGTATTTTTGCAACACTGGAATAAAATCACTTACCTCCAGCGCAAGCAAAGATTCGACTGGGCCTCACGTGTTAGCTTATCCAAAGAAAAAAAGTAATGGCGGCTTTACCGGTTACATATTCAAAATAGCTAGATTTCGCAATAAGATACTCTCTCGCGAGATTCTTTGCACATATGCAAATTTTAGGAATAACGACGCGACATGACAAAAGAAAAAGACGGTTGATTGATGTGTTGAACTGGCAACACGTGTCAAGAAATTGATTGTCGGCATTGGTTGCCAGGAAAGTTTGTAGCTTTTTTTGCAACACATTAATACAACCACTTAAATAGATAAATGACTTGTAAAATTATCATGAACATGGGATATAAATTTGTCGCCATTACGATGACACTGTTTTAAGTTTTCATGTTAATAAAACCAACTTATCTTTGAAAACTGTACTCATTCTGTAAATTTAATTTTCAATTATTAGTTTGGTGCAAAAATAATGACGTAATAATGTTTTTGACGTTAAAAAATACGTCAAAAAACGACATTATTTTTGCACCAACCTAATACAATGTTTCTTGGGGATTAAAAAACTTGGTGTATGGCAAAATTTGAAAAATCCACTAAAGTTCATAAAACTGTTGTCACATCGAAAGAATAATGTACAGTCTACTATAAATGCTATATTTGAAATAAACTGCATTTTAATAATGCAAATATATACGTGAAGTTTATCATAGGAAAAATGAAAAGGCTAATGTGTGTGTGTGTGTGAATATACATAACATGATAGCCTTTATTTAAGTAGAGGCTCCATTTAAAACAGTATTTTATTTCCTCTACCAGCCTGCACACTCAAGGAAACTTATTAAAGAAAATGTGCCCCTCCAATGGAATTGGAACCTGCGTCACCATTTTGCAAGAGAAACCACCGTCTGATCCGGCATGTTTTAAACCGCTCGAATATATAATTTACGACTTAGCTGATTGGAGTCGAGGTGCTGAATATAACATCAGAGTTTCGTGAACCTTTGTGTAGAGATATCAGCAAATGTCCTCATTTTTTTTCGTTATTCTTATATTAAGTTAAAAAGAAATTCTGCGCTTTTCATTGGTGTTAGGTTGTTTTTTTCTCTTTGTATGTTTGCCAGCCTGTACGTGTGCATATGTGCACATAGGTTGGATGTCGTACTTATTTCTTCTCATAATTTTCTTGTCTCTCTCTCTCTCTCTCTCTCTCTCATTATTCCTTCTCTTTTCCTTTCGGCTCTGAGCGCCCAAAATGATGAAATGTAATATTCTTTGGCAGAGACGACTTATCTTTAAGTTTCCGAAATATTCTGGAATTTTCTAAAGTTTAAAATATATATATATATATATATAGGTGTATTCCCTTATATATATATATATATATATATATATATATATATATATATATATATATATGATGACAAAGTGGGGCAAATTCTGTATGGTTAGGTTAGTCGGAGTTACCTCCTCCTTATTTCCCAAAATGTCACTAGGAGTCATTTTCCCTATACTATATATACTGGGCGACTTCTCGCCTCGTTTTCTTTTTCATTTTTTCATTTCAGCGGCTACAATGTAAACTCTCTTAGAAGATCCGCGTCTTCCCATTTGTGGGAGACACCATGAACATTATACACACATACACGTACGTACGAACATTCACCAAAGAACAGACACAAACGTTCACACACAAATGTTATTGTCTGTCCATTGTCAAATCGTTTTGTTTAATATATAGGTTTTGTTTGGCTTCTCTATCTTCAGTTGGACTTAATTCAAGTCCGGCCATTTTCTTGTAGTTGGACCTTTTTAATATTCTACCAGGAGTTACATACGTGTTTTTAATACAACAACACGCAAACAACACACCGTCCTCTACAGGTTTGTTTTGCTTTATGGCATATCAACCTCAATGGGTTATTTAATGACGACAATTGTTAGTAATATTTATTTTCTTAAATGTATTGCTGGTAACAATTTTTCTTTCAAAAACATTTATTGCTGGTATTAAAACCTATTTTTACACTTTCATGGGGGTGGGGTGTAACTATTTGTCCATAGTTGGGACCCTAACAAATGCTATCACGCCGGATCAGGATGGGCCTGGAAACACCAACAATTAAGACATGGTTCCACACTCCTCAAAACCTCCTGACTGTTCTGTAGGACATTACGTCCTTCAATACTTCATCGGACTAAAACATGTCAATAAAACATTACTTTCATCTGTAGAAGTCCTAAAAAAACGAAACACGTCACACAATATTTCTATCCACTTTGTCATTAATTTAACTTTTGCTCTGATGTATATAACTTTATATATCATTTTCGTATATAGTTTCTCATATTTTTGTATATAACAATTTATATATCATACACTCCTATATATAAAAATTCAATTATTTTTTAATCCAACATTTTTGTTACTTCAATCGTTATTTTTTAGTAGATACCCCCGGTTTTTTCTTCTTTTTTTTTTGTCTTTTTGTCTTTTTTTTCTTTTCTTTCTTTTTTTTCTCTTTTTTTTTTTTTTTGTCTTTTTTTCTTTTTTGTCTTTTTTTCTTTGTTAAACAGTATGTATTAAGTCTATCGACCTGCACACTGGAGAAAATTTAATTCAAACACAAAATACAATTCATATAAAGTACAACAGATTGAAAAAAAAAAACAAACTGTATTTTGTTTACCTATTAATAACTTTATGAAGTTAAACATTTTTTTTTTTTAATGAAACTGTTTAAAATTCATTTAAAGCAAATTTTTAAAGATGTATTATTAGACTCAATAACACAGGTCAGGTTAGAAATGTGTCCATGTTGTATCTAATATGTATTCCCCTGCCACATGATACCCAAAGAAAAGAATAGTATCAGTAAGTAAATCATTTTGCCCTCTGAATTGTTATGAAGGGTAAAAGTTCAATATGACACTTCAATGACATATAAATTATGCAGCCAACCAGCAACTCCCTCTCCATTTCTTAATATTCTCACACACACACACGTTTGTATAATTATTTTATTAGCAACAGGATTTTAGATAGAATGTAAGAGCAAAGAAATTTTATTAGATAAAAGCTAATGTCAGTTTTGCTTGTCAGTGTGGCAGAAATACCGGCCACATAATGGTAAGACATTGGTGGCAATGGTGTCTCCATCTAGCTAATGTCTTTCAAATTATGCAGCAGGTATTTCCGCCACACCCTGTATTAAGTGAACGTCATCCGGGCTAAAACTTTAGATCTGGAGGTAAGCAACATACCAATACACGAACATACTGCTACTAAAATATTCGGGTAAAAAAATCGGCGTTGTGCCACATCCTGCCTTGTGGGGAGGTTAGTAAATACCAGTCCGTTGGAGTCAGTAGAGGGAAATTTCTAATGACATTTTCGTGGGTAGTCTGAGACATATAACTGCCAGGAGTTATAACAAGATGTAAGATTTTTAACATGTGTAATTGTTCCTATGATTCAGTTTTTTTGTTGTTTTTTTTTTTTCAAATACAAATTACTCATTTAAATCAATGCCAATATTCTTTGAATTTTTATAACATTTTATTTTAGCAAGACAGCTACAATATGTAACTTCCATGGACAGCTTTTTCACAAGAACTGCTATTTTGTGTATTAGACTTTGATGAAATCTGCAATTCTTACCTCTTCAAGCCAAAGATCGATCGTTATCTAATCCCCAAATCTTAATTTCCTTCAGCCTCATTCATCAGTGGTTCTCTAGCCTTGTATTGGTTGAACAACGGTCCGTATATAATATATAAAGAAAAGATGACAAAATGGAAAAAAACTTTTTGCCTAACACGTTTCTTCCTGTATGACTTTATCAGATTAAAGTGATGTTTAGACCCGATGTAACTACATATGTGCATGAAAGAGGGGGGATGCTAAAATTTAAAACATTTAAATTAAATAACTTTTTTTTTTTTTTTTTTTTTTTTTTTTTGATGTGTTTTGCATATCTAATCAAACCAATTATCGTTTAGTTTCTTTTTCTCTTTTTTTTTTTTTATTGCTTTTGTTATGAAGTATTCCAAATTGTGATAATCTTTTCCTCCAGGCCTAATCTAAGAGTTTATTAATAAACTTGTTTTAAAGACACAAATCCCCTGAAAAACTAAAGAATTTCTTTTTTAATATTCTCTCACAAAAATTTTCTTTTTAATTTTTTATTTCCCCTATTTAAAAAAAAGTAATTCCAGACAAATTTTGTGTCCATAAATTTAAAAAAAAAAGTAATTGCTTAATAAAATGTAGCAAATAAATCAATTATTAATGAAATTGATCCTCATTGAGTAACTGTCATGAATTTAAATCAAATACAATAAAAACTCTATTAGTGTTGTGCCATATTACGTCTTGACGTTTACCTATTTCCCATGTGAACCTACCTCATTCCTGCAAGTTGATGCAAAACTAAAACATCAAGCTGAAAACTCAACTCAAGTCATGTTCTTAAATAGCGTCATCAGATCAAGACCTTCATATGAATGTCATGCATGGTGCCATATTCGTTTAGCAATAGCTAAGCTGTCACTTGTCTATAATTGCTTCCTAAGATCAAGGGAGAAAAAGACCTTTGAGCGAGTGAAACATGTGGGTCTTGGCAAAGATTATCCCTATTTAAACTAGTGATAGAATCACTGTACCAAATAAAACCACATTGAGGACTACCAACAGCAGCAACAACTAAAATGGATAGTGTGACACAAGTTAAGTGTATTAAATTACAGGAGGGACAAAGAGATGAAGTCTTTGACTGTTTGTTTTGACATCCAAACTAGTTAATGTGTAGAATTTAAATTTTTCTCTCCTCATTGATGCATTATTTTTTATAGCAAAGGCCAATAACATTTCTTGATAAGGGCGGTAACTGTGGATTACTCCACTGATAGTACATGTAACTCAAAGAAAAATTAACATAATAAAGATGTTAATATTTCATGACTTCAAATGAAAGGGTGGGAAGGAAACCCCCATCAATAAAAGTGGTAACAACTACTGTTCTCCTTAAAAATTTTGAGACAAAAATTTAATAAATTTCAACTGAAAGCAGTACTGACTGTTTGATTGATGAATGCCAAATGTTTTCTTGTGGGTAAATGACTAATATTATCATTCCCTTCATATTCCATTGGCGAGATGAAAGTTCTAATTGAACAGCTTCTTCCCATGAACTCCCTACTTTGTGGAACGGACTTTCAAGAAGATGCTTTCCCAATCACTCCAATCTTAAAATGTTCAAGAATAGGGTTAACAATTATCTTCCCTACATATCTGCATAAACAGTACCTCTTAATTTGCAATCATCTACTTTGAGTGGCTCTTGGGCCTTGTACAGTGAACATTATGATAAAAAAAATTAAATCACTCTAAAAACTGGAGAAGGTATAAACATTTGTCTTGAGTCTTCATTTATTTTCTTGAGGTTTATTTTCAAATGATCCTCAGTTTTTTTTTGTTTTTTTTTTAGTTTACTAATTGCTCATCCAATATAAGGCCTAAGACCCACTCAAGCTAGAGAGTTAATGAATGAGGTGGTTGTATGAATGGTAGAGGGGATAAAAAGTGCAGATGGTGAGGATATGTTGGAAAGATAATGGTTGTCTCTAGATGTGAAGAGGTTTGAAGCAATTAGGAAAGCATCTACTTGGGAGTTTGTTCTACAAAGTAGAGATTCTTGGGATGGAACTTCCTCATTAATGGAATACAAAGGGAATGAGAATTATCTGTCCAGTGTATGTGGCATGGTGGAGCTTAGCTATGAAGGTCTGAATTGGTGGAACTCGTGAATGTAGCTCACCAGAAGACTTGCCATAGACATAGTGAGAGTAGTGGGAGACTTGCAATGTTTCATCTGTGGGGGAAAGAGGGTTGAAAATAATTCATCACACGCTGAGGCCACATAAATCAGGTATTTTCTGGAGCAATACAAAGAACCAACCATTCTACCAGTATCTTTAGTAATAGATCATATATAATCATATATATGTATTCTACTTGAGGTCTGGAATAAACATCAATCCCAATAGTCCTCTTGTAATCATGATCTATTACACTAAATTAAGTACTCAACTCAGTTTCAATATCTAAGGTTTAAAATGAACTTTTAAAAATTGAAAAGTATTCTTGAAGCTTTCATTTTAACTTTAATTGAAAGCTGATTAAACTTAAATTTACTATTTCCAATAAGCAAAATACTCTGGTGTATTTCAAATAGAAATTATATTGACGGGAATCTCATCTTTTTGGTTGCTTTCAAAAAATCTATGAATATCGGCCATTTTGACACTTTTGTAAACACAAGTTAATTCTTGATTTTAAAAATCTTCCAAAAATAAAATATTCTCTTCTGAAACTTTATTCAAGGAATTAAGTATGATTAATCTGATTTGAAAAAAATATTTACTTTAAGTTTAAAATAACAGAAATAGATTTTTAAAACAAACAGCATCAATGATTATGCGCTTATCACTGTTGCTTGTCACTCATAGATCACTTGATAAGTAATGATAAAATGTCAACACCTTTACAGTTGTTCTACAGAGACTTTATCTGTTAAAACATAATTTAAGGAAATGAGGGGTTAGCGCTTTTTTTTTTAATATAACTTTTAAGTACTCAGTAATCATAAAAATATTGGAAAATATTCTACGTTGATCTAATTTTAGGAACCTCGAATTTAAATTAATCAGAAAATAAAATTGATTATAATAATGTCATGTACAGTCAACCATACTTTCAAACAGGAGCACATTACGTAATATTCTATATGCATAAAAAAACATTGGGTGTAAACAACTTTTATTGAGCTTTTCAATTTTTCATTCATAAATATAGTTTTTACTTAACAATAGCACCTAACCAGATTGAAGTAATGCAGAATTTTAAATGATTTATGATATAAATTATCATAATTAAAAAAAAAAAAAAAAAAAAAATTGTAAAATTTCATTATTCATTGAAAAAATTTTTTTCTTAAGACAATAGTGCCCTTAAACGTTATTTATAAAAAGCAATTAAGTTTTTTTTAATTAAATAGTGTCATAGTTTTATTGCATTTTTAAGATTCGGAGCAGCTTTTCAGTAACTGGGGGGGGGGTCCTGGTTTTAAAAAAAAAATGATTTAAATTCTGCAAATAGTCTTGCTTTTAACTAATAACACAATTTTTGTGATTTCAATTTAGTTTCTTGAAATTTCATTTAGTCTGTCATTTAACATATTTATTTAAAAAAAAAAATATTCATTTGTGAGAAAGTTCTCAACAATTATTTGATTTGTACAAGAATTTTCAAATGTGTTTTTCACTAGAAAAAAAGGTGATGAAACACTAATTGTAAATATTACATCAACCACTGACATGAAAAAAAAGATTTTAACTAAAGTTTGGAATGTGCTAGAAAGGGTTAAAAAATTTAAAACAAATACTTTAGTCTTTCCTTTTAATAATAAAACAATTTTTGTTATGCCTTTTTTTTTTTTTTTTTAGCAAGCAAGTGAAAGTACCAATACTATATCAGCTACTAACTCTTCAACCATATTTAATCCTCTTTTTTTTTTTTTTTTTTACGAGCAAGGCGTGAAGCCACTAGGATGGAGGTGGTTGCAGAAGATTTGGAGCATCAGCAGATAGGAGTGATAGAAGAAAGGATGAGGAGAGGGATATTGGATAGATCAAGGTAACTGGAGGTGTCGATTGACATTACATTTGAATAGTTGGATAGCTCTCAGGGAAACAGTAATTGGGAAGGGTGTTCCACAGGCGAGAGGTGCGAGGTATGAAGCTATTGGAGTAGAAGAGACGGCTATATTTAAGTTTCTACAGTGTAAGGGTAGGAGCAGGATGCCAGCTTTGTAGGGCGCTTGAATTCATGGAGTCTGGGAACCAGTGAAAGCAGCTCATCGGAGCAATTATCATGAAAGTCTTTGTAGAAAAGACAGAGGCGACGGCGTGTCTGTGAGAGAGTGACTGTAGATTAATAGAGAGTAGTTTAGTTTTTGAGGCGTTAAAGTTGACCAGCCAATTCTTGTCCCAATTAACGACTGATTGGAGGTCCATTTTGAGACGCACGGCCAGGTTAGTTTTGTCAGTGACACTAGATTTGTTTTTGAGGCAGGAGTGAATTGTAGTGTCGTCCGCATAGATGCCAACTTGGGAATCTATGGCGTCAGGAAGGTCATTTATGTAGATAAGGAATAGAGTGGGGCCTAGGATGGAGCCTTGGGGAACACCTGCGTTCGTGGGATAGGAACTGGAGAATCCGTTAACTACCTTCAATTCACGGTTTGACAGGAATGATTGTATTAGGTCAAACAATCGACCTGTAATACCATAACCCTGGAGCTTATGAAGAAAGCTGGCATGCCAAACCCTATCAAATGCTTTGGAGATGTCTAGGGCCACGGCACGAGCCTCACCGTTATTTTGAAGGGCTTGGTAGACGGTTTCAGTGATGGCCGTAAGCACATCAGATGTAGATCGGGCGTAGTGGAAACCATATTGCTTCAACCATATTTAATAGCCTACAAACACCTCACCATTTGCATTTAATGTTAGATTATTAGCATAGTACCCATAAAAAATTCTACCACTTCGTCCCCAGCCCCTCAACCTCCGGCGTCTTCCTCTTTGAGTTGAGGTGTCCACTCTGTCCAAACCGAACTTAAGGGTAACTGGCTGTACGCTCTCTGAGTACCCGTAGATTATTTCGACCGGTTAACTGGTCAAGTCTTGCTCGCTGCCCATGCCGTGTTAGTTTTTAGATCCAGTAAGCGGGGTGTTGTCCATACGTTCATAGTCGACTGGGGATGTGGACACTGCTGTGAGAGTTGGTACTAGGAAGTTTAGAATGTGGCAAAATAAAACAAGAAATAATATCTGCAGAAGCCAGACAACAATGGGGGGAAATGAACAGAACAGAGGTTACAGGGAGAATAAAAACATTTAACATAAATGAGAAAAGAAAGACAAAATGCATCCAGCAAATTCCCAACAGAGAGAGGGTTTGTGTGTGATAAACGCGTATTGAATCGTCTGGGGTAGGTTTATGACTAATAGTCAAGTCTCATACAGACTTCTCAGAACAGGGGGCAGTCTTTCTCTCCTCCAAAATTCTCCCGCAAATCTCTTGACTCACTGCGACGATAGTCTCTTGACTCTCTTGACTACAGTTTCTTTCCCCGACTCTGCTTTATTAGCAAAATCTCGACCCTCGGCCCGGCACGCAGCTACCACGAGTGCCAAAAACTATCCCTTGACATGTAAACCGATTCTCCAATCATTTACCTTATCTCAATCACACATTCTTCTCGCTTCACCAAAATTATACTTTGGGATATCTAAACATTTATTCAACCTTTTAATCAAAACAAATACTGTTAAACAAAACCAAGTATCTCGCCCATCTCCATTGTTTACTAAAGACCAAGGTTTAAAACATCGCCTCCTTCCCTGAGATCGGGTTTCTCATCGGTAAACACACATCTTAACCCAAATTGTACTTTGATATATAAACACCATTTCCACTTCCAGTCAATAAAAGTTATATTTGCGTGTGTGTGTTCATGTGGGTGGGTGTATGTTTATACCTCTATCTGTTACAAAATGATGGAATTATTTAGACTTGAATTAGCACGTCTGGCTAAGATCAGAGTAGTATCTGCATGCTCTGTCTACAATCAAAGAAAAGTGTCATTTATGCACTCTGAAACCAGTTATATACAAATATGTGTATGGCATCCATCAGTCACAAGAAACCATGGATCTGTTCTTGGTGAGTTTCAATTCATTTTTCGTGTTTTGCTATTGTGGTAAGATGACACAGGAGTGTTCTCTTCATATTGCAAGACAGAGCAAGATTTTATGGGAAATCAACAGTTGCCTATACAGCATGTCTCCCCTCCCCATATTAGTCATATAGTCCAAGGGAATATTGTAAGAGTTACCAGAATGAAGCTTGATACAATGTCAGACTCACTTTCTGATACACATTGCATTTAATATATATATATATATATATATATATATATATATATATATATATATATCCCCATAATTCTTTTAATCAAAAATGTTTTCTGGATTTAAATAAACCTGCAAAATGTTAAGCTGTAAAAAAAAAAATCAAGCAATCCATTGAAACCAGTTGTTTATGGCCATAAGATTTCAAATATTATGAAACTCAAATACAGCTTATCCAATCCTTTCTTTCCCCACTGTTGGCTGGGGCTTCAGAATATACCAACTACACCTTTTCAAAAGGGTACCACACATGACCAATGAGGCCACCCGTTTGCTGTGAGTGGTGACCCATGATGCCTAAGGAGAGGATCCTAATGATTGAGGTCAATCGCTATCTCCTGTCCACTTCCTTACTCTCTTCTCTTTCTGTCCATCATTAATGTTTCTGTTCCTAATTCTTTCACACCCTGTAACCCCCACCCCATATTTTAGTGGCATTAGTGCCTTGTTTGTTCACAGGGTGTGGAAGAATTAGGAACAGAAACATTAATGAGGAACCACAACACTTTGACTGGCCATCTGGCCCAAGTAAGGGCCAGAGGTCTGATCTAATCAACCAACTGGTCATAAGCCCTTGCTTTAGACTTTCATGAAGTTCACTTTGTAAAAGCCTGAATCAGAAAGTGGTTACTATAGGGTCAATAATTTTGAAGAGACTGGCGATTTCTATCACTGGGTGATAATTTATCTTGAATGAAAACCTAAAGATAGAAAGTAGTTGGTTATTTTCTCTAGTGTGATTCTACTGGATGTGTGGCCCTGATTTGCAAAGGCAAATGGGTTTCCTCCTTGGCATCTCCACTTTGTAGGGATCATAATTTTTTTTTATATCTATTGAAAAGGACAACAATCCAAGTGAAAAATAACCCCTAAAACATTTGTCAAGTGACCGCACCAGGAGTGAAGTTCTGAAAATGAACCTGATATAGAGGCTCTGCTATTCAAAAGATTTCTAATTATGGAATTCATGGGGAACATTTTAATTATAAACTTTTTGGAATTGAAAAAATTACAGCAAACATAATACCAAAAACATTTAAATTAAAAAATGGAACAATTCTTGTTGAGGTTGAACAAAAAAAAAAATTCTGATTTTCTATTAAAAATGAGAAAATTTCAAAGACGTAATAAAAACATCAAATCCTGAATTCATCTAAAGGAGTTGTAAGAAGTCAAGGAGTCTTCATTTGCATAATCGATGAAATTTAGAGGAAAGCTGAAGTATTAAGGAGTAAAAGAGTTGAAAAGAGTGTCAGTCAGAAGAAATGATTAAACTATCCTAACCAAAACCTATATTATCACATTTAATGTCCCCCGCACTCCAAATCTCTGAAGGGCTTAAAATAGAGCATGGAAAGAGTTGAATCCTAAATTCTTAATCCTCTGACATGCTTTAATTGCCAGAAATATAGGCACCACAAGGAGAAGTGCTCAAGACAAATGGAATGCCAGGAATCATTACTCTGTACAAATTGTGGAGTGTATCATCCTACATATTCAAAAAGTGTGAGAAAGGAAGAGAAAAATATATCCTTTCAATTAAATATACAAAGAATATCTCATTCATTGAAGCATGCAGAATGGTATAAACTCAAACAACATACGGCTAAATCACAAAAATAAAACCCAAAGTGAATGAATCTTGACGGGAAAATAAGTATAAGGCCATACTTCAGGAACTGGCGTCATGAGAACCAGATAACTGGGTTAAACTTCTAAAAGAAATAAGAGTAATACTAGAAGAATCTGAAGACTTAACATTAAAAAATCTCTCACCAACCAAACATCAAAGGAAAAATTGAAAACAAAAATGAAAATTTACCCTCATCTATAAAGCTGAACCCATTAACCAGAGAACACAATGACCCTCCACAACGCACACTTACCTTCACCAAGCAAATGGCACATATTCTGCAATCAACCTAAGTGATCTAACATATCTTGGAGACAGTTGAAAAGTCTATGATGATACCTGTGGCAGAGACCATTTCCCAATTAGAAAATTCAAAACTGCTACTGGATGAAAAAACTGCAAGATGGAATCTTAAAAAAAGCAAACTGGGTAGACTTCAAAAGCCTATGCTTACTCAAACTTATGCCAGAACTTTGTACAAATAAAAGATCATATCACTCACTTCACCAAAACACTCCTAACAATAGCTGAACAATACAATATCAAAATCAAAAGCCAAATTCTCCAAATATAACAGACAATGGTTTGATAACAAATGCAGCAGAGCCATTAGACAGTGTTGTGCTGCTCTCTACAAATTTAAACTGCATCCAACAAATAAAATCCTGAATTCCTACAAAATAAACAGTGAAAGCATGAAGGACAAAAAATCTAAGCCACCCTCTTGGAAGAGATTTATATTCAACATGAACATAAAAGCCAAAATCATTTGGGATATGATCAGGAAAATCTCTGAAAAAAAACAGATATTCCTGTAAAATTCTTATCACAAAAGAATATGAAGTCCAAATAACAAGGATATTGCAAACCTACTGGCCAAAAACTTTTTCAAAAACTTCTCAATAACTATGGTGTACAATTTCAGGATATCAAAAGAAGAAAAAAGTTAAACTGCCATTGAAACAATAAATAAGAAATAAGTTGGTCTTTTTCTCTTTAGAGAGATTTTTAGTTCAGATAAAGAAATTCAACAACTCAGCAATTGTTTCTGATGAAGTTCCTTATGAATTCTTAAAGTTTACCAGAAATTTCTCTCAAATTCTTACTTGAGATATACACTAATATATAAATTAGTGGCAATATTTCCTATCTTTGGAAACGAGCCATTATCCCAAAGACTGGCAAAGATTTGGAAAATCTTTCAAATTACTGCCTAATTGCATTCACTAGCTGTCTATGTAAAATTCTTGAGTGAATGATTAACAGAATCATTTGATTCCTCAGTCGATATCATTTCAGGCTTTCAGATTGGCTTCAGAAGGAAAAGAAGGCCAATGGATCAGCTAGTTTGACTAGAAACTTTTATTAGAAATGTGTATATTAAAAAGGAACCTGTGACAGCCCATGGCGATATGGTATTGTGCAAGACCTAAACGAAATTGGTATCAAAGGAAGATTGCCAACCTTCATCAGTAATTTCCTTTTAGAATGTATTTTAATGTCCATGTTGGATTAAACTCTTTCTGATTTAAATAACCAAGAAATGGAAGTACCACAAAGAAGCATCCTATCAGTTTCTATTTTCAATATAAAATTCAAAGGTATCGTCTCTAACTCCTGAAGTAGACTGTTCTTTATACATTGATGACTATTCAGACAATTGAGTACCAAATTCAACGGTACCTCAACAAAGTTGATAAATAGGTCACAGAAAACAGATTTAAGTTTTCCAAAACAAAAACACAATGTGCGCATTTTTACCAAATTCAGAAACTGCATCACGATCCTGGCTTAAAAGTTGATGGCTCAATTATACCTGTGGTAGATCAATGCACTTTTTTAGGTGTTATGAAGGAAAATTTTCTATCAAATATATCACACAAAGCACCTCAGAACTAAGTTCAATAAAGCAATTCAAGTATTCGGTGTTGTAACACACGGGCTGCAGAGCTGACACGGAAACCCTAATAAAATTCTCGATCACTGGTCAGATCAAAATTGAACTGTGATTGTTTTATTTATGGTGCTGCAAAAATCTTCCTGAGGAAGCTTGATGCGAAGGACTGCATTTCTACCGGGGGGGGGGGGGCTTTAAAATATCCCAGTGAAAAGCTGAAGGCCATGAGATTCCACTGATATTAAGAAAACAAAATACATTCATGCCCAAAACAACCTGTGATTCAACTGCATTTTCTACTCATAATATAAATCTTTATTAAAGTAGGGAAAATGCTATCAAACCTTTTAGTCATTACCTGGAAAATCTCATCAGCAAAACTTCAATACAACACGAATTCATAAAATGACCACATCTGAACCCCCCCTGATTAATGAAACACTCTACGAATACTGCTAAATCATACCAAATACCCTAAAACTAATACCAATTCCTCTGATTACATAGAAAAAATCCATAATATTCTACAAGCACAACCAAATTATAAACACTTCTTCACCGATGGCTCTAAAATCTTAGACACAGTTGGATGCTCTGCTATATTTAACAATATAGCAATGCAGAAATGATTTACCTGATTACCTCAATCCTCAGTGCAGAAGCCTCGGTCATACACTTGTCTTGAAATATTATAGAATCTAATGGGTCATAATCATCTCAGATTCACTATCTATAATCACATCCCTGAATTATAAAAATATGGGAAACCCCCTTAATAAAGAAATTACTAAAAAGAATTGACCCTATTTATAGGGAAAACGTGTTATAATAGTTTTATGTTGGATACTGAGCAATATTGACATAAGGAAATGGAGAAGCTGACAAAATGGCAAAGGAATCCTAGAATATGACTGCGTGAAATATAAACATTTCATACACCTACTTCCGATTTGCTATAAACATGACCATCAAAGAAATATTGCAGCGATTATGGGACAACTATCAAAACAACGAATTACACAACAGCCAACAAACTAATCATTAGTGAAAGACACCCAAAGCTAATATAGTGATTTTTTTTTTTTTCCAAGACCGAAAGTATGGGGTACCCAGTGAGGATCGACACCCAATACTAATATCTCTAGTAATTTGTTTCACATTCCTTACGGCCAGGTCTTCGTCCTTGAAACTGATAGCTGGGTCGTTGAAACCTATTTCTCGCAGTCTGTAATCTCTTTTACCCCCACCCCAGACAATATCACGTCCTGGGTATGACGTTAAACTGCATCCACATCCTGGGTATGACGTTAAACTGCATCCACATCCTGGGTATGACGTTAAACTGCATCCACATCCTGGGTATGACGTTAAACTGCATCCAACAGCAAGGCCTCTGATCAGGAGGTTTTGAGGAGTGTGGAACCACCTCTTAATTGCTGGTGTTCCCAGGTCCACCTTGACTCGGGGTGGTAGCACCTGTTACGGTCCCAGCTATGGGAAAATAGTGAACTCCTAGTTTTTCCAGATCTTACCCACGTCCTGGGTATGACGATAAACTACATCCACATCCTGGGTATGACGATAAACTACGTCCAACAACAAGGCCTCAGATAATGTTTTCAGAAAAATGTTGCCAGCTATACGTTTTTTTGAAATAATGTTGCCAGCTATACGTTTTTTGGAAAAAATAATGTTGCCAGCTATGCGTTTTTTTGAAACAGTAATGATGCCAGCTATGCGTTTATGAAAAAATAATGTTGCCAGCTATACGTTTTTTGGAAACAATGATGTTGCCAGCTATGTGTTTTTTTTGGAAACAATGATGTTGCCAGCTGTACGTTGTTTTTTTTTTTTTTTTTTTTGGAAACAATAATGTTGCCATCTATACGTTTTTTTTTTTGTTTTTTTTTGAAAACAATGATGTTGCCAGTTATACGTTTTTTTTTTGTTTTTTTTTGGAAACAATGATGTTGCCAGCTATATGTTTGATAGTACTGTATATTTAATATATGTATAGGTATGTGTGTGTATATATATATATACACGCACCTTAATTTGGCATTAAATGACCCACAGTGGTTGATATGCCATAAAACCCAACCAACCAACCTGACAATATCTGCCGGCTTTTACGTGTACTTCGGTCAGTTATGGAGTTTTTTTTCATGCCCACCTACAGGCATTTAATTAGTCCTAAGGCCTAGTTGCTCGATTGATCAAAGCAAACATCAGTCGAATGGTCGTCTTCGTCATCCAGAATTAGTAGACACATTCTATTATCACTTGATGTGGTTACCTCAACCTCTATAGGGTTGCCCACTACTTTGAGGGAGATGGCGATGGTCTCTCACGTGGTGCAGTATTCCTTCTACGTAGACTGCCTGAGGATTCAAGATTCCGGCCACCGTTCCTTTTCTATATTCGTGCATCTACTGGGCGATGTTTTTTACCAGCACGTTATCTACTTTTTTTTTTATATATATATTCCCTGTCTAGGTTCAGCCTTCAGTGGCGTAATGTTATCGACACCTTTCACTCTAAATTCGTAGGAGTACAACAAGAGCAGTCTCACTGTGAACACCATCCTTTGATGAAATGTTGTACCAGAACATTGCTTCCTGGACAAAGCATTGCTTCTTGAGAGCAATTCGTTTTATGAACGTTCGACAATGTTACAAGATGGCGCATATGAACATCGTAATCGCAGGTGGATGCCCCAACCTTCAACAAATGTCCTGAAATTCCTACTATTGAATGTTGTGTCGTTGTCTATAAGGATCTTCTCGGGTGGGCCCTTTTCAATAAAGATTGTTAGATTACAGCCGCAGAATCTAATGTTAAGGGTTGCCAAATGGAAAGGCCGGAAAGTTCCACAGTCTGAGAGTCAAGTAATGGGCACCTCTTTAAGGAGTGATATCCATGCCCAGTCTTTGCCATACACCTGCTTTCCTCTCTGCCATCGGATCGATGTTGGATCAATTGACATTCCAAACAGGATCTCTTTTGTCATGAATGGGGCGACCCTCCCAACAAAGTAGGTTGTCCCTTTAACACCAGGATGTCCGCAGTGCCGACGTATTTTTTAATCTGGCTGAACTCCATTCCACTGCCGGTTGCAGCACATAGCTGTAGCACAGGTTCAGCTTCATTTTTCATTTCCACCCATCTCCGTAAGACTCTGGTAATCACGTCCGCCTTGTTTTGGTTCGACCTGACAAGGATAATGTCCACCAACAGAGCAAACTCCTTGACTAGTTACAAGAAGGTTTTCAGCCTTTTCTTGATCAGTATTTCACCCGCAGACTTGGTACTCACCCGAGCTTTTACCGATCAGCGTGTTCGTGAGTCATTTATACACGCATAGCGAATCCGTTCTCAAATGCACGATGTTCGCCTCCTATTGTATGGCTAAGTTGACTCTTCTAATAACCGTATTCAATTCTGCGAGGTTAATGCTGTGTGTCTGACTCTGGCCTCAACCAACATGCATCTTCAACAATGGACGCACAAGATTCCGTTGTAACTCTGGTCACTAAAGAACTTGCGCCAACGCACACGGTAAGTTCTTTACCATCCACACGCCATTTGCCTTTGCACGGATCGGCCTGCTTCACTAGGGTATTTGTCTCCATTAGCGTTCTTTTAAGTGGGACGTCGTTCGTTTGATAGTTTCAACCTTCGTTACCGTGTTTGATCGTCGCTTGATGACGCCGATCGCCATCCGCAGCCATCCTCATACTGGAATGTCTCCGACAAGCCTACCAGCAAAAGAAAACACCTTTCATCTGGTGATCACTTCAGGGACGTGCATTGCGACATTTCCACCATAGGGTACCATCCTTTCCTCCAGACAGCCATGCCAAGTATCTTAGTCCCCATCTTTTGGCCGCTCCGGATGTTTACTTGTCGGTCCAAAGCTCGGTAAATGTTCCTCAACGCGATTTACAGACATGATATTTTCATTTATAAAGGGGTCATCGATATATGCTGAAGTTGTCTTATGTTTTCTGCCTGAAGAGAACACTGCTTTGACAAGGGATTTAATTATCGTGGGGCGGGGGCGACGTTTAGCCCCAATCTAGTCAGGCAGTACCTTCTGCCTTGGAAAATAACTGTCTGCTACGGTCAAAGTTGTTCATTAACGCGCATTTGTAGGTAGGCAGATCTGAAGTCCAGTATTACCACGTTTGACCCTTGCTGTCTAGACTCTCCTAGTTTGCTGGCGCAAACATCAGCGTCTGCTATATATATATATATATATATATATATATATATACACGCCAGTGTGGGGGTTATGTTCCCGGTAATCCATTACAGGCGGCACGTTCGATTCGTCTAGTTGCACGACCGCCATCAACGAAAGAAGCCCTTTTCAGGCATCCAAATGTTCGTTCGTAATAGGGAATGAGTCAGTCTTTCTCGACCTATTGACGCGATTCCTTTTCATAGGTTTTCTTAACTTTCGTCGACAAGGCGTATTTTCCACTGCGGTTTCGAAGCTTGCAGGGTGCTTTACCGTCTGTCTATTCCCATGATGCAGTTCACTCATTTTATCACTGATCGAGTTCCGCGTGAAAAACAGGTTCTTCAATGGAGAGGATTGCTATCGCGCATACAGAAACATGGTTGCGGAAGAAGTGCTATTCTCCTAACTTTAAAATGGAAACCCAACCCAGGGCTTTGATTGCATCCACACTGATAAGTACGCTGAATCCAAGAGGGTCCTCTTGTTCTTCAAAGGCTTCTATTTCTGCAGTTCAACCTGAAGATCTAGCTACCCGACACCACTGATGTTTCTCCAGTAAGAGTCATCACTTAAACATCCCTCCTTTTTCATGTCTGGCACATCTTTCTGTTGACGATCGTAAGAGAACACCCAGAATTCACCAGCACCACAACTCTCTTCCCGCACATGTACACATCTATGGTGCGCAGCGCCGAAATCACATTTTGCCGGGGGGTGGAGACGAGACTGACATTGTAAACTCTCCCCCCGGCCTCACACTTGTCCTTATTCCCGAACAATTCCACAACAATTGACCTGGCTCCCCATACCAGAAGCACGTGAGATTTTCTTGGTGATGCCTCACAGTCGTCTTTCGGTCTCTTGCGTCGAGTGAGGTCATGAGCCAGCACCTGTGTAATGTCCAGGATGCACGAAGGAGCTGCTTGGCACGCTCCGTTAGACCAGCCACAAAAGCACATATTAACTTAAGCCTTGTTCTGATATACTGCCGATGAAACTGAGTTTCCGTAGTTATGCCAGGAAAAAAAAAAACAAACATCGACACTATCCAGGGTGTAAAAGTCGTGCCACAAATTGTTTATATGCTGTGATGAGTCGGTGGCAAAGGCCGTATATAGGGCTTCTTTTATGCCGCTGAAGTCGTTTTTTCTTTCTTCACTCAGCTGCTGATGCACCACTCATTAGACGCATCGGGACTACAAACTCAATCCTTTTCACCATACGCAGGTGACATATCAATTCTACCTCTATCCATTCAAGTTCAGAGCCGTCAAATTCCGGTATTAGTTTTAAAAGCATCAAACTTTAATAAAAACAATTTTTATCAAAATGTTTGTTAAGAGGAAAGAACAAAGTATTTTTTTATTATCTTTTAAGTTTTTACTCCTTTCTAATATGTTCGAAATTGGGTTTAAAATTTTGTTTCTTTTTTTTCATGCGTCAACAGAATTGGTTATCCACATTTTCGCGCCTTTTTTCCGGTAAAATACCATATTTTCTTTGCAAAATCAAATAATTGATGGATTTTAATCAAACTTTTAGGACTTATTCACAAATGAATGAGTTTATTTTCGAATATATATATATATATATATATATATATATATATATATATATATATAATTACATCTGTTACCACCCACTTTATGAAATTTCTATAAATTAAGTTCCGTACTCCAAATTTTTTTTATTAGTTCAAAGCAGGGATGTTTTTGTTTTTTTCATTTCAAACTACTGCTCCTTTCCTGAAAATCTGCTCTAAATAGTAAAATAAAAACTGCAATAAAACTTATCTAAATTTAATTAGATAAGCTTTTAATTACTTTTATAAATCTTATTTATTAAAAACATTATAGTCTGAAGAAAGAAATTTTCAATGAATAATGAATTTTTACAAGAACTTTCATTTTTTTTTTTTAAATTATGAAGTTTCAAAAATGTTTTAAAACTTCAAACTCCGTCCTCATTAGGTTATTAAATCATTAAATGAAGACTACATTTACTCAGTGAAAATTGAAAAGCTTAATACTTTGAAAATAATTAATTTTTTTTTTTTTTGTACAAACGGTCCCATTTTGAAAATATGGGTGACCATACTCGACATTATCAGAAAATAAGATCGATCATGATAGTAAATTTAAAGTCATCATTAATAAAATTAGATTACGGAGAATATTTCCAACATTTTAAAATTACTGAGTACTTGAAAATCATATGAAAAAGCGTTCACCCGTCGATTTCTTAAATTATATTTTAACAGATAGTCTCCGTAGAACAATAATAAACCAGTCAACACTTCGTAAATCATTTGGCGAGTGATTTACGAGCCTTGACAATCACCGCTAATGTTTGTCTTAAAAATCCATTTCTGTTTTTTCAACTTAAATAATAATTGTTTCAAATCAGATTAATTAAAATTTAAATCAGCTAATATTCCTCAAATAAAGTTTCACAGAAGTATATTTTATTTTTGGAAGACATTTTAATAAAGAAAAAAATCATTGCGATGGCAGATGGCTAAAAAATGGACACTAATCAGCTATTTTTAGTATCCCAAAATATATGCTACAGTGTGTTTTGCTTACTGGAAATACGAAATAGTAAATTTAATCCTTTAGTTTTCAATTAAAACTAAAATGGAAGCTTCAAGAAAGATTTTTCGTTTATGAAAAGTCATTTAAATCTTAGTGGAATTATTGGAGGTACTTAATTTTGGGTGAAATCAGTCTGTCATGGAGCCGAATTCACTTGTAGAAATATTAGGTTGGTGCAAAAATAATTTCGTTTTCTAACATATGTTACTATGTGAGAAAACGAAATTATTTTTGCACCAACCCAATAGATCTAATGAATCCATTTCACATTCCTCACTTTCAAGTCTTTGTCCTTGAACCTAACAGTTGGCTTGTTGAAATGTAACCCCCACCCTACCGACAAAATCTGTCGGTTTTTATGTATGCCTCCGTCAGTTACACAGATTTTTTTTTGATTTTTTTTTTTTTTTTTTTCTTTTTTTATATAACCACCTCCAGGCATTTAGTTAGTCACGAGGAGGGTAATTTACATGACCGTGTATGGCACAGGCGATTTCGTTGGCGACATTGTCATTGTAATGGACATGGCCAAAGTGGGGGGGGGGAGTTTTCTTTTGACGCGTTTCATCCTTTCGGACTTCATCAGACTAAATTTGTTATCTTGGTGTGACTGCACATGCGTACAAATAAGGGATGCTGGGAACTCCAAAAATTTTTTTTTTTTTTTTTAATTTCATTTAGATTCTTTTTCTTTTACTTTCCATCATTCGCACACTGTCCATTACAATGACAATGTCTCCAACAAAAGAGACATAAAATCGCCTGTGCCATACACGGTCATGTAAATTACCTCCTCGTGACTTATGACTAACTAAATGCCTGGGGGTGGGTATATATATATATATATATATATATATATATATATATATATATATATATATATATCTGTGTAACTGACGGAGGCATACATAAAAACCGAAAATTTTGTCGGTAGGGTGGGGGTTACATTTCAACAAGCCAACTGTTAGGTTCAAGGACAAAGACTTGAAAGTGAGGATAATAGAAGTTCTGCCAAGAATGGTGAAATATTTCTATTTTGTCATGCATTTTCCCAGCATTTTTCTTGATATGTAAAATTACATATTCTCTCATACCCCCCCCCCAAAAAAAAACATTTAAAATATAATGAAAATATCAATGTAAAAACAAGTCGTCAAATAAACAAAATTAATCTGAAAATTGAATCTTAAGAAGAATTGTCATTAGCGTTAGATTAACCAAATAGCAAATCCTACGGATCCCACTTTTTCGTAGAACTCGCATAAAATACTTTCAAGCTGTCTGGTAAAACCGACATCTTGCGATCTAGTAATGTTAATGTCTACACATTTGGGAGCTGTATGTTTAATTATTCTATTCAAATAACATTTATATCGAGGCCGTTAAATCTACTCGAATCTCCAAGAGTTATTCACAGTGGAAAACTATCCATACTACCTTCATCTTCTTTTGATAAAAAGCAAGTTCCACTTGGACAGCTTCTTCTCCAGAATTGTTACATTGTGGAACAAACTCCCAAGAGAATACTTCCGTGACGACTATAATTTTCCCCTTGTCTTATAATATCACTCTGTAACTCTACCTTGAGTGGCTCTTGGGCCCTGTATTGGATGACGTATCAGTAATAAAAAAAAGTCATTCGCCTCAGATTTTTCTGGGTTTCTTTGTTAAATTGCAGTTAAATGTTTGTTTTATAAGATCTATAATTTATGACTTAATATTTGTGTAGCTTTTAATTTAGGAATCCCTTTGGAACATAGGCTACAGACTCTGTATTAGCTTAATCCATCCCTGATAATAAGCCATCATGCCACACCAAGCTTGGCTCTCATGGCTTTCAATCTTAACTTTCTTAATTGGAAGTATTAAGATGAGTAAGCTCCAGTAAATATCCCATTCAGTATCACAAATTTCTTTGTCAGTTGTCTGACCATAACCACTTGGCTATGATAGGGGATCGTGTACTGCACTTCTTCTTAGGGAGTAGTAGGAGAGCATTATGGTCGTCAGTTGTTCGAGAGAATGAGGCAGCTAGGATGACTTTTCAAACAGCCTTAATGAAAAACTCTCTGGTTTACCCAATCTGAAGGTATTTGTAACTGGGCTTGACCTAGGCGGCTTTTATCAAAACCTATCGGCATATCATGCACATATGGCTGTGAAGCACATGTGCCTGGTATTAGACTGGGTGTCAAGAGGGATACAGTATGATTTGAATATTTCTACCCCCAGTGTCATTTTGCTGGCATGCACCTTTCACTTAATAATAATGATGTTGAAATGTATTAATATTAATGGTGTGTGCAGGTGGAGCACTGTTTAACAGCTCTGAATGAGAAATTGGCAAGCCCAGTTTGAATTCTGGTCGAGTTTGTTACATTCACTGTTTCACAAATATCTGGTGTGGAAAAGGTGTGAAGCCTAAGGGTCTTGACAAAGATCATGCTTCTTTTGAAAGTTGTGGACTAGTGCTACAGAAACCACATTACTTGAGAACTAGCAACAACTAAAATGTATATCACATGTAACTCAGAGTTACATAAAAATAAAATGACATAATCCAAGATGTCAGTTCAGGGCAGCCATAGAGCCTAAAAGCATTTCTGTGTCCTTGTAGGTGACAAATTGTTTTCCATACTACAACCTCTTTCTCACAGACAAAATGTTGCAAGCCTCTCGCTGTGCTGTCTCTGCTTCTAGTGAAAGTACTCAAATGAACATTTCTTAGTTCTACCAATGATAACCATCACTGCACATTGGAGCAAACTATCCTTATTGTCTTCGTATTTCATTGTTGAGCAGCTTCTTTCCATGAACCACTGCTTTAGGGAAGCATCCTAGCAGGAGTCAGTTCCACAATCACTACAATCTTAACCTGTTCATGTCCAGGGTTAACTGTTATTTCCTTATATAAACTGTGCCTCTTACTCTATAAACCTATACCTCAAGTGCCTCTCAGGCCTTGTACAGGGATAACACTATTTTAAAAAAAAAAAAAAAAAAAAAAAAATTGTCCCAGCAAAGCACAAAATTCAAATAACATGAAAACTGGATTGAAAAATCTAGAAACATGAAAGTGACATCATTATTGATAAACATGGAAGAATCCCAAAGAGTTTGGCAAAAAGACTGGAAAGTCTAAGGAATAATCAAAACCATCCAGATGATGGTACTGTTTAATGGTAATATTAGCAATGGCCTCATATGTAAACATTCAGATTTTATTGACTGAACAGCCAGTGCCACTGTTGGTTGAAATTTATAAAAATCTTTAAAACAATTTTTCAGGAAAATAGGTTTCTTAAGTCCAGTAACTGTTATTGTTCTTTCCAGTATTCATGGGAGTTTCCTTCCTAACCTTTTGTTTGTAGTGGGGAATATCAGTATCTTGATTTTATATATCTTTTTCTTTTCAGTGCTATCCATTTTATTTGTTGCTGCTGTTGAAATTCCTCAAGAGATGTTTTCTGCTTTTTGGTACATTTTTTTTTTTTTTTTTTTTTTAAAGTAGTTTGTAGCTTCAGTCCATGAGTTTCAAAGAAGAGCAGTCTCATTAGTTGGCACCATTTCTAAAATCAGCTGTGATACTCAAGATACATTCTGTCATTCGATATTTAGCTGCCTTTTAAAGTTAACACAAAAACTGAATACATACAAATTACTCCTCTATTGCTTTTTCTATGGCAAATGTTCAGATGAACTCCATTCTTGCGTTCCATCAGTTTGGATCTTTACATCTAAGACCTGTCATGCTACATCCACAGTTGAACCATCCTCATTTCTTCCATGTTTTAAATGTAAGATGAAAATTTCATTCAGCTTTTTACCCAAGAATTGTCGCTTTGTGCAACAAGCTCCCATGCAGATGCTTCCCTGAAAACTACAATCTTATTCTCTTCAAGTCAAGAGTGAATCCTTATCTATCCTCCTTATCTTCATAATCTCCACTTCCTACCACATTCTCTTTTATTCATTACAATTATTTTAACAATAAACCTCTATCTTCCTTGAGTGGCTCTTGAGACTTGTATTGAGTGAACTTTAATATTAGGAATATGAAAATGATTCTTGGTACTTTTGGAACTTTCTCAATTTAGCAAAAGGATTAAAACTAGAAATCCTAAGGGTCGAAGCCATCCAGATAATAGCATTTGTAAAACCATCTAGAGTACTATTGATTCATTTTTTACAACCTATCAACCTTTTATAGGTTATTTAAAGCCAGAAAGTATTTTTAGATAGTAAGAAATTTTTTTTTGGGAGGGTGGGGAGAGATGATGATTTGATACAAGTCTTACTAATTAATCCATAGTTGGAAGGGAGACAAGTTGGACTCATGCCTTTCCCAAGGGTATTTGAACATAAGTGAATATAACAAACCAAACTGGAATTGGAACTCTGCTCTCTGATTAACAATTCTGACCCATTATCTATTAGAATTCTGAGCCATTATCTATTAGACTACTTGAACGTCTAAGCTTCCAGCACCTTGTATTCCCAAGCAGTCACCGATCTAGGTACTGACCATGCTCAACATTGCTTAATCTCTGTGGCCATAAGTAGTTGGAATGCCAAGAACATTTGTTTTGGTGAAATCCACCAGTCACAACTGATGTGAACTCACTGAGTACAAATGTAGAGGTTGGCCATCAATCCAGAAATCAGTTTTTGAATTCAATCCAAAATAAAGCATTGGTTTCCAGGAGAGCAATTACAGATTTTCTGGGTTGCTGCACAAACTGGAGCGCTGCTGCATGATGCTGCTGTATCACTTGTTGAGCACTTTCAAGCACTAAGGCATTTTTGTCTTTTGTGAATTTTTATTATAACTTGTTGATGTTTAACCTCAGTCATGGCTCTAATACAGTAATTGCTTTTCATTGTGTGAAACACAAACACCATACATTGTCCATAATAGATAAGGTAAAATTTCTAAAACAAGATAAATAGCTGATACAATTTATACAGCAATTGACTCATTTACAGTTTATGACAGAAAATAATGTAAGCATCATTAAATCTGATAAAGTAACTCCTCCTGTACATTTATGTCCCAGTAATATTGGATTAGTAATGGTTGGCCTGAAATAAGAATAAAAATAACAGCAAAACTGCAAAGTTAACACAAGACTACAAAACATGAGAAATGTAAGTGAACAATCAGATTTATTTGCTCTCTATGTAAATAGAAAACAGGTCTAAATTTATATTAGCCTGTCTTCTACTTTACAAGCTAGTAATAATGACAACCACACCACAGATTGCAAAATATGGTATTATAATTATTTAAATTTATTGTGATTACTATTTTTTTTTTTATTTTTGTTTTCTGAATATGTATGTGTTTGTCAAAATATTTTTCAGTGAATAAAAAGTCATACTTCATTTCCCAAAGTATTTTTTTTACCACTTGGTTTTCCAGTTTTTTTTTTTTTTTTGTTTTTCTTGTTATGTGAGCATATGTGTAAGTATTTCAATGTAAAACACTATCCCACCCCCAAACTGTGCATACCTATAATGATAGACAAGACTATCAGCAGTTGTGTTAGTTTCAAAACCACGCACTTTGTGCTAAACTTTCAAAATAGAAGATTTAACAACATGAGATTTGGAAGAAATGCAATATCACTGAATACTTGAATGTCTTTTAGCAAATAACCTCGTAGATGGTAAAATGGGTTGATTGAGATAGGCACATATTTTGAAGAGATTTTACTGACATTCATTGTGCTTTTAAAGTTCCTATGTATTTCAGTATAAAGTAAATAATAATAAAAAAAAAAAAAAAAAAAAAAAAAAAATAGATGAAATTCAATGGATAATACAAGGAAACTAATTGGTGAATATGCTTCTAGATTGGAATCTTTATTGTTTCAATAATTTGAATCTGAGTTCAATGTAAGTGAATAAATGTTTACAGATTATCTGAACATGTGGTTCTCATGATGCTTAAGCTGACAATTCTTTGATTAGACAAAATCCTCATAAATATTAGGGAACTATCCAACAGGCTTTTATAAACTTTTCATCATTCTTTTTCCTTCAAAAGGAAAATAATTAACTCCTAGAACTGATCCAAATTCTATAAAAACAGAAGATATCAATGACATTTTGCATTCATTTAAATAAAACTTGCACTGTATTCTGTTTACAGAAAATCCATGGGGACTTTAAAAGCACCTTTTATAAGTTGTCCATAAATTCATTATCTGTTTTAATGAAAGATATTGAAATTATAAAAGATTTACTGATACAAGTATTGAATTATCAAGAATAGGGGTTGATATAATGTCCTTCAGTATCAATACACGACTCAAATTGACATTTTAAAACACATCCTGACTAGTTTGTTGCATCCGTGGCATTTTGTATACATTCTAGCAATTGTGAAAAGTCGATTGGATTGGAACAAATGAACATTCAAATGACTTTATCCAGGATTAATAACGGAACTTGCCTACGGTTAATAACTGGATGGGTTTGACAAACTCCAAGATTTACTAACCTTTTTCCGTCTTTGTTGAAGCTGTAGTTACAGGGACAATTTTATCGCATATTTCAGCAATACCTTGAGCCTCAAGTTTGTTTCTGATTAAATATGCCATATCACAATTGTTTGGGATAATCTGAAGGGTTTTCAAAAAAAAAAATCATGGCCCACTAGATCCCCAGATCTCTACCCTTAGTCAAGTTCCATTGACTCCACAAAAATTATGGGTCCACAACTCTCAATACACTAGACATTGCTGCTGTAGCTTTTTACAGGATGGAGTCACTCAATGGCTTTGAATTCAAGGTTGTTCTACTTCTAGACTGGGCTCTTCAGCCATGGTTGGTATCCAGTCTGCCCCTAATATGAAACACATAGCTGAGGGAGGAGAGATGAAGTAATACCTTCCCCAAGGTATTTCAGCTATAGTGAATCTTACAAACACAACTGGAATTCAAACTTGGCTAGCCAATTTCTCGTTCCAAGCTACTATCCAGTTGTACGCCCCCCTTCAGATCTAATAACCCTGGGATTTCTTTGCTTGAGGACATATCAAACCACAAATTTACAAAATGAGACTTAAGACAATTTACATGAATGTATAATATAATGCTACAAATTCCCTAGAATGTCTTTCAAAATCCCGTTGAACAATTTGAGCTGTACAGGACTTGTGCTGGGTGTCATGTCCTTTTATCAAAATAGATAAGGAATTTATGGACACTCTATATCTGTTATTTATATATATATATATATATATATGCACCCTGAAAATTCAAAGTAAAAAAAAAAAAAGTGATTTATTCTCAATACAAACAAAACTCAAAAAGTAAAACTGTAGGATAACAAGGTCATTAGGCAAGACAAAACAAAAACAAAATATAAACAGTCAAATTACAAACTATTTAACAGTAACATGAAATCACTTCATTGACCCTTTTCTTCCTATTATATTAATGCAGTTTTCTGTCTGTATATCTGTCATGTTAAAGAACACAGAAACTGGAATAATTTTCAAGAAGTCTTAATTGAAAACTTAAACATTTTAATTAAGTTAATTTCATTTATTTATTCTAGTCTTAAAGGTTTAAATATTTGATCAAAAACCAAGAAGTGTCAAGTTAACTTATTTCTATTTTTAATTTACAAAAAAAGTAAAAAAAAATATTATTGTCCACTGATTTATTTAAACCAATATCGATGTCTTAATTATTATAGTTTTATTTTCGACTATCCTTTTTCAGATGTATAATACATTTGATAATATTCTGGAACTTCTGAACCAAACACTTTTATTCCATCCACAAACTCTTTATTCCAGTGTCCATGAGAAAAAGAGAGATCTCATATCGGGTCTTAATTGGTTTATTTATGATGCCACAAATTAAGAAAAAATAATTAAAACAATATTTCCACCAACATGGACAGAAGAATAAGAACAGTATAATCTAGTGGACTGAATAAAATTGATTGGTCCAAAATTCCCAGAACTTGATCAAAAACAATAAACCCTTGAAGGGCCAATGAACAAAATGTTGTCAGTATAACAAACCAAGATGAATATAGCAGGCTGAATAGATCAGTGTATAATAATAATAATAATAATAATAATCCCTTAGCTTGAAAATTCAAACAGAAATTAAAAAGAAATGTTTACTGGGACAAGATTTAGTAGAGTTCTGTTAAAAGAATCAAATTTTTCCTTTTCATCACGTTCTGTCTGTCCTTTTCTGTTCCATGTTAAGTTAAATATGGATCAGACAAGATAAAATAATAACCCAGCTATTTTAATTAGGACATTGCCAGATATTCTTATTGAGTATATACTGTATATTAAAGAAAAAAAAATCCTAATACAAAAACGGGATTTAAAAAATATTCAAACAATTACAATATGTAATTGCATTATAAAATTACAACTGTAGAGACACACCTGGATAAATACTGTATAGTAAATGAATGTAAAGAACATTTTCAGGTAGTTTTAATCATACTAATTGGTACAAACAGCCCATGAAAGTACTGAAAAGTAACAAAACAAATGCATGCTTTGTTCAGCAAGATCTGGTTGACACTCCAGGACTGCTGTTGCCAAAAATGAGAAATTAATAAGTTATAAATCAAAGAGGAAAATAATAGGTATGGTCCCATTGTTACTTTGATATATATATATATCTATGCACACACAGGTTTCATTGAAGATTACTAACAAGGTACCATAATTAAGCTTTAATAATGATAAAAAAAAAAAAAAAAAACTCTTATTTTATTAATTATGAACACGGTCACAATGTGCTGACTGTGTTTGAGAATTAAAACATTTCTATTGCTATAAAAAAAAATCCTTAATAATGACTCATAGTTTAGCCAAAAGTACTTGGATCCAGGAAACATTTGGATAGTTCTTACATTTACTGTCCAAAAAAGAAATCTCTTGTACAAATGCAAAAGAAATATCATAAACTTGATTGCAGTGCCTTGTTGGTCATCTTCTTTCATGCTTGAACACAATCTTCAGGCCATGTGTGTTGGATGGTAGCTCGACTACCACATAATCCAACACACATGGCCTGGGATCGTGTTCAAGCATGAAACACTCATCACTCAGTGTTGACTTATATTTACATGCTATCTATTCTGGATATTGAGCACTTTTACTCATAAATATAGCCTACCTTGAAACTAATATATATATATATATATATATATATATATATATATATAAAAAATGAAAACAGACTTTAAAAGATGATACTGTCTATGAAATAAGATAGTAAATTTGCAGATACAGACAGTCCAAATGTCACCTAGAAAAATGGTTAGTGTGTGTATGAGCGAGATAGAGGTTTTCATTTGTTACACCTGCAGATTTGGCCACCTGGTGCCAATACTTTCAATTAATGGAGGTAGAACTTCACAGCAGTATGCATCACAGCAGTAAGATTAAAAAAAATATCTGTAGAAAAAAATACTTAACTTCAAGCTGACAATGTCCTTTACAGTTGATTTAGTTGAGAAGCTTGTCCCAAACATTTTCTAATTCATCATTATCACTCTGACAAGTGTGAAGTCAAAATCTAATGTAAAATTGCATTGTTTATGACTTTGAGAGAGAGAGAGTTGTTAACATTCCAACATAATCTTGGAAAATTTAATCTCTTCTTCATGTCTTTGATCTTGCTGACTGGTTTCAGCCAATCCTAATAAGATGAGCTAGTATGAAATTTCAACACCATGTACTTTCTCTTTGTTCAACAAAGGAATTGGAAAATTTGGAATAGAAAAGATCTTAGCACATTGCCATTGAAACTAGCTGTACACATGAGAGAAGAAAAGATTTTAGAAACATTTTCGCTTAGATGGAAGAAAAAAAAAAAAAAAGAAATTTGTTTATGATTTTGTTTTTTTTCTTTTTCGCTTTACACTGTCAGAAGGAGATATACAATCCTCTCTTCTAGACAGGATACCTGAGGAAAGGCCATAGAATGGATCGACTGAAATGGTGTGTTGGCAAAGATCAAAGACAAAAAGACATTAAACTGTTTTGGAAAAAAAAAAAAAAAAAAAAAAAAATTGTTGGAATGTAAGTGTTAATATCCAAGAAGTTTGTTTGGATTGTTGTGCTTCACTTTGTTGCAAATTTCTAATATAAATCACAATGCATTAAGTTTATTTTAAAAATCACAATATATTTTAATATGCATCACAATTTTTTTTTAATATAAATCACAATATTTTAATCTGATGTTTTCTCCCCAAATGTAGATGCCATGCAGTTTCACCAGTGAACCACATCAAATTTTCATTACATATCGTTGTAGAATCCATTATAAACAAGAAAACAGGGCCAGATTAACCATTAAACAAAATAAGACAGTTTATAAGGGCACCAAAAGAGAAAGAGGCATCATGGTCGTTTTTATTTTTTTTCTCTTTTGAAAGTATTATGCCTTGTATTGATCATATTATATTTGCCATAAAACTCAACGTGCTATTTACACTATTTACAAGCAGACTATTGTCCTTATCTTTGTTCATATTATCACATTTTGGCTGTTGTGCCCTCCAGCCGTCATAAGGTGATTGTTGATCTGGGTAAACTACAAAAGAACCCTTTATTTAATCTACAGGGTTAGACTATTCTCATACCACTGCCCATGCCTAGGGATATCTCATCAAATTCTTATTTTTAGTACTGCTCAATTATTGCTCACCCTGTTTCCACAGAGTTCAAATGCACACTGCCTGGCAAAGGGACTGAACTCCCAATCACTAAATTTACAAACCAATGATCTAATCCACTAGGCTATTGTCCTGTAGTGGATTAAAGTGTTGGTTCATGAATTTGGCGATATAGAAATTGTGAGTTCAATCCCTTTGCCAGGCAGTGTGTACTATAAATAAGAACTAGACAAGATATCTCTAGACATGGGCAGTGAAACAAAAAGTCTGGTACTGTAGATTAAATAAAGTGTTCAGTTCAGAATTCCTTGTAGGTTACTCAGATCAACAATCAAAGGAAGAGGACACAACAGGCAAAAATGTTTTGACAACAACAAAGATGAGGACAATCATCCCAGAAATCCAGACTTAATAACCTAGTATAAAAAAATCACAAAAGTTACAAAAAAATATTTATTCCATTTGTTAAAACTATTTTTGTAGGTGTCTTAAACCAAGAAAACTGTTCTAGTTTACTTCTTGTTTTTAAAGTTAAGTTGCCTAATGGGAAGTGGATTTATTTTATATACGTTCCACAATGTTCTTGAATAGCTGAAATTGTCAAAGTTCATTTACCTGACTTTTCAACCGTCACTCATGCTTTTGCAATGTCAATGACCTGTGTCTAGTTTAATATCTTGTATAATGTGGATTGCGTGAAGTAATAAAACATTCAGAAACTTGTTAAAGTGCTTCATATTTACAACATAGAGGTAGATATTTTAACAACATGCAAATATTCAGTCACTAAATAAAAATTAAAATCTGCAGCAGCCATCTATCTTCAGATGTAACAGCTGTGTAAGGGACTGCCTCTCAAAAATATGGTTGTTCAGCCTCAGTTGACACTGTTCTGCATCAAGCAGTCCTCAATGGCCGAATCCATTGTCTCATTGGACAGATGGAGCCTAAGAGGAACAAATGTGAAATTAAGAAATTGTTGTCAATGTAGGGCCAAGTGGGGACCCCATTGTTGTTAATCCAGCCCTTGCAAGGAAGATGTATATTATCCCTTTCTCTTGACAGGAATAAAATTAATTATAATGAAAAAGAAGCTTGTTTAACATTAACTTTGCACTTTTTGTGTTCCACTGTAACAAGATGAAATTAACATGACTGGTGATGGAAAAAAAGCACATAGGGAAATTTAAATTAATAACTTTCCCTAATGGCAACAAATGAAGACACTATATACAGGACATATAAAAAGTAGCTAATCTAAACAGGTTTCAGGTTTGCTTTCTTTTTTTTTTTTTTTTTTTTTTTTTTTTTTTTTTTTTTACAATTTAAGAATTCAGTTTATAATTTAAATTATAATAATAAACATATGAATTAAAATTACAATATTTATAAATAAATATATTATGAATTATATTAATTCAATATTTAAAAAAAGTAAATAAAAAGTTGCAAGTCTGACACCCTGTAATTCAAATAACATCTGCACCTGAAATATAATTCTGCTTTAAATATTCATAATTTAAAAACAAAGTACAACAAAGATGAATTTATCAACCCAAAGATACCACTGATATTAAATTCTCTTAAATTATTTATGAAGACTTTTTTTTCATTGAAAAAAGATCCATTTGTTATATTTTGGTTTTATGCATTATTTATCTACAATGTATATGCAATAAAAGTTAAAATGAATAACTGTATTTTTACTAAATTAACATCTATTAGGTTGGTGCAAAAATAATGTTGGTTTTGATGTATTTTTTAACGTCAAAAACCGACATTATTTTTGCACCAACCTAATAATTATATAAAGTTTCAATAAATTTGTATCTTTACCTATGTCTTGTAGTCATTTTTACTTTTCAAACTGTCATGAAATTTTTGTGCCTATCTCATAATAATAATAAGACCATTGGAATTAGCCATTGACAGGTTTCTATGGGTTTAAATAATTTATACATATTATCTGTGGGCAATAGTTTTGCTGAAGTACTTTTCTATAGTCTCAAGTGCTCGGAAATAATGTTCTAGTCTAAATAGAAATACAAAAAGTATTATAATCTCTATTATGGTACTAAAAAAATTAAAATATTTTGACTAGTATTTGTAGGAATGTAAATGAGTCTGGTGGGTGTGTTCAGTTAAAATAGACATTTATAGAAATAAAATGGAGATATTTTTTTTTTTTTTTTTTTTTCATTTTAAGATTATTCCTTGATTAGAAATACAGAGATTATACATATGTAATATACACATTTTATATATATTACAAATATGCTATATGTAATATTGCTTAAGATCATATAGCTCGTTTCTCATATATATATATTTAAAATATATATAACGTATTATGTTATACATAAATTTCCATATTGTCACTTTATATATAGTCTCACATAATATATGTATATATATACATATATTACAAACAAACTAATCTGATTGAGTATTTCATAAAAGTTTTTTTCAGAACTAAATCTATTTTCTCCAATATACACTTGAAATAATTGGTTAGTATGAGAAAGGTAAGGTTATCTTGAGTGATACAAAGTCGGGGTCAGTTAGGAACTAATATGTGGGTGGGTGGGTGGGTGGTTGGTGCGTGCAAAACACTAAAAATATCATTCAGTTGTTTTATCTGTATAAATGTGATAGGAACTGTGTACGTATGTATGTATGTATGTATATATATATATATATATATATATAATCGTGTGTGTTTTTTGTTTTTAGAAGTGTTTATACTGATACAGTTTGTTTTTAAAATGGCTGACATGCATTTAAAGGAAAAAAAATAAAACAAAAAAACAAATGAATGAGGAGATACAAAAAGGCGGGAAGAAAGTATAGAAGATGTTGTTCCAATAGAGAAAAACATACAAAACTACTCGGCCTTTGTCCTGCTCATAGGGCAGATGTGTTAGGAAGAGTCATAATATTTGGGTTCACTAAAGATGGATCTGTACAGATTATGAAGAAGTATGGATGCTTGGTGAATTGAGAAAAGAGTTACACAGCAAAGAAATGAGGAACTTGTACATTGATTTCATTCTTTTTTTCTTTTTCTTTTTTTTTCTTGCTGTAGTTTGTGGGCCATGATCACAATTACAGGTAACAACATTACCCCACCAACAGGTGGCAGCAATTGTAAGTTACTGACATAAATACTGTCATTTCTTGGCCATGAGTGGAAAAGTTCAAAATGAGAACGGAAGGGATAGTTTAGGGATTTTGTAAGTGAAGGAGATTGGCATCCAGCAGCAAAACTGGGAGTTATTTTGTTGTTAACATCCCTCATAATGGATCCAAGTCTGGATCTGACGTATATGGTAAGTTGTCCATTGGAAAGACATCCCCATCCATGTAGGCATATGGAGGGGCGCTTGGTTCAGCACAGTGGTACGTCCTTCCATTGTCTACGCGAGATCGGCTTGAAGACTCTTGAAATGTTCCCATGAAACGCTGAAAAACAACAGTATATTCAGTTATATACCCACACACACAGTTAAAAAAAGAAATGCTTAAAATTGTAAAAGAAACATACATAGCCATGTTTTCTTTGTTTAGACAGGACTGTGATTAATATATATATATATATATATTAATATCTCTCTCTCTATAGAGAGATATAGCAAGAGAGAGATATGAAAGTATTTGTTCAAGCCATAGGACAGATATTTTAATAAAGTGCTCAATACGCAATTCTAAAAATTCTATGTAATATTAAGATTGAGAAATTCCCCATTAATACAACTCTGGTTTCAACCTTACAGCCTCATTAAATTGTTTTTAGTAAATAATTATTTTCTAGTGCTACATTTTCCCCTTTATATAATCTAATCTAATGCCATAATGTAAAATCACCAAGAGGAAAGGTGTGAGGCAGGTATTGGTTTATATGGCTTATACAGTAAAGGAAATGTAATTTATGGTTAGTTGAAAAACTGGTTAACTTAAAACACTTGAATAACTGTAGCTTATTAAATGAGAAATTGATGGTTACATGTAGGCATCAAAATAAATATCTACCTAATTACATTTATTCAGATTTTTTAAAATTTTTAATGTAAACTATTGTTTATTTTGAATATAATTTTTTTTTTTTTTTTTTTTTAAATAAGAACAAGTAACTTTTAATTTAAGTCTTTTTAAAAAATTAAAATGAATATTCACCACTCTAAAATATAATTTACTTTTCTTTTTTTACATATAAATTACACTGATTTTAATTGCCAAATATAAAAAAAATGAAAAGTGCTCTTAGAATCATTGAAAAGAGAATGGAATCAATTCAAACTTATACTTTGAGAAATATTTGTGTTTGTGCTACAACAGTCAAGGCCATAAGAGGATATTCTGATGAGAGCAAAATTTAATCATAAAATGCTTTTTATTTATTTATTTTTTTTGTCAATAAAATTTCTAAAAAAAAAAAAAAAAAAAAAAAAAAAAATCATCATTTCTCACTTTTTTTAACCGTATAATAATTTTCTCTTTAAAGTACAAAAAAGCTACTTTTGGGGCCCAATTTAAAAAAAATTATCAGTGGTGGCATCAAACTTTTGAGCTATAGTGTATATAATCATATTAAGAGAATATTTCAATATTAATTTTTTTTTTCCCTAATTGATGTTCTCTTTGAGTATTCAACTAGGAGTTGAAATTTCAATTTTGAATTGTTCATCATTTTGATTACAGTTAATCTTAATTTTTATCAGCCTTTGGTATTGATTTATTTAATTTTATTTTTTTTTTGGGGGGGGGGGAGAGGTTCTTACCCTGATGCTATTAAGCTGGTGTAATAGACATCCACTCATGGCTCTAGGAATGGACCCCTCCTCCTACTATCCATTACTCCCTCTCCCTCTTAATATACTAGAATGTCAATTAAACATCACATGATCAAGAAGTTCTGTGGGCTGCAGATCAACTCTCCAAATAAGTTATGTGAAAGTAGATTCTTTGAAATTACTGGAAGTCAAACCTAGGACTGTTTTTAATTTTTCAATTTTTTATTTGAAAGTTCTTTCAGAGGTAGGAATCTTATTTTTTAATTCTTTGTTCAATTTCTAATGGACATCATGACTTTAAAGTTAAAACTTTTTTTTTTTTTTTTTTTTTTTAAATAGGAATAGATAGCCTTTCCTATTGCCCGGTCAACACTCCTCTCCCTTCTCATGAACAGGATTAGAGGTTCATTTGTGATATGTGTGGTTGATGGCAATATCTCTTTATACTGAAGATACCGAGTTTGCAGTTTTCTGGTTGATGCTCTCCACTGGTAAGTTAAGAGTCCAAACTCTTTATACAAGTCTTGAGAGGCTGATCTGATCAACAGTTGCATAATATCAAGGTTCTTGCAGTGCCATGTCATGCATGCAAGCATGTCCCCCACAAGCACCTCTGGTGGGCAACCTTGAGACCACACTATGTTCCATGTTGCACCAATTCCCACCCTGCACATGTTACATTAGACGATCGACTACTACTACTCTAAACTTTACCTTACCAAAATAACACATCATGACTATAAGCAATCAAATATATAAAACTAAACCATCTCAACAAAAAACACCGAAACCTTTCTTTCTCCATGACTTGTGGCATTCATACCAACTTCTGCAGTGTGGAATCTTTCATCTTCAAAATGTCTACAGATATCTTAGCTCTCTACAAAACTAATCTTAACTCTTCAATCCAATTCCTCCTGATTTGATATCTTCCACTCTTTAGGAAGGACTCTAATGTGCACATGCGTGGCCTGGGAATTATGTCCATGAACATCTGCTGCTGGTTAGGGAACTCTTACTTGAATCTCCAGAAGATTCTTAGATATGTCTCCATCTCTCTACTAAACTCACTTACCTATTCTCTTTCTCTACCATTCCCCCCCCTTCTCTCATGTGTGTTGTGTACTACTACTATATAGTATTTCCGATAATATAGACAAGGCCATCTCCCTACATCCGTTTGCAAATATATTTGTATTTGGTGACTTTAATATGCACCATGCCAGGTGGCTTAAACACCCTGTCACTGACTTCGCTGGTATCCAAACTCTGAACTTTTCAATCTCTCATACAAGTGTTCGACTTCCCCAATGCGTTTCCCCAGTAACTCTGGACATGCTTCTCTTCTAGATCACTTTTACCTCTATCCCTGACTCATGTCATGCAGCTCTGACCTCTTGGCAATTAAGATTATGCAATAGATGCTGTAAGCATTTCTTTCCACTCCCCCATTAGCCAAGAACTTCCTATCAACAGAATATCTTTCTATTATCAACGAGCAGATTGGGACTTATTGCATGATTTCCTTTGTGATGTCCCTTGGAATGAAGCTTTTAATCATCCTGTTCAAAAATGCACATCTGAAGTCTCCTCCTGGGTAAAAAGCCAGCATCAATGCTTTCATTCGAGCAACAAAATATCAAGTTGAATCCCATACATCTTCTTGGTTCTCACCTGCATGTTCATCCACTGTAGCCTACAGGAATGCGACATGTCTGATTGCAACAGACATCTCTTTGTCTGTAATGAGTGCAAGCATGTCCTCAATGAAGTTACTGTTTGCTGATAGAATGAAACAACATATAGCCTCTTGCAAGTTTGGTTCTAGACATTATTGGCGGCTCTGCAGGTGTGTGGTGAACAACAGCAAATCCTCAATCCTTCCTCTATTCAATCAATTCAAAGTCTTAACCTCTACAGCATATCGGTTGAATGCTTTGCTTGGAGATTCTCTTCCAACTCAATACTCGACTTATTTGGAGTACCCATGCCTGATTTCCCTACTAGAACAGAGGCTCTACTGAGAGATATGTGCATAACCCTGTCACTGGTCTCTGGCATAAGGGAAGCCAAGGTGTCAGGATCCCAGCCATCATCCTAAAGAAATGTGCTCCTGAGCTGGCTCCAGTTCTCTCTAAACTATACAACTATTGCCTCACTGCTTTCCACCTTGTTGGAAGTCTTCCTCTGTAGTTCCTGTTTTTAAGAACTCTGGAGAACCTTCTGGTCCTTTTAACTACAGCTCTATTAGTCTCCTACTGCTTATTGGCAAAGTATTTGAGGCTTTAATCAATGCTAAAGTGGTTAAGCATCTTACCTCTCATGACCTCTCTGACAAACAATATGGCTTCCATTTTGCCAGGTCTACTACTGATGTGCTAATGGACATCACTGAATATGTATATCAAGCTTGAGCTGTGGCTCTAGATATTTCAAAGGCATTTGATAGGGTTTGGCACACTGGTCTTCTACGTAAGCTTCAGGGCTATGGCATTACAGAACTGAAGTTCAATTTGAACAAGTTCACTTCCAGATCCTTTCACACAAATGAGGATGTCTTCCAAGGTTCTGTTCTGGATCCTACACTGTTTATGATCTTCATCAATGATCTTCCTGATGTCTTCAATGTCTAAGTAGGAAATTATACAGATGACACTACCATTTACTCCTGTCTCAATAGCAAATAAATCAGAGCTGACAAAGTTAACATGGTTGCTGATATTGAAAAGGACCTCCAATCAGTGGTTAACTGGAGCAGGAAATGGCTTGTAAATTTTAATTCCTCCAAAACTTAACCATCATAGAGAAACTTTCCTGCCTGCATGTTGGCCTCAGGTTTTCAACCAACTTGAAGTGGAATGATTACATTGAATCAATAGCTGCATCTACAGCAATGAAAGTTGGGTCACTGCGTCGTACCAGAAGATTTTTCTCGTCAGTGCATATTGCACATTTACAAATCTGCCATTCATCCGTGCATTGAATACTGTTGCCATATCTGGTCAGGTACTCTTGCTATTCATCTCAAAGTTCTTGACAAAATCCAAACAAGGATCTGCAATGTAATCGATCTTGACTTCAGTCACTTTGGCTTCCCTCTGTCTTTTCTACAAATATTGTCATGGTAACTGTTCTGACAAGCTTTTTTTCCTTATGCCCAGACTGTGAATTTAAGTGTGCTACTAGATTGGCATATAGATACCACCAATTTACTGTTGAAATAGTTAAATGTAACCCCAACTTCTATACCAACATTTTCTTTTCTCACACTTCCCATCTGTGGAACTCCCTTCCATTTATTTGCAACATCAATTTCTATCTTCTTGAATCCCTTTCATTTATCCTTTCCTCAATCCTACCTATACCAATTTTTTTCTCACTTTCACTCTCTATAACCCCCCTGCATACTAGTGGCATTCCTGCCTTGCTTGGGGTGAAATGATTAAAAAAAAGTTATATATCAAGATTTTTATATATATATATATATATATATATATATATATATATATATATATATAATATCTTGTATTAAAAGATATTTCAATATAAATATCTAATATTAAAAGGGAATATTTTTCAACACCTCCACAAGTGCACTTTTTTTTAGTTCAGATTTCAATGTGGGTCATATCAGAATACAAGATTTTTAATTAAAATTCTATTTATTATAAAAGCAACTAATTTCTTAGGATAAAAAAATTCTTCCTTCTCACAAGTGATGTTCTTTTAATAAATGATGCATGAACACAAAAAAAAAATTAAGTGCTTTTAAAACAGGTGAGTGAAACCTAAAATGAAGGTTAAATAATTTACATTTCATAATTCAACTCTAAATGTAAAAATATGGTAGGATCTATTTGTAGGAACTAATTTTTCTTTAAAGAACGCAAGAAAATTTTTTTTTTCTATCAAAGTTTACTTAAAAAAACCTTGAGTAAATCATTAAAAAACAACAATTGTTATGCTTTTCGCTTATCATAAACTAAATTGAAACTACAATGAAGAATTTAAAAATTGATAAACAGAAATTTAATAACATGAAACAGGTAATTGTAAATAAAAATTCTTTGGTAAAGATGTTTACAGACTTTTTTTTTTTTTTTTTTGATTATGAATAGTTGAAATATTCTTTTTATACAAAATGAATGCATATAGCACAATCCTTAAAAGTTAACCTGAGCAGGAAAATTAAGAACATTTCTACATAAAATTATTCTAGGTGATTTAACAGAAATATTTTAATTTTATTTTTTTTTTTAAATCTGTATCACTCCAAGCAAGGTAGTACAGCCACTAAGATGCAATGGGTTTAGTTGCTACTAAACAAAGTTAAAAACATTATTTTGATTTTGGGATGGTTTTAAATTTTTCAAGTGACAAAAAGCTCATATAATAAAAAAAAAATAACATAATTAGCAGAATTCCCAAAAGTTATTAGAAAAACTGTGTTCTATTAATAACGATCAGTAGAGACTGTAACAACCAGTTATGTACATGATGCCTATAGATACATACAAGGGTGAACTCAAAAGTCTTCAGTGCCTGACTATGAAGGAGTTGTGCTAGAATTGTGAAATCTTACATGTTCAATTCTTCTTATTAATAACTGCATTGTTTCTTTCTGGGTAAACACACATCTGACTGTTCAAAGATTTCAAAAGTAACTAGTAGTGAATTTGCTTGGGTAAAAATATACAGAAAAAGGTTTTTAGCTCCCAGACATTCATGCTGACATGGTTGCTACATTAGGGGATGATGCTTCAGATTTATCAACAGTGCAAAAGTGGGCAGCTGAATTTAGGAGGGGGAAAGGAGTTTTGTAGAAAACCTGGATATACCTGCAACTGCCACCACCGAGGAAAACATTGATCATGTTCACCACATGGGGGATTGATGACAAGCAATTATCTAAGTATTAGTATATCCTATGAAAAAGACTTGAGAATATTCTGCACAATCAACTTGGCATGATGAAGGTTTCTGTTTGATGGGTGCCACATCTTCTGACACCTGATCAAAAGCTTTGGTTTGGTTTAGTTTAGTTTTTGTTTTACGGCATATCAACCTCAATGGGTTATTTAATACCAAGAAAATTTTTATTGTTGGTAATATTTTTTTCAAAAATCTATTGCTGATAATCATTTTTTTTTTTTTTTTTTTTTCACAAAGTATTTTGGGTATTAAAACCTATTTTTACACTTTCATAGTGTTTTGGGGGTTAACTATATGCCCATAGCTGGGACCCTAACAGGTGCTACCACCCCGGGTCAGGGTGGACCTAAGAACTTCAGCAATTAAGAGGTGGTTCCAGGCTCCACAAAACCTCCTGATCAGAGGTCTTGCTGTTGGATGTAGTTTATCGTCATACCCAGGACGATGAAAGGCATGGGAAAATCTTACATTGTTTGAGACAGATCCACCTGGGTTCCTAACCCAGGAGGTGTGTTGGGTTCATCATTTTGAGATAAAGAGACAATCCATACATTGGAATACCCCTCCTTATCTTCTCCAGGTCGTTTGTGTTGGCCTAAATTTGGTTGGTGGGTATAAAAGGTATTGTGTTTATTTACTATTTTCAAATGGACTGTGCTATCAGTGGATAGTACTGTACCAACTTGCTGAGGCAGTTATGAAAGGCTATCAAGACCAAATGCCCAGGAAAACTGCCGAAAAAGGTCTTGTTTCATCAGGACAATGTTCCAGCACAGAAGTCCTTCATTTCAATGGCTGCTGTGTATGACTGTGGGCACGATTCTCTTGATTTGACTTGATGTTTCCCAGCATAAAAAATACATGGCTGAGACCTAGTATCACAGTGACGATGTCTTATCTGTTGTTGATGACTTTTTTTTTCTTTTTTGGCCAACAGGATAAACAGTCAGATGTCATTTTACCTGGAAAGAAACAATGCAGTTACTAATAAGAAGAGTTAAAATTAGCGGATGCAAGATTACACAGCTCTAGCATCACACCTTCATAGTCAGCCTATGAATTTTGCAGCCTACCCTCATATAATGAAGAATTCTAAAAGTTGGGTTTCACTGACAGCTCACATATTAAAATGTCTTACTCACCTGGCAACAGGAACCACGCCCAACCATAATTGCATGGATAGCTCCAACAACAACAAACACAAATGGTACTCCAGATACAATCCAGGAAATTGTCTCCCAAGTTTGTGAATAGACATTACCATTATAATGCAATTCATCATGTCCATGGACAAACTTATAAACCCAAAGACCCTATGAAAAGAAAAGTAGGCAAAAAATAATGATGACATCAATGATAATTGGATACATTTGTTAAAGAGATATTGTGCAATTGTGAATACTTTTTGCATTTGGATCGGGATTGTTTTAACATTGGTGATTCTCTTTTCATGGTGTTCTAGCATCTGGAAAAAAATGAATTCTAATTATATAATATATACAGCTTATTTAAAACAAGAATATATTTTTAGAATTTAAGAATGTGTTGTTTTTTTTTTTGTTTTTTTTATGATAATGATTTAGTGATACATATCTTACTAATTAACTCATAGTTAGGGGGAGAATAAGAGGTAGATTCCTACCTTTCCTAAGGGTAGTTGCATGTAAGTAAATATAAGAAACCCAATGAAAATTGGAACTCTGCTTTTTCATTAATAATTCTGAGCTATTATCCATTACACAACTTGTACATCCAAGCTTACAGTAAATGGTATTCCCAACGACAAATTTATGCTATGCAAGACGTTCATGTCCTAGTGGTCATACATAAAAAAAAAAAAAAAAAAATGAACAACCCTCCTCCCCTTACATAAAATGCTTTTAGCCCCTTGAAGTAATGAGTTCCCAGTTAATGTAAAAAAATAAGTTATATTTTTCCTGTGTTTTGACTGTTGTTCTATTATTTAGTAAGGAAAGATTACAACCATTGGTGCTTAATGAGGATTATTGTCTATATTTATTTTTGGTGGTGGTGGGGGGGTCATACTAGCACTCCTAGAGATTAAGTATTTTTTTTTTTTTTTTCATTGAATACAACACATCTCTTACAGATATCCTCTTGTGGTTCCCTGACAAGAGGCTTCAGGGTACATCCAGATTTTCAATACAACAAGTAGTACCAGAGAATATTACATTGATAGCCACAAAGCAATTATATAAAACAGTTGTTTTTCATCTCAGATGAAATATATGAAGTCTAAATATAAAACTGCATGCAGAGCATAAAAAACTATGTGATATCAATTGAACATTAAAGAAAACAATACAGAATTTAAATAATTCTGTAAAATGATTTATTTTATAATATAAAAGCATCACATAATGCATAATTATAATTTGGATCAAATGATTTTTTAAAGCCATGCAAGGCAATAAAGCCACTAAGATGCAAGAAGGGTTAATGAGAAAAAGAAAACATTAAAGAGAACAATAAAAGAACAGGAATTAAGACAAAAAATAACGACATTGCATTTAAATTTCTGAAGATCAAAGTTGACTGGAAAGCAAAAAGCCAGAGGAGATTTCGACAAGCAAGAAGTGTGAGAGAAGAAACTGTTAGCATAAAACTTAGTTACATTTAATCATTTCAGAACAATTACCATGAAAATATTTATAGAAAAGACACAGGGAAGTTATGGTAGTGGGAAAATGGCTGAAGCAGAGATGCTGAGTCAGGACTAATAACATTGCAGATTCTTCTTTGGATTTCATCTAGAATCTCTAAATACATATCAGCAGGAGATGTAACAGCAATATTCTATGCATAGACAAATAGTAGATTCAAATTGAGAGAATGAGAAAATCAGCGCTCAATTGCCGAAACCTCCTGACAAATGAACTGAATGATTGCAAAAAGTTCTACAAAACTCTTGAGTTAGGGTGCTGAATATAACATCAATCAGTGACAAATGTATTAATCCTATCTCATTCTCACACACACATATATATATATATATATATATATATATATATATATATATGCTTGGTGGCTAAGACAGTCACATATGCATTATAGACCTATTTTTAATTGTAAAAGTACTTAATACAATATGTAATATACATTTTTAAGGAAAACTTTGTTTAAATACCACCTTTGGTGGTCTCCACCGAAGTCACTTTTGAAATATAATTATTTGCAAATATTAATTAACACTAAGCTTAATAATTATTGTTAAAGTACAGTCATTGTGGTTCACAAAGAAAAATTGAGAGAGAGATCAAGAATTCTTCCTTGCGTATTGGTTTTATTTTCTTAGAAAATTTAGTCATTCTCTGTAATTAGCAGTTAATAGACTTGAAGTTATCTGCCTTAACAGACATTTTGTTTATGTCAATTTATAGTTAATTTGATTAACTATCAAAAGAATTATTCAGTGAGAAGTTGTCATATTCTCCATATTAGAACATTCTAACAAAAAATGCACCATGATATGCCATTTTTGCTATCTTACAGTAATCCTCACACTAACAGAATTCAGATCAACAGATACCAACATAATTGTCCAGTTGTGTGTATTCCTCTAAAAATGTATAAGACAATTATAAACTCTGTATGTTGCAGCCATCTGAATGGATCACTTTAATGTTCCCTGAACAATACACATAAAATAGATGTTTATAATAATGTTCTCACATAGCTAAGTCTGAAACTTTTCATTAGTTTCAAGCTAAAATTCTGTAAAAGATAGAAAAGGTGGGTAATGTAAATAAGGATACACAGTATATTAATAAGCCTGAGTATTTGTGATAGTTTTTACTTTAGACTCTAAGCATGTATTGATCTGTATATGTAATCATCTACTGTAATCCAGTACATTTAATCTTTACTAAATCAAAATACATATTTGGGATGTTAGAAATTTATATTTATCAGTTTAAATACTGAGAAGAATCTTCTTTTGAAGACAAAAATTATGTCTATTTTAAGAAAAGGTATCTCTACTATTATTCTGCTTGTTTGAACGTATAACCATTATACTTTTCTTCTTAGGATCAGTGTAGAACCACATTTCTGTTGCTTTTTAAGTCTCTTTTTCATCTGTGAGATGACCCTGCATTTGCTGCCATATAAGAGAACTGATATTGCACAACAGTTCAGTACTCTTCTTTCTAACAAAATTGTGACTTGATACCATAAGGTTTTGTCATAACTTTGCATTTATCCAGCTAACCTCACTGCTCTCCCATATGAGGAGATAGAAACTTGAATTTAATAAAATAGAATAAAAACTATATTCACTTTTATTTTTCTAATACTAATGTCAAATCTTTTGACTCATCTGAATAGTAGGTATATTTTTTTTTCTCTCTTGCTATTAACTTGAAAGAGTCAGCAACCATATTTCTATCAGTGAGCTACTAAACATTACCAATCTTATGGCGATCATATAAGTTATTCCTAAAAGGAAAGTTAGCTGGTAAAAGAAGCAAAGGTTGATGGCCAAAACACTGGCTTGATAATGTCCACTTATGGACTTGACCGTTACTCTTTGAACTCTGCTGTTGATGATTCAACTTTGTGCATCAACAGGAGATATTCCTCTCCAGTCTGCAACAAACAGTGACTGAAGATTTTACTTAGAATTTTCTTTAAAAAAAATTGTTTAAAATTTTATTTTTCTTTAAAAGAAAGCATTATGGTACCGAAGCACTTGTCTAGCATGTGGACATTTTGTTCTTGAGACATGGTGTCAACAAGACTTCTCAAAGAAACCTCACAGTAAAGGATGGCAAAATTCTGGAGATCTACAATCTTGGTCTCAATTCCAGTGTTCACTAAGCACCCTTTCAAACCTTTTAGGTGGCATTCCAAAGTGCACTAATTACTACAGGAATGACTTCAACAGGCATGAACCATAGATTTTCCAATTTTCTAGCCTGATTCTGGTATTTTACAATCTTTTCAGTTTCTTTAGAGTTCACTCTTGTATTATATTATTGTATCATACTTCCTAATGGAATAATAACAACAAACACCCAAGTTTTCCAGACAAAACAAAAAATCTACTGCATGACAGCTGACATAGCTAATCAAGAAATGGTTGGGAATCAGGCCAACACAATAAAAATCTACAATTGTCACTGAAACAATAAAACATTACCCAATATACTTTATCACCTAAGAGGACATCATCATCATCATCATCATCATAATACTATTCAGATAAATGCACTTATTGAGAATGACATGAAAATAGTGATAGTGATAACAATAGCTGAAATAATAACTGACTTTTCAATTAGTGGTAAGAGATAAGGACATAAATTTGTTAGACACTTACAAATAGGAAAATAAAAATAGTTTTTTTTTTTTAAACACTAAAAATTAACAAACAATTTTTAGTCTCAGAGGAACAATAGGAGTGACTCGGTTAAAATTTTTGTAGTAAAGTGTCATATAAAATTTTGTAATCGATGTTCAATTATCAATATGCCTTTCAAAAAGGAAATTTCTCACAAGTGAATGCAATACCAGAACTTGAACCCAGATTGCTGTGATCACTTTCTGTACTGATATTTATCCATTATGCCACCTCTTTTTATAGAGTCTGAGAAGCTACAATAAAAAGCAGCTGAAATTACCATGAAATAGAACTGAAATATTAATAAGAAAATATACTTAATGAAAATCACTTAGACAAAACAGATGAATTGTTTCCATAAGCAATTGAGCTTTCCAATTATATTTTGGTGAAAGTGTATCCAGTTTTATGAGTGAAACTAAAAACCTGAGCTGAAAATAAAATAAAGAATAACAAAAATGTATTTAGAAATAAAATCAGAAACTTACAGCAGTTGCTAAACAGGCCAGAGCAAACCAGACACCCATCATGATGCGTTCAGCTAAGGAAAAATTCTGCTTTGCTGAAAAGGGGGGGAGAAAAAAAAAAAAAGCAATTTCTCAGTTTACAGAATATAATCATTTCTCTGAATGCAGAATGTCCAATATTTATTTGCATTTTACTGCAAACAATTTTTTAATTCAACAATAATGTTTACATAGAAGAATTGACAATGTAAAAATAAAGAAATTAAATCAAATACTGTACTTCTTTGAAAAACCCTTTCCAAAAATCAACCTGTATTTGATATCCCAATACTTGGCTTAAGATTATACTGAAACAGCCTTACTTAACATATTAGTCCTCTGATGATCCCAGAATTAAATATATGTGATTATTAATGTGTAAATTATGATTACTACTCCAAATGTTAGGAAAAAAAAATAGAAGTATGGATAAATCATTAGTTGTATATGGCTAAATTTTTCCTAAGTATTCCTTATCAAATTCTAAGTTTATCTGGCAGGAAATATGGTAATAAAAACATTTCTTGAAATATTAGATCAAATCGGAATTTCTATTTTTTGTTTATAAAATTTATTCTTAAAAAAAGAAAAATAGAATTGCATTTTACTTAACTATATATTCACTATCATTTGCCCTGACTTATTGTGCTTTGATACTTTTTGAGTGAAGTTCCACAAGTTTCGATGTGAAAATTTTTTCAACAAACTCTAATCTGGTTTTCATTAAAGAAATTTTTTGTTGTAAAAGCATTTCGCAATGATTTAAAAAAAAAAAAAAAAAAAAAAAAAAGTAATAATTGATTGGTGTAAGGTCAGGTGAATAAGAGTGGAGTAGAACAGACCTACAGAACTAATTTTTTTTTTTTTCTGGTGTTATTCTTCCTGTATGTTGTTTTGTGTTATGGGGAGAACAGTTTCTCTTTAATCCACTGTGTACAAAAACCGAGGTATGTTACTGTATTGAAAATTTCTTAACTGCTAAATATAATTAGTAATTAGGATGACACATTTGTCATTACAAAATGGAAATGACTTATGACTCAACTAGATAGCATTTTTATTTTTTAATACAATATTCATTTCAGTGTATAACAATAGAAGGGCTTTAACTGATGAGGGAATACAATATACAAGAATTTCTATACTTAGGTGAAAAAAAAAAAAAAAAATGAAATAACCTGTGTTAGATAAGTAACTAAGGGAATAACTTATATAACAGGCTAAGTTTTTTTTTTTTTTTTTTTGGCTCAATATGAACTTGGATGTAAGTTTTCTAGATTGGGCTACAAATAGCCAACTGGACTACATTTGAAAGCCCAGTGTTACTAAATTTTGATTTATCTTTTTTCTCACAAATAGCTCAATGTTTAAAAAGAAAAAAAAAAAAAAAACACAATTAGTGAAATTCAGAATTTACTAGCAGAGCTTTCAACTGAGTAAATTTGATAACCCTGGCTGGCCTTGATATCAGAAATTCAAATGGAAGTGTTGAAAAAGTGGGTGATCTGTTTGTTATTTGATTGTAAAACAAAAGTCATCACTCACATAAAACACAAAATCTAATTGCTACTAAATTCTGAATTGACTTTCTACTCATTAGCAGTCCAAGTTGGCCCAACTTTAAAAAAAAAAAAAAAAAACCCAAAAGTTACAAGTAGTGAAATTCAAAATTTAGTAGGATTTTCAAAAAATAGTCCAATCTGGTAACCTTTCCTAGCTTTTGAACAGGAGTAGAGGTTTATCCCTTGTTTCCTGTTTAGAATTGAGTTCCTGGTTCATTCTAAAGTCTCCTCATTTTTTCCCCATTCCACTAATCTCTTGTTTCTTAGTGGCATTATTACCTTGCTTGAGGTGAAATGATAAATAAAACAAGAAAATCTTGCAGTGATAGGCTGGAAAAATTGACATAGCACACCTCCTATCGAGTTAAATTATTTTGGGACTTGAATGGAAAGTTAGCAGTTTGCACTGAACTTAAACGAATCCTGCAAGTCAATGTCATGAGAATGTGTGATAAAAATGAAGGAAAATAGTTTCTGACACTTCTGTGTCGAGAAATTGTATAGAAAATGTGCTTGAAGAGAATCTATACAAACTAATGTACAAGCATTGTTTGTTGTGTGTGTAAGACAAGATTAAGTTAGGGATTAGGAAATGATAAAAAAAAAAAAAAAAATATAACTAAAAGCAGACACAGTTTGATAGAAATCATATTTGTGAAATATGATCTATTTGATGAGGTCAGCTGATGGTCATAAGGATGTCGAAAAAGGAGGAGGATATCAGGGTACCTTTTCATTGGCCCATGAATTGGCAAATCAGCAAGAAGGCAAGATTTCCTGTTTAAAAGAATTTTTAAAAAAATTTTCCTTCCAAAATTCTTTGAAAATTTTCAACTCAATAGGAATGATCTGCAAATGTTAGGATTGGAAAGTTTCTCTCATTCACTTCTATCATTGACAAGTAGTCAGCAAAATTTGGACAATAAAAGTAACCAATACAAATAATATGCATTGCACTATTTAACACCATGAAAAAGGAAACCTTTCTCCTGATGAAAAGACAGCTAATTTGATTTTCAGTTAGACAGTGCAAATTTGGTGACTTGGACTGAAGGCAGACATAGTGTCATGAGTAACTTAGCTCTGTATAGAACAACTGTGGTTGTCAAACCCCATTTCAAGTCACATACTTAAACATGTATAATGTTGTGACTGTCACATTGATTTATTTCTCATGATGATTTTCTTTCTTTCCTAAACATTAGCTTAATATAAAAAAGATGAATAAAATGTGCGTAAGAAATAATTTCTAGAACCAGTTGTTTAAGAGGCAGAGAATGCATTTTAAACAGCCAAAGAAAAAGTCTTATAAATAAAATTTAAGTGAATGACCAAATTTTATCTGAATCTTTTTTTTCATAATCAATATGGCTTAGAAGAGAGAAATGATTAGAGAAACACTGTAGTTTAGAGACATGTCTGGAAGATTCTCAGGGAAATGCAGTATGTATAATCTGCATTTTGTGGGGTTTCCATAGACACACACTCCATTTTATTTTTATCAAGAACTATGAGAACTTTTTCTTAAAGTTTCTCTTATTTATTTTAATCTTATCCATTTTCTTTCTGGCAAGATGAAGTCAAACAGATAACAAAAATATAGCACCAGAAAAATAATTGGGTTTCTACACTTAGATAGACATTAAAGGAGTGTTCCATACTAGTCCTCACTCCAAAGTTCTGTTTACTTTTGGGTGGGTAGATGAAACACTTTCCCCATCATCAGTAATATCCAAACAAAGTACAGTCACCCTCCAACCAGGCTCATATACAATATCACCCATTATTACAAAAATATCAGTAGCACAAGGCAGCATATGAATAGAAAAAAAAAAAAAAAAAAAAGATCTACTCGGTGGGCTAAATTTAAATCCAGCAGACATTAGTGGCTTTAGTGCATGAAACACTCACCATAAAAATGAGATTTTTTTTTTTTATCTCTTCCTCATATTTCAACAACCTTTTTTCTCACATTCCAGCCTGCGGATGCCAACTATAAGGAGTGAAACATAGCTGAGTAACTTTCTTTTTTTTTTTTATCTTGATACAGACTTGTGTGTGTGTGTGTGTGTGTATATATATGTGTGTGTGTGTGAAAATATTGTAGAAAATAGGAAAGAAACTGGTTTGGTAAATAATCCAAAGTTCCTTAGTATTTTTGTAATTATTTTTAAAAAATAGTGCTCGATACGAAAGTAGAGCATAAATATAATTATTTATTTAAAAATATGATTCCAACTCGCAAGTTGGAATCATATTTTTAAATAAATAATTATTTATATTATATATATATACACACACACACACACTCTTAGTGTATCTGTTAAAGAGACAGTGAATAAAAAAGCACAAGTGGAAAAATATTCTTAGCTGCTGCATTTTGTTCTCTGGGGGACTTTATCAAGATAATAATAAAGTCCCTCAGAGGACAAAATACATTGGCTAAGAATAGTTTTTCCTCTTGTCACTCACTCTCTCATATATATATATATATATATATATATATATATATATATATTTAAATTAAATCTGTACATATTCTGGCAAGATATTTTATGTTTCATAGGACAAATGCAATGGTGAAAGAGAGTATAGAGAATAAAGTATATTAGGGGAGGAAAAGTAATATGAAAATTTACTGAATCAAAATATTTTGTTCTGCTGAAAATAAGAGCTGAAATAGATAAGAAGTAGACGTACCATAGACCACAATAAGTCCTATGAAGGTCAAGACTACCACCAAGAACACCAGCCTCTCCAATGAAACAATCATCAGGACATTGAAGTATGGTCCAGCCTAAAACAACAAATACAAAATTCATTGAGAATCTATAAAAGGAAATATATATGCTGCATATTAATAAAAATGATTTGACAAATAAGGTTTTAATATTTCCATCAATACAGTTAAATAATCTAAAACTGCATAACTACACCATGACAATGTTATGAAAATCAATGACAAACATATATATATATATATATATATATACACCAAAAAAAAAATAAAATAAAAAATAATTTAAGTGATTTCTCTTGTTTGTGTACATCTATCGTTATATGAATATAAACACTTTAGTCCAATGAAGTCCTACAGGACTAAACATGTCACATCAAAAATAATTTTTCCACTTTATCATTCATTTTCCTAATATATATGTGTGTGCTGAAAAGTTCTTATTGTAACCAAGTTCCCAAAATAACCAAACATCATAATTTTTTTAAGATCCCCCTCTTTTGTTAGCTTAAGAATTTTTCACCACTTCCTTGTATGTTTAGGTCTATTGATAAACATACAGAGGAAACTATTTTGAAAAATAAATGTTACATGAAATAAATGCTTTTTTTTAATTATTTATTTCATGTAACAAATATTTATTTTTCAAAATAGTTTCCTTTTTTTTGTCAATGCACTTAATTCAGTGCTTCTCAATTACACAGATCAAATATTATACAGTGAAAATTTTAGGTCCAAATATCAGGCAGATCCACTTTTGTAATTTCAGTTTACTACAGCATCATAAATTTTTTCTCCCTTAATGCTAAAACAGTTCTTAATTAACATAAATAATTAAGATTAAAGCTAACTTTGTATCTTTTTTGTTTTGGTTTTCTTAATTGGTACCACCCCAAGCAAGGCAGTACATCCACTAAGATGCAAGGAGTAAAAGGGTGTGGAGAAATTAAGAATAAAAACACATTAGTAATGACTAGAAAGAGAAAAGAGTAATCAGGAGGGTAGTAGATAGCAATTGACATTGCATTTACATTTTTGCAGATTAAAGATGGCTGGAAGCAGGTGCCAGAAGGGAGTTCCACAAATGAGAAGAGTGAGAAAACAAACTGTCAGCATAGAAGTTATGGCTACATTTAGCCAGCTCAATTGTAAATTAAAATCTCACCACCAGTCTAATATTGCTCTTAAATTCATACAGTCTTGGTACGATAATGATCTTGACTAACCAATTACCATGAGGTCGTTTTGGACACTAGCTGCCATTTTGACCTTGTCTGACTGATCAGCTTTACTAGTGAGGCAGGAGTAAATGGAAGTGTCATCAACATAGATACCAATTTGAGAGCTGATGTCATCGGAAAGGTTGTTAATGAAGATTAAAAACAGTGTTGGACCAAGGCTGAAGCCCTGGAGGACACTTGTGTTAATATGAAAGGATGTACATGAATGGCCATTCAGGACAACTTTCAATATCTGTCTATATTTCTAAGATAATGTAATTATTTAAATTGGTTGGACTGTTGTCCTCATCTTTATTGCCATATTCACAACATTTTGGCCATTGTATGCTCCGACCTTCTTCAGGTAACTGGAATTTTGAAATGAACTCTTTTACTATTCTTGATTATATATATATATATATATATATATATATATATATATATATATATATATATATATATATAGAAAGAAAATCATGGACAATAAATTCTTTTGTTGAAAATTAAAGAAATGATTAGAATATGATATGAAATTATATACATACACACACACACAACTAAACAAATATAAGAGAAGGAAGTGAAAATAATTAAAAAAAAAAAAAAAAAAAACTTACAAAATTGATCATCTTAAATTTAGTATCTTATTTATCTTCATATTTGTAGAAGCCACATACACCCATATATATTTTTCATTAAAAATGACAGACAAGGTACAACGGTTAAACTTTTTGTTTAATTTTTCTTGTGTTCAAACAAGAGCTTTCTTTTTTGGACACAGTGTGTAGAAACTGTCCAAATGCTTTATAGTTTTGAGCACTTTTGGCTATACTTTTAGCCATTATCAAGGATGATTTTATTTATTTATTTATTTTTTTCTGTTTAATTGAGTGTGTGGGTTATGTGTATGTTTTTAGTGTGTTAGAGACGTTTTATTTTCCAAACACAGTTATAGCACATTGTCGCCAAGTTTGTAGTTAAGAGTTGGCTTTTTCTTTTTTATTATTAGGGCTTCCATTATTTTTAATCTTTTTTTTACAAATGGATGAGGTTATTATGTTTGTGTTTTCTAGTAGTATGTTTTGAATGGAGTCTGGTAAGTTTGTGTATGTGTTTAAATGGGTTCTAATGGAGCTCTGGTTAGGTAGGTGGAACTTAAGGCATTCGGATAGGCATGTAGTTGTGTGACTGATGTAATTATTTATGAGTTTGGTTTGATCAGGAACATAGTTCCTTTAGGATGCATTTGAACTCTTAGATAATGTTTGTTCATTTTAATTTTGACTTAGCCGGTGTGTTGATATTTTTGAGGATAATGTTAGCTGTGTTAAATTTTTTATAGTAGATAATTAATTTTATTTTTTTTTTTTTATTTGGGTTAATTGGGGTAGTGTATTTCTTTATAAGATTTCTAAGTGAAGATAGATATATTAGCTACAAAGGAAGCATCTGGTTAGCAAGTTTAAATTACTGTTCTTAAACTACAAAACTCCCATAATTTTTCCCTACCAATTTGTAGTTGAAAAAACAGTAATTTAACCTTGCTAACCACACACTCCCTCTGTAGCTACATGGTATAGCACATCAGGCTATATGATGGTTCCATGTAGGATACAGGTTCGATTCTTGTTGGAGGACACATATTCTCCAAGATTTAGGCCGGGAAATGTTGTTAATACTGTTTATTATAAAACAGAGCATTTACTTAAATATTTGTATCTATAAAAAGAATGTATAAACAATATATAAAATGTGGGTGACTGAGTTCAACCCAAATGGCAATATTCGGGTAATATTGGATGGACAGTAGCTTGACATGATATTTGAACTACTATCCAATCCACATGGCCTGAAGATTATATGAAACAGACTATTGCTATTCAGCACTTTTATCATATATGCAAGTTTGTTTTACCACCAAGTAAAATTTAAGTCTTTTGTTTTTTTTGTTTTTTAAGCAATAACAAATAAGATCAAGTGAAGTTTGTAATAATGATAATAGTGAATTTATAAGAAATTCAAAAATCATAGAATAAGTAATTTTCATCTGGGGGGAACCTAATTTTAAATGTTTTTTCTTTTTTCTTTAATTCCTCAATAAGAAATCTTAAATTGTTTATTTTTTATTTTTTATTTTTTTTTTTCAACAATCGATGAATAAATACTTACATTTGTGGTGTGTGGTACTCCCAAAGCATTGATGACACCAACAACAAGAAAAGTGACAACAACATTGATAAAAGTCTTATTGATGGAGTTTCTCTCCAAACATGGAATGAGAGACTCCATGATGTTATCCACAAGTGTTAGAATGGCAACACACTAGAAAAAGAAAAGCAAAGCAAATTGACAACAGTATAAGACAGCATCAATTCATTACAGTAGAAATTTAAAGTTTTTTTTTTTTTATTATTTTTATAGTAAATATTAAGGAAAGAAAAAAAACAAACTTGCAGTTCTAGATTCAGAATTGTCCCACAGGACAAAAACCTAGTTGAATAAAGCAATTGGTTCATGAACTTTGATGCAGAAGTAACCTGTATAACATAATTGCAGAAGTAACATGTATAATAGTTGGAATAGTTTAAATTAGTTGAACTAAAGAATGGAATAAATCTTTCTATTAGCCATGGAAATAGTGATAGTCATTGTAGGCTTACAATATTGACTGTGAAGAAAAAGTAGGGCAGATTGACTTTTTTTTTTTTTTTAATAGAAAATCAACATTGCACTTGGTAGGAAAGCTGGGGTTTCATAGCTTTCACCAATTTTTAAGCATTTAGTTTTAAAGATCATCGGAAAAACCTTATTTCTGCAGGTGCTTTGCTTATAAACTGACTTGAAATTTTTACTATTTCAAGAATAAATCCAAATAAAGTTGATATTTTTTGTATTAGATACATTGAATGTAAAATATATTTTAAACTAAAATTCTAATTATGAATCATCATAAACAAAATATGCAATTTTCTTTTTACTGTGTTTGGTAAGTAAAAACTGTACAAAAAAAAAATGTAAAAGATTACAAAAAAAAAGACTACTCAATGAATAACATTTGTTAGATCATAATTAATAAAAAAGTAAAAATAGATAAAAGTGTATATAACACCATAATACTGCTGGGTACAAATTATAAGACAAAATGTTTTAAATTTGCATTGTTTATTGAAAAATCACACAAAAGTTATTGCACTTTATAATTTATCATAATATAGCTAAATTTTTCAGTTTAATTTCCCTTTGAAGTAAATGAAGGTCTTATTTGATGGCACAATGATTTAGTAATAATATGCTTGTGACATGCATCTTGTCTATGTACAATTTGTAAAGCTTCAGTAAATTATAAATTTTATAAGCTAGTGCTAAAAGAGTTTCACTGATCACCAGAAAGAAATTTCAACGCTACAATTTTGAACCTAAACTTAATCTTTAAACTTGATTGGAAAAAGAATATTTTGTGTCTTTATTTATCATGTCAAACTCCAATTTTCAAATTGAGTGTCATACCACAGTTCCAAAATCAACCAGCCCTATTGTAGAATTGAAAATAAATCTTTCCCCATAAGATGCTTTTAAACTCTATCAAGATTGGAAAATGAGGATTGATCATATATGACAATATTTCATTTTTGGTCTAATTTTTTTGTAAGCATGGCAGATATGAGTTTCTTTAACAATGGATTGTACAGATATACTAGAGATCTGGAGTGAACTTGAGACCCAATAGCATCAAGCCACATTGAGTGGCACCATTCATCATAACTCTGGGTCTGAACAATGATACTAGCTTGGGTTTTGAGCTATTGAAAGTAACCTATTTACATTGTTCAGACCGTTGTCCTCATCTTTATTGCTATATTCATGCTCCGGCCTTAGATTGGAATTTCAAACTGAACCTTTTATTTTGTCCATCAGGGTAGATTGTTCTAGTTCCATGTGCCATGCCTCTTTCAGATGTCTGTTATCTCCTTTTAACTCAACTAACCAAGTTTTTGTTCGCCACTGCAGTAGCCAGGTATTGAACTCACAACTCTTTGGGTCAAGTCACCGGATCCAACCAATGCTTTTCTCCACCGAGTTATGTGTCCTTTCATTGAGGACACCAGTGTATGAATTTTTGGGACTTATAAACTTAATGTCTCAGCCACTATTTTTTACCAGAACTCATATTGCCATTTTGTTATTATTGCTTATCTCTAGTATTCCATATAACTGGCTCCTATATTGTATTCATTTCTATGATTATCTGGCTTGGGAGATTTTTATGGCCTAGCATATGTGCTAATTCTTTAAGTTTAGAACATAAATGCTAGGGACTAATTTTTCAGTGTCTTGAAATATATTTTCATGTATGTATGTATGTATGTATGTATGTGTTTGGTTGAATAATATAGACATATGTCTATTTTTATTTTAATCATCTCAAATTCATGGGTTAATTTCTTAGTACTGTTACAAAACTGAGTAAGAAATATACCATAGATTTGGTTATTTCTTTTATTTTTCTAAGTACTTTCAATCTCATCCAAGATCATTTTTAGGGGTGAATTGCTAAGACAAAAACTAATGTAATAGATAGTTGTGAATTTTTTTTGTAAATGCACTCCATTATAGTCAATAAAAGACACTCATAAATATTCATCATGTTAACTGAAATGTTTAGGTATTAGACATTCAAATATTTTTTTTAAAAAGAATATTGTTTGGATTGTGATTAGATTGTTATAGTATAAAATGGATGTTTGTGTTATATATCTTCAAAGGTTGAAATGACAGATTTAACTGTTCTCTTGAATTTTCAATATATTTGTTGGCTTGGGAAAGTAGTAATTCTTTCAGGAAAGCTAAGATTGGGGGAAAAAAAATTTTGAGTAACAAACAATGTCTTGCTTTTGTTTAAAGATACTGGTTGTAAAATAAAATCATTACATTTGCCTTGATAAAGTAAAGGCAAATGACAAAACGAATTTGGTGAAGGTACAGTTTTTTCCTCTTGTCTTTTATTCATTTTGTCTTTTCTACAAATATTCCATCTGAGAATATATCTAATTAATACAAATATAAAATTTGTCATTTAGCTGATTTATATTATTTTCAGCATCTTGACTCTAGAGTTTTATAGACTGACCCTCAAGTAAAGATCTGTCCACTCCTCAGGAGATACCAGCAATTGTCTTTTCATTTTCTCATTTTTTGTCACTTTCATATTGTGTTAAAAAATGATTTATGCACTTTTCCTTGGTGCAATGTGTTTTTTTTTTTCCCTTTTTTCCTTTCTTCTTCCATTGTGTGTGTCTGTAGGCATATGTATGTACATATGGTTAAAAGGTCATGATTATTTCTACTTTTGGTCATTTTCTTGTCTCTTTATACACCCTCCTTATTGGTTTTATATCTTTTTTTTTTTTCTCTTTCAACTTTGCTACATTTGTCTCTGACACTCAATTTGCCATCTGATTTGACAGACAGTCTCTACTATTAGTAATTCTTGAGTGTTTCTATGGTTTTCTTCAGTTTGGAAAAGTCCTTTTTTTTTTCTTTTTACACTTGTATATACCCCCAAACCACCACCACATTAACAACAGGCACTGTACATCTTCTACAGCTGTGGAAGTGTTTTTAAAGAGAAAGATTATAAACTCAAATTCATGATACACACACACACACACACACACACGTGTATGTTTTTTTTAATCATTTCATCCCAAGCAAGCCACGAATACTACTAGTATGCAGGGGGTTACAGGGAGTGAAAGAGTAGACTAAGGAAAAAGACAAAAGATGAACAGGATTCAAGAAAACATAAGACACTAAAAATTTTACCAATGTCAGTTGGTTAATACTATTTTTATTGTAAGGACATTGAGTCACATAATAAAATCTGTCATATTGTATGTCAGATAAGTTTCATTATTTTCATGGAGTTTTCATTTTTAAAACAACAACTAAAATAACTGCTACAATTTATGCTTAGTCACAATGGAAAATATTTTATTTTAATACTATTTAAAATAAATGATTAAAAATATAGTATTATCTTAAATATTACCACTCCAGCCTACTTTCAAAAATAAAAGGTGACTGCTGGTTTAAAATTAGAAAAATTAGAAAAATGATTAAAAAGTCCTTTTCTTTCACCAATTGGACTAAAAATCTTGTATTAATCATGCTTTGAATTTCTACAAAATGATAAAGTATCATAAAAGTTGCAACTTACCAAAAATAGAACATGATATAGAAATATAGATAGGTAAAATAATAAGGCATAAACCGGGGGTATGCGTAAATAGCTGAAGGCAGTTGCCATTGTATCAAAGATGAGAGCATAACCTGAAAATAAAAATAAAAAGACATGATTTAGTATTTTCATTTACTTCTGAGGAATTACTCTATGAAAAAAAAGTATTGAAAAATTAGAAATTTTCTAATTAAAAATTGCAATCAGTTTATGTTGCCTCTTAAATAAATGGGCTTAGACATCAAATAAAGAGGTGAGTCTTTCAATTTAAAAGGCGAATACTTTTTCTGAAGATAGGAGTAATTAGAATGTATTCATAAGTATGTATATATCATTATGGAATGGATTGAGGTTTCTATGGTAATAAAATACTCTAATGCATAATCAATAAATATTCATTTTTCATAACCAGCATTGTTTGTTGTCATGGAATTTTAATAAGGAGGTGGGGAGGGGGTCTCTTAATTTTCCAAATTTTAATAAGTATATCCCCACCTCATTTATTTGAGAAGCAAGAATAGTAGCAAGTTACTAACAGGTCTTACAAAATCAAACTCACATGTTTAATACTATTGTGGTCATTATTATTAAGTATTTTGGGTAGACATCTCTGAATTGAAAGCTGAAGGGCTTGGCATGCAATTGATTATTGGTTGAATTGTTTTTTATGGCTTATTAATGCTTTGCAGGTTATTTAAAGCCAGAAATATTTTTAGATTTCAAGAATTTTTAAGAGATAATGATTTACTAATTAACTCATAGCTGAAAGGAGAAGAGGCTGATTTATACCCAAGAATATCTGTATAAGTGAATACAATGAACCTGATTGAAATTTGAACTTGGTTCTTTGAATTCCAATTCCGAGATATTATTCATTACACCACTCACACATCCATACTTACAGTAGCTGGTACTACTCTAACTGATCAGCCATCTAGGTACTGACCAGGCTTAATGTTGCTGACTGGACATGGGGGCAGGATGTTCATCAATGCTGATTTTGTAAAAGTCTACTTGCTACTGAAATCATAGCAGCAACAGTGTGACTACAGGATTTTGCCTCACAAGGAGTCTACAAGAATAAATAAACTTTATTTTGCATCATGTCCCTGTAGGACATGATGCAAAAATAAATTCCATCTTAGGCATTACAACTCCGTTTTAAATTATCAGAAATTCTTATTCTTCTTTCTATATTTGCTGTTTAACAGTGCCCCACACCAAATTTTATAGGTAAGTCATTAGTATGAAGGTTCTCTGCCAGGCAGCACTTTCCCATTGCTCTTTAAAGAGTTCAGCTCAGTATCAATAGCTGAAGTATTCCAGAGAAAAAATGGATAATTTCTTCAATTACCTGTCTTAGCTGTATGACATTTCCCTTTTATTGGAGGAGAATAAATAACTGATCGTTAGAAAAGATCATTTATTACAATAAAATGTGCAACATCAGTAAAATTCATGTATTGACTACATAAGATTATTAAAAAAAAGTAAAATGATTGTCATACAGGCATCCCTCCATTTTTATATGCCAAAATTTGATTAGTGCATACATGATACTAGATTAGTGCGGTAAAACATTCTCCAGTTTAACCATAGTAATTGAATATTGAATTTTTTATAGTTACCGATGTACACATTAGCTGCACTAATCGAGGATTTCTTGTATTTCTTTAATATCTTTGTAAGCTACCTTAGTAGTTGTACGGTCCAATACAGTTCAATATTTTGACTATCAAGCACTCCTCCAACTTCAGTAAATCTCTTTCTGGATTGTCTGAAGCATAGACTGCACATAGAGATGACAGGTCATCATCATCATCATCATCATCATAATAAAAAAGAACAATTCAGCTTCAGGGAATAGCCAAATGTCAAATACACATGATTATAAAAGCAGATGCAAATGTCACTGTTATGACAAGATATTTAAAAGATAATGAACTAAGATCAATAATAGTGTGTTACTACAATGACCTCCAATAAAGACAGGTCATAGGTGGTGGACCTGAAAGGTGTTGGAATGCCTTTGTGGGGATTATAAAAGATTCTATTTTAGAAATTATCCCAGTAACAATAAAACTGCTTAAAGGATTTCCAAAATGCTTTAGTGAGTATAAATGAAAAATCAGCATAACTGAAAGTCCTTTCATTAACCAGATTTCTCTTCACCTAAAGAGGACTTTACTCCTTTATATAACATTTGACAATGTGAACATTTTATACTTTCACAGTGTTTTGTTTTTGTTTGAGGGTTCACTATTTGCCCATAGTTGGGACCCTAACAGGTACTACCACCTTGAGTCAGTGTAGACCTGGGAACAGCAGCAATTCAGAGGTGATACTACACTCCTCAAAACCTCCAATCTCCCAATCAGAGGCCTTGCTGCCGGATGTTATCAGATTAACAAAAGGAGGGACAAGCACAATTATAATAAGATAATCCTAAAGTAGCTAGAATTCATATTTAAATAATATTTCTAAAAATATTTTCTCATTAGTGAAAAAAAATATCAAAAAATAAAATAAAGAAACCATAAAAACCTAAGGAAATTAATAGGTTAACATAAAGGAGAAAAATATACACACACAAAATTAACTTTTCCACATAAAAAATTAGTCAAATGCATTTGTTCTGAAAAAAAAAAAAAAAAAAAAAATTATTTTCTCCTCTTGATAGAAACATCAATAAAAGATTTAGAAAGAATACGAGAATCAATTGACAAAAATAACTTTAATTACTGCATAATGAATGTTTATTCAAATGATGCCACTGATGACTGAAATAAAATTTCCCAATAACTAATAGTTTGACTCTTATGCATCTATAGTTAAATGTTAAATAAAAAAACAGGTGTGAGATTTGAAACCAAAAATCGAAGCAGCTAATCAGTCCAGGCTTTAAAACATATACAAGGCAGTTGTGAAGTTTTCAACCTGACCCACTTTCCAAAATCAATGTCTGGTCATTGGCTTACTGATTTAGAGAAGTGGGCTGGACCAAAAACTTTTCAGCCACCCCCTTGCATAAATTAATTGGTGAGTTCATCTGGCTGTAGATTAAAATTTCTTTTGATGCTCTACACATATTTACAAGCTACACAATTGAATGCCATTGAAGTAACAATAAAACAATTCTATTTGCATACTGTTCCCATTTGTATGCATAAATTACAAGTTGTTCATATCCTCATTTGTCATGCAAACAACAAGACAAACAAAAAACACCTTCATTTAAAAAGCCAGGACTTTAACGTTGAGCAGAAAGGGTAACAAAGCACTCTGTCCTAGATTTGCACTTAGCCAACTCTCACCTGCCAGGATAGAAAACGGTCAACAGCCCACGAATATAAATTGTATACATGTCTACAAGAACAACAGGACACGCCTTTACAAAATCGCACATATGTATCAGAACTTATGTTGACTTAACTTACAAGTCATTGATATATCTATGCAGTTACAAGCAAAAGGACTTCTTGTCAGAGAGTATTACTGTCAAAAAAAAAAAAAAAAAAAAAAAAAAAGATAGATTTCAGTGTTCTTGATAGTGAGATTTGTAAAGTGTGGAAAGAAGAAAAAAAGAAATGAGATAATTAAGAGTTAATTTGTCCAGCAACTTCAAAGAAATAGTTTATAATAAAAAGGTTTGTTTAGTTAAAATAGTTTAAAAAAGGTTCTTTAAAATTTTCTTCATTGAATATATTACTTATAGTTTTTTTCCATTTTCTTCTGCCATCTTACATGCAGCATCATGATTCCATTCTAACAGAATATTTTATCTTTGTCAGTAAAGAACTGCTCTTAGTACCTTTTGCAGTCTTCCAAGGAACTGAATTCTTACTAGTAAAAGAATTCTGCAAAGACTGGAATAAAAAGTCATTGCAAAATGCAATATCTGGTGAATATGTCGGATGAGTGAAAAAAAAAAAAAAAAAACTTTTAAGGTAACAATTTTTACCTGGTCACCAGAGAAATGTGTAGTCTAATATTATTTTGATGTATTATCTAAACTAATTCTAAATGTTTTTTGTCAAATGCTGTTTTCATTTGGTCTAATTGGGAGCAGTAGATATGATTTGAATAAATCATTTGCTTCTCACAGTTGAAGACTTCTTTACAGTCCCATCATACAAAGCAACAGTTTCTTTGCATCATGACCAACCATTTATACTCTTAGTGGTAGTACATTTTACTTGCTTCACTTCTTGTGTTCAAAGTTGTTGTAAAGGATACCTTTTTCATAAATTCTCTCAAAAAACGGAACATTTAAATACAGTCCAATCTTTTTTTACTTATTTGGATGCTATCCATCAAAGTGACTATCATAAATTATTTTCAATGCTTGATCTGGATATTTTGAGTACATTATTATTATTTTTTTTTTTTGTCCTATAGCATTGATTATTCTAAAGTCAAGTCTTGATTTAGTCCCTATCAAACTAAACTGGTTTACTTGACTGGAGTATTATTTAGCAAGAAATCACAAATACAAAATTTCACAAGCCAATTTTAACAAGTTCAATTATTCAGAGTACCTTCTCCATAAACTGCACAAATCTACTTTTCCTCGTTTTTGTTTTACTACCACATTTTTATATGTCTTCAAATAAGAAGACTCAATATATAAAAAATTACTGCTTGTTTTGTATATGATTTTCAATGTCAGAATCAATAAGCAATTTTGAATTTTTCTTTTTTTTTTTTAATACAATTAAAACTAAAAACTCCTAATGTAATTTAATAACAAACAGAAGTTACAATGAAGTTCATTCATCCTTGGTAACTAGCAATGATAGCTCTACAACAAGCCTACACAGTTAAAAAAAAAAAAAAAAAAAAAAATGTGAAGGAGCTACATTGATCACAGAAAATTAGCCACAGGCCACAAGAGTAAATATATAGAATAAATTACTGAGCAAGAGTGAAATAGAAACACATGTAGAGAGGGGGATGGTGAGAAAATTCCGCCTATTTCTAGAAAGAGTTAAAAGGATTAATGTTATGTTTTGACAATCCTTGTCAGAACTGTTATATTCCGTGCTAAGGGAATAAATACATAACACCAGGTGGATACGAGAAGAAAGGTTTATTGTACACAACAAGTACAATATGAAATATGGTACAGTTATACACACAGGTCAATCTAATAGTGAGTGTCACTATTTTGGAAGGTTGGATATGCTTGCATCTACTCTCTCCCGTCTCCCCAGTCTCTTGTAGACATTTGACTTTATAGGTACTTACTACCTATAGTGCAATCATTCATGGGGGAGTCAGTTTATTCCATTACATCAATTAATTAGGTACAAAAACAGTGAGGTTGGTTAAACAAGATCTGGCTTCTACAAAACTGAATTTTTCACAGGTGATCAGTCACCAAATTTATTTTGAGGAACACAAAAAAATCCTTTGAAGGACTGTTTTGTACAAGCCTGCTCTCAATGTTTCTGTTTTTTTATTTTGTGTTGAGTATATATATAAAAGTATGATATAATTCTATTAACTCCCTTTCTATCTGAATATTTAATACATAAAATTTTAACTTACCATTGAGAGGAACATCTGTAAATAGAGCTTGTGATTTTAAAATGAGATTTCCCAAATAGGGAGCCATTGTAAGAGTGGGTAACATCCAAAACACACCATACATTATTGTCATCAATAACCATGTTCTAGAGATAAAAGAAAAACATTTTTTAATATAGAAAAGTGAAAGTTCTTTTGAATGCAATTCATATGATAGACTTTTTTTTTTTAAAGATTAAAATTGATAAAGAAATAAAATTATTCATGACCCAACCTAATATATAAATCTGACAAACATTAACTCATTTTAAAGTTACAAACAACAAATTTATTTATATTTTCTCCTGTATATCAAATTATGTAAACTTAACAAATTTTTAAAATTTCAAATCACTTACAAGTTTTTACGAATTTTTCCAAATCCTGTCATTTTACCCATGGTGGGAGCAATGCCAAACCACAAAGGTAGAGCCATCTGGATGTGTACAAAGGAATCCATACATCTCTGTAATTTACAAATAAATATATTACTTCAGAAATATTCTGAAAAGTGTTTACTTCAAATAAAAGTATTTATTACACAAAATTGGATTACTGAAACTTACCTTAAGAAAATCCTCTGATGTATAAAATGTTGGTTTTACATCCGGCAGTGTGAAGATTTGCTTCAACATGTCCCTGGTTGGTCCCTGATCTAGTCTGGCAAGCCCGTAGCCTAATACAACCAAAGTGCATGAAATTGCTATGGGGGCCACAACTGTCACAATCTGGAAATAAACAAATACAAATATAATATATATTGGAGAAACATGAATCTGATTTTTCCCATTCTGATGGGTGGAGTACTTGCAATTGAATTTGATTGGAGGAAAGCTGATTTGTGTTTTTTTTTTTTAGGGCTCTGAAATCTCTTAAAAGCAATTTGCATTCTGCAATTGATAAATTTCATGCAACAAGTATTTGATCACCACCACCAGCAGGGCAACCTGAGTGAAGGAGTCTGATGTTGGATAAACCCAAATCTTACAGATGTATTTCTAAACTAATATATATATATATATATATATATACACACACCCCAGATAACCATATATAAATTTTTATACATCAAGAACAATATTGTCGGAAAAGATGCATGACAAAGTAGAAAAAAGTTTTTGTGTGATGTGTTTTGTTCCTTAGAACTTCAATGGACTAAATTTGCAATGTTCGTGTGATTACACACAAGCAAACAAGGGATGCTGTAAATTTTAAATTCAAAAATTTTTTTCTTTCTCTCAAAGGAGAAAATAATTCACTACATCTAAAATGTCTAAAGAGTGCTTTGATCATAAGGTCATCCATATTAAATTTGTGCCCTGTCTCTTACATTTTACCATTTCTAACAGATTGATTATCGCAGTGTGGAACATCTAATAACAAAACTGATGGAAACAAAGAATTTAAATGAAATCCTCTAGATTATATATAAAAGAAAAAGAATATTTTTTAAATCCCCAGCATTACTTGTTTGTGTGCATGTGTAGTCACACCAACATAACAAATTTAGTCTGATGTCCTAAAGGAAGAAACATCACACAAAAACTTTTTCTATTTTGTCATCCATAATTCAGAATTTTGAAAAATACCATCTAAACAGCAAAACAAGACAATTTATAGTTTATAAATATGATTTTTTGACAAACTGCCTAAATGAAAGCAGTAATGATAATATTAGCTGTTTAACTACAAGGAAACATTTGCCATTCATTGACCAAGTATTCAGTAAAGCGTTTGGTTGAAAATTAGAAAATCTTTAAAACAGCTTTTCAGGAAAACAAGTTTCTCAGGTTCAGTAGATGTTATCACTCTTTCCAGTATTGATGAGGGTTTCCTTCCTAACCTTTTATTTGAAGTATTGTGGAATGCTAACATCTTTGGTTGTTGCTACTATTGGTAGTTATGTGGTTTTTGTTATTTGGTACAGTTCTTTGTTTGTGAACTGGTGCAACAGATTCACTATGTTCAAAGTATTTTTTATTACCAAAGATGTTGGGAATATTTTCTTTCCCACCCATGATGCCTGAAAATGAACAAAACACTTCTTGAGATTGGCTCCAATAATTTTAAATATGGTCAAGTCCCTGGCTTTGGGAAGTCACCTAAAACAACCAGCATGAGACAAGCTGATAAAGAAAAATTAACTACTGGAAATCCCCTTTTTGTCTATGCATTCTAAAAGATTTGTCACAAAGGCAGTTGTACCAGCCCTTGGAGTAGGCTGAAGTTGGATGCTGAGAAGAGAGAGAGAGATTAGCACCACCTATATGAAGCAATGGTGTGAGATGTGAAGCGAAGAGTGTTGGAGTTAAGGGGTGGCTTGATTCCTCTGACCTCAAAAGGGAGCTGGACAACTCTAAATTTGGAAAATTACTTGAGTAAATATATTTTGAAAATATGGGATTTTAGAAAAAGTTTGATGCTAAGAGTCAATCCCACACCAGCAGGATAAGCTGGAGGTTTGGATAAAAAAGTGAAGAATTCCCACATTACAACTACTGGAATCCACATTATTTGCCATGACCTTCTGACCTTGTGCCAGCCCTGAAGACCAGAACTTAGAAATTTGAATTACTACTAGAACAAGCTGTAAACTCCAAAAGGGAGATCCCAGTGTCATTTGATTATAACAGTACATGGGAAAGGTTAAAACCGCTGTGTACAACAAATCATATATATATATATATATACACCAAATCACTGTTACATTTTTAACCAGAGTTAATTCTTTATTCCAAAGAATTTTTTTTTTGTTTAGCTCCCAGCTGTTGACTTGTTCTTTATTTCAGTATACATCATCAGTGATCTTCTCACCCTCTGAGATCAAAAACACAATGTAGCCAGAGCATGAAGGAGACAAACGTCAGCTAGATCGAGTGGAACTTTGATAATCACCATGATACCAGCAAGAAACCAGCTAGATGGTAATCACTGTGGTCTGAAGGAACCTGAAAACCAATGCAGGGAGGAGGGGTTACATATAATTTGTTTCCTGTTAAATCCTGTAAATCATTAGGATCATAGAGGCACCACATGTAAGTAACCTTAGCAGTAGTGGTGTGTCTTGGGAAAGATAGCTTAATAGAGCCCAACACTCTGGTTTGAATTCAAACTTGTCCTAAACTAGCTGCCAACCAAGGCTATATGAACCAATCAATGGATTCATACCTTTCCCAAGGGTATTTGTGCATAAGTGAATGTAATGAACTTGATTGGAATTCAAACTCATCTCTGATTTCTCGTTTCAAGCTACCATCTATAAATGCCAAAAAAATTTTCATCAAAATTATATTCACAATAAGAGATTGGATAAAAAAAAAAATTTCATTTTTTAAACTCTTAATAAGAAACAAAAATTTCTACCCTCATAATCACATTTACAATCTTTATACTTAAGCATAAAACTTGCACAACTCAACGGTAATGTTTTATCACAAATGTAGATCCTCAAGTATAGTCTTGTTTTTCTCCATATGATCATGTGATGCATTGTACATTTTTTTTTTTCTTTTTTTTTTTTGTAAAACCAAAAAGTTTTACAAACCAAGGTAAACAAAAATATAACCAAGAAAATTTTATTTTTTAGAGAGAGAAAAAAAAAAAAAAAAACTTAATGGTAAAAGTTGCATGTTGGAATCTCACTTCTTACTCCAATCAAAACCCATGCAGCAGAAGAAAATAAGCATGTCCTCTTTTTGGTGGCACAAGGCAGAAACTAGGTCTAGCCTGTTGTCAGAACAATTCACATGACCTTAAATAACACAGTAGAAGAAAGACGCGTGCATCAGATAACATTAGATAACATATCACAAAATTTGCATCATATGATAGTAAGTGCATTAATAAGGAAAATATAAGAATTTAATAAACAAGAAAAGTTAATCAGCCTGAAGACTGTTTTTTTATTTTCATGTAAAAAGTAAATAATCCTCAATATCGTAGTACAAGAGGAAATGGATTTCCTGAAAGTAGATGCTATAATTTTGGGGGTTAATAGAGGAAATTCTGTGTAAAGTAAGTATAATGTATATAACCTTCTGTATATGTGATAAATTATTGCAAGATTTGTATTAATGAAAAATTGTTTGTTTTCTGTTTTTAGTCCGTTTCACCCCATGCAAGGTAGTAATGACACTTAGACACAAGGGGTTACTGGGTGAAGAAGAATTAGAAACAGAAACATTAATAATGAGCGGGAAGAGAAAATAGTAATCAGGAGGGCAGGAGATAGCAATTGACATTGCATTTAAATATTTACAGATTAAAGTTGGCTGGAAAGCATGTATCTGGAAGGGAGTTCCCAAGCGATAAGTGTGAGAAAAGAAACTTAGCATAGCATTTATGGCTACATTTAGCTAGCTCAACTATAAATTGATATCTTGACACCAGTCTGGTACTGTGCTTAAATTCAAAATATCTAGGTACCATAGTTAAGAGCTAATCTGAACACTTGCCATGAAAGTATTTATAGAAAAGACAGAGAAGCAACCATATGGTGGTGAGAAAGTGACTGGAACAGAGTTGCCAGATCAGGATCAGTAATATTGCTGATTCTTCTTTGAATTTTATCAAGGAGCTCAAGGTAAATAGCAGGAGCACCAGACCATATATGGAAGCAATATTCTAAGCATGGATGAATGGTAGACTTATATGTAAGATAGGTTCTGGAGCTAAAAACTGTCTCGCCCGACATAGTGAACTGACTTTTATCAGCTGACCTAGCAATGAATTCAATATAGTATTTCCAATTCATATCAGCAGAGAATGTTAGCCTGGGAAGGTGCAACAAGTCCCTTTCCTGGAGGTTAGCATCAGCTATGCTGATGGAAGGCAGAGAGGGGTCACTCAAATGATTAATGGAGAGAAGTTTGGTTTTGGGAGGTGTTAAAATCAACAAGTCATCTTTTGCCTCATTTAACAACAGACTTGAGGTCTGTAGTTTACATTATTTACTAATGCTCTTGGACAGAAATCAAGACAAAAATTATGGAAAAATTGGTTTCACACATTAATTTTTTTTTTTTTTTTTTATATATATAGAAATGAACTGAGAAAAAGGTATCACTGACCCATCCAAAGACACGTCCTCCAAGGGCAACCATTAGCAGTACGAGAAGCCAAACAGATGCTGAAGCAATTGGTAACATAGGTACAGTCATATGACTCACTGTCTCAGTAAAGCGCCAATGAGGAAAACCATGCACATGATCAATACCATCTGACAAATCCCAGAATTCAGCTCTGAAAAAGAAAATAATAATAATAATCTACACAGAGACATTGTTCAGAAATAATGACATAGTGATATGGATATGATCATTTGTGTATATATAAGATAAAATAATAGTAATTCCACCTATTGATATACATGAAATCATAATTCAGTGTATATCAAGGTGAATAAAATTTCTGTTAATTTCTTTTCTTTTTATTTCACCACAAGCAAGGCAATAATGATACAGGTTACTGAGTGTTAGAGAATATGAGAAAAAGAAAACCTTATTAAGGAGAGTGAATAATAAAAGAAACTTAAGACAGAAGACATTTTTGAAGATCAAAGTTGACTGGATAGCAAGAAGCTAGAAGAGAGTTCCACAAATGAAAAATGTGAGAGAAGAAACTGTTAACATAGAACTTACGGTTACATCTAGCAGCCATTTTAACTGCACAATAGTTAACTAGAGTAATAAATATTGTATCAGAAGTAATAAAAATTCACAATACTTATTGGAGGTTGACTACGAATTTCTTGATTCCTCACTTGTCAGAATCCAAACAAGAATGACTATTAATTATTACAGAATGTATTACAGATTTTATTAATATAAAACTTATTAATAAAATCATTCTTGTGTGGGTCCTGACAAACAGAGAATCGCAAAACTGAGTCAAGTATTGTGAACTTTATTTACTTTTGATACAAAGCTAGATATACATATGGTAAATAAAACAATTTATAAAATTTCTACTTTCACATGTTTCAGTGATAGACTGCCATCATCAGAAAAATAATTTTGACAACTTTATATACATATTTGAAGATATACAGTAAATGTATTTCTCAACAGACATTTATAAATGTCTACTTTAACTCTATATTTCTAATGTCTGCCTAATGTCTGAAATTGTGTTTACTTTTTTTTTTTCTTTCCTTCAATAGTAGATAGGTTAACTGGTGTAGAAGTTTATTTTTTGTTTCCTGTTTAGAAGGAACTGGAAACCCAATCCTAAAGTCTTATTCTCTTTAACTCCCAGTAACCCTTTGTTTCTTAGTGGCATTATCATATTGCTTGGGGTGAATTGATTAAAAGAAAAAAAAAAAAATTTATCTAAACACCTTGATACAGGGTGTGAAAATATGTTTGAATAATTCAAAATTCTGTATAATTGAATATTTAGATTATTAAAAAAAAAAAGAATGGAGAAATGAAATTTAACATTTATAACATCAAATCATATTTAATGTTATAACATTTTGTTCAAGGTTTTCTCCAGTTCAATTTGGATGAAAAATTGCCTCAATTTTGTCTGTTTCTGGCTAACTTCACATTTTTCAGCCACTAACTCTCAAAGTTGAATTAAAGTAGATATATTTGTAAAGGGTAATGATTTTGCTACATATTGGGCCAAGCAAAAAGACATTGTATTTCCCCATTGAAGCATGGTGCACATGTATCTAAGAGTAGCACAAGCAAGAATTTCTGGTGTAGTTAAGCTGTGTGATAATCCAAATGTGTATGTTCTTTGTATAAAAATAACAAGAGAATTGGACTGATTTTATCAGCATTTTTATCAAAAATTGAGTTTTTTTTTTTTTTAAATTCTTACAATGTCTGTCAGAGATTAAATATTAGAATGTGTTTAGTTCAGATAATTGAAAAATATTCAGATGATTCTAATTTTTTTCTCTTTATTTCACATCTGAATAATCAAATTCTGGATAATTGAGGAAATACTGTAGTGACTAGAATGTTTCTCTTTGGCTATGTTGTGAAGGAGTGGGTAGAAATATTGGTTTTATGACTAACACTTCTGTTGTAGTCAGATGTCAAAGTGTCTTTCCCACTTCAGCCATGATATAATCTGACTGATCCCTGGTTGACATCAAAGGAGAAGGCCTTCAAGATTAAGGCAGAGATTGTTGGTTCTCTGTGAGAGTAATGGGTAACAAAGCCTGGTGGTATTATGAGCTAGCAATAACACCCATGGTTAGTCATAATAATGATGGCTCTGAAACCATGAATACAGGATCATCAACTGATGAGTATTTTGTTGTAAGAGGAAGAAACCCATTTGCACAAAATTCTTATGTTCAGGAAGTGGGCTGGGTCAAAAACTTTTCAGCAGCTTATTTTAATGCTTCCTGTATATGGAAGGTATGCTATGGAAATCAACAGTGGCCACTGCAAATCCACTGCTGCTGTTATGTTGGAGTAATATATATATATATATATAAAATAGCTGGTCTTCGTATTCGAGGATATCCGTCTATTAGGGCAGCTAGCCAATCCATATTGCAGACGCTCACTCAGGTACATTTATGTTTGTTTGACACTTGACAGGGCCCACCTGTGGTTTAAACTGCAACTATGCTGAGCAGACCCTAGTTGCAGTTTCTGGGTGAGAGCATGTTATCTAGCGTGATCAACAGTCTGAACAAGGCCAGCACACTCAAACTCTTGGCCATGATGATTTGTGACTTCGTGCTAGCACAGCTATCAATGACCCCCAAGTGTTCTGTTTACCCAATTTCACTCACAAGGCTTGGGTCAACCTGTGGTATGGTTTTCAGCTGCTATATGCTGTGATCACTCCTCCAGACTGATAACATCAGGAAATCTGCATCCTGCCAAATCAACCGTGGTGAAATTTGAACCTGGGTCTCATGGTCAGGAAGCAATCTTTCCAACCACTTGGCCACATGCCCATTTTTTATAATATAAGTTTTAAGGTGTGCTATATTTATGGGATAAAGTGCTCAATATTAGAGATAGAGCATATGTAAATATAAGAGTGAACATTGAAGTCAACACTCAGGTGACAGACTGTTTCATGCTAAACTCAATCAGGCCTGATGATTGTGTTTAGCATGAAACAGCCTCTCGCCTCTGAGTGTTGACTTCAATGTTCACTTATATGTGTGTGTCTGGAAATGAGGAATACTGCATGTTAATTGTTAGTTTCATATTTGGTCTGAAGATCACATTGAAGCATGAAACTCAATCACCATACAATGTTGATTCCTATGTCCACATTATCAATATCTATAAATACTCTAACTCAAATAATTAGCAGTCTTCCTCATCAAATATAGTTTATGTATAAGTTTAAAATCTATTACGCATTCAGTGCTGGTGCTAATAAAATTATGCTTGATGTATAATAGAGCAAAAATTTATATTAATAATAAATATACATTCTTTTTTTCCTTGCTGGTAGCTCAATTTAGAGTTTCATGCCTGATGCAGTCATCAGGTGCTGACTGAAATTTGCAGCCAGCAACTGTTGATTACATCATGCTTGAAACTCAGAGTTGTACTACTGATGAGGGGGAAAAAATAATTATATTTGAGTAGATGGTCCATTTTTATTTATTTATTAAACAGTATATTTATTTACATCTAGTGGCTTGAATATTCTAGAAAAATATACCTGCTCCAGCAGGATTTGAACCTAATAAGAGGGTAATTGATTGACAAAAACAAATTCATAATTAACACTTAATCCGCAGTAAGAACTTCACACTAATATTTTTATCAATGGTTTTATTGATGTAGGTTGAGTGGGGGAGATACAGCAAATAGTCTTTACATTGAAAATATTAAAGATACAAGGATTCTCAGCTTTACATTTTCTTCATACAGATTATTTCATATTATAAATCTAACAAAATATGTAATTTGGGAAAATCAGTTGGATGTTTTAAAATATTTTTATTCTGTTGCCAACATTTCACTCTGTAAGAGCATTCACCAGAAAGAACCTGATGATTACATCATGCTTGAAACTCATAAGTATTTTCCCCCTCACCAGTAGTACAACTCTCACTATAAATTTATGTATTGGATATTTATGAATTGATTATTATATCACTAAAAGTTTGCCATAATGAAAAAAAAGAAAAAAAAACATCAAATATAATTATTGACAATTTTAAAAATGTCAAAATGAATACATACTTGTAAAATTCATATGCAGCACGGTTTGTTATCTCAGGCAGACCAGTAATTGAACTGAAACGAAACATAGGGGAGAAAGTCATTTTTCTATAATTTTCAATTTATTTTTCAAATGTACATAGTTTTGTCAATAAGCACCTAGAATAACAATGAAAGAAGCATTTATTTTACACAACAAATATTTATTTTCAACATAATATCAATGGACTTATTGCAGTGATGAATATTTAGCCTTCTCCCAGGCACGGTGAAGGGGCTTTTTTGTCCACACCCAACTTTCAATTGATACTTCTTTTGTGGTTGTAGTATCGACTTGAAACTACAAATATGTTACTAAAAATAAACTGTCAAGAAAAAGGCCAAAGGAATAAAATGATAACACCAATATTTGACAAAACGTTGAAATTTACAATTTAATTATGATGGCATCAGCAAAATTACATCAGAGCTGAGAAATATCTTTTTTTAATTACATGCTCAGAAACCATTCTGTTCTAAAACAAAATTTTAACAAGTCTCTTAGCAAAAAAGAAAAAGAAAAAAAAAAAAGTACAGCCAAATATAAAATTTTGGCTAAACAACTTATGTACGTGGTGACATCATCAAAAGAAGTCAAGATAATATCCCTAGTTCTAGATCCAATAGAAATTTAAAATAATAATAATAAAAAAAATAAAAATAAAAAAAAAAACGAGGTAAAAAATTTCAATCAATTTCAGCCATAATTTGGAGTTCTATAGCATTTTCAAGTTGGCATGCAAAAAAGCTGTCTCTTCCCACACCTTTCACAACTCCAAAATCACCTGCCTGGCAGAGGCTTATAAATTGATTGATTTGTTTTTTGTATTTTTTTTTGTTTTAACAGCTTCTTTGAAGATTATCTAAAGCCAAAACATTTCAGATTGTAGAGGGTCACTTACAGTACCTGGTATTACCAAACATTCCCCCATTTAAGTACTGACTGGGTTTGACACTGCTTAACTTCATTGATTGAACAATATCTAGTGTGAGATAGTGTTAACACACATATCAAACATTACACAGTGAAAATTATCAATCAAATCAAAATTCAGCTGATGTGTGTTAGGCAAAGATTGATTTATTTACTCTCAAGTATTCATAATAAATAATTTTCTTTTATATAGAGTCAGTTGTAAAACTATTTCATTGAGAAAAAAAAAAAAAAAAAAAAAAATTGTCTGAAATTTTATAAACTAAAATATTTTTTGCAACACTTTGATGTGTGTTGAAATCT
>OZ010593.1:2154292-2231792 GCA_963932145.1 Acanthosepion lycidas | reverse complement strand
CTCTTTTTCTCACAGATGGTGCCCTACTTATATTGTTGTATAGTGAACAAAATCAAAAACGATGTGCATGTGTGAAATTAAAAATATAAGTTAATTCAAATATTATCTTGAAGTTTTCGGCTCTTGTTTTGAAACATGAGACCTCTTATGTAGCAATTTGGAATCATATTTTTAAATAAATAATTATATATATATATATATATATATAAGGATTATAAAATCATCTACAATAAATTTGTTTCAAAGCTCTTACATTTCACCATTCTTGGCAGAACTTCTATTATGATAGTGTGAGATATCTGCTAACAAAAGTGATGTAAAGAAAAAGAATTTAAATGAAATTGGATAGATTAAAAAAAAAAACAAAAAAAAAACATCATCCCTCGTTCATGTGCAGGTATAGTTGCACCAACATAAACAAATTTAGTCCGATGAAGTCCTAAAGGACAAAACGCATCACAAAAAAGTTTTTCCACTTTGTCATACATTTTCCCCATATATATATAAAAGCACATTGCATTTTATATGTGTATCATTTTCAGTTTGCATTGTAGACTGAAAGTTTCTAGGATCCTGTTCCTGTTATTTCCAGTGTTTTTTTTTTCTCAAGACCCTTAATCTATAATTGGTCATCTATATATTCTGACATGGCAATGTACTGCTTGATCAAGTAGAAACTAGTGTTTCAATGAATTTAGATCATATATCTTTCATCTTAATGCATTAAATATATACTTGAAAAGCTGCCAGGTCACACAGTTGCTTTGTCATTATTCTTTCCATTAAAATAATTGGTCTACAAATGTAGATGAACTGGTTTACTGAATCAACAATTTCCTGATGACAATACTGAACACTGAACATTACTCCAGAGATGAACATAAATGCAAGTGCTAAGTGATTATCAGTGTATTTCCCTCTTTAGCCTTGATTAAGAACACATTAAATTATCAATTAATGACAGGAGTCACATTTACATGTTTGAATCAGGGAGGGAAGAACAGAATGAGGTTTCAAGTTTCATGCCAAGTATCAAATTATTATTTTTATCGTCACATTGAAACCTTTTCTCCTGAAGTTCATTAACAATCCCCTAATGTAAAGAATAATATATCTATAAATTTAGTTAATTATAAATAAGAAATTTAATTAGCAGAAGTAACATCACAATTATAAAATAAGCCAACGATATTAATCAACAATGATTTAAAAATTTGGAAATAAATCTCTCTATAGAATTATTGATTACTTTATATACTTGAGTATAGTGTGAGCTTTTTTTTTTTCTAATTATTTTCTGGAAGCGTTAAAATCTATGTAAAAAAATATTTAAAAAAAATAATTACCCGTGTACTATAGATGAAGTCAGCTTATACACAAGTATATACAGTATTTGATTCTTAATCAAGTAAAATAATAATAAAATACATTAGTAAATAAGTAAAAATGTAAAATGAATAAATGAGTATAACTTTTAATTAAATAATTTCAGCCTCTTTATATATTCTCAAATATATTTACTTATCCTATAAATAAATCTTTTTATTACAAATTTAACACTTTTAAAGTTTTGTAATTATTACTCCTTGATTGTTCATTTTAGAGGAAGAGAAATTTGTAAGATTTTCTTTTTAAGTAAAAAAAAAAACTAAACTTATTTCTGCTTAAGAATTTTTTTTTTTTAAGATTGAGTATTTTTCATTAGTCCTCAACAAAACTTAATGGTCATTATTTTAAAGTATGAACATCTAAAAATAGTTTTTATTAAAAAAAAAAAAAAAAAAAAAAAAAAAAAGGGATACAAAATATCAATTGTAACTGGTTATGAAAATTTCGGATTAGTGGGGAATTATTAAAAAAAACGTCTCTTAATGCAATTCTATATAGTGCTAATTTTGACAACATTAGCCTCTTAAGCAAAAGTCGTCAAAACTCAGACTTGACAGGTCTGTAACTCAAAATTTACTAGACTGACCATTTGAGGAAAAAAAAAAAAAAAAAAAAAAAAAAAAAAAAAATCAAGAGTTCAACCCAAGATCAAATTCTTGTTAAAACATGATCACAAATAACACAAACTGAATTTCTAGTTGGTGTATATCATATAATAACTCTCAGTAGAAGCCTTATTAGACTAATTCAGCTTTAGTGCTGAAAATGTCCATTTTTATTGTAATGGATAGTTACAAGCAAGAGGGAAGATGGGGTGTTTATTTTATTACCATAGTGTAAAAAAAAAAAAAAAATACATTTTTTTGTTTTTAAGCTTCTATAATTTAAAATTATATACACATTAGCTTTTATGGTAAAAAGTAAAAAATCCCCTACAATTCTTTCAATTTTCTTCCATGGCTTACTATAAAATTATTGTTAACAAAACTACAAACCTCTAAATATATTCACAAATTTAAATGGAAGTTTGTTCAAAAGTTATCCATATCTTTTGAGAATATAACTCTGATTTTAAACACCTAATTGTATATACATAGAGAAATTGAACCAACAATACTGAATAAGAGTTTAAAAAAAATATAAAAAATAAAACAGTAATAGCTTATAAATTAAAAATTTTATGTCTTCAGTATGTAAGTTGGCACATTCATTGTCATCGTTTCTGCATCATTAGGCAATATTTATTCACAATTTAGATTTTTCTAATATTGAATTATTTCCCTTGACCCATACAACTTATATCCAAGAGAAATTTTAAAGTTTTCTTCAGCTCTACATGAGTCTACATTGATGATTGTATACATCAAAATATATGTTGTCTGTTTGGATTTTTTTTTCTCTTTCCACTCTACCAAATAGCTAATTTTTAAACTTCCATATTCAACAAATTTAACTCTTAGTTTTCATTATGTCTTTCATTCATTTTTTTTTTTTTTTTTTTTTAATGTAGTTCATTATAGTTTAAATAAAGTGAATTGCATGTACTTATCAGTTCCCACCACAGAAATGAGCTAAAGGGAAAATAATATCTGGACTGTAAGGTTTCATGCCTTTTTACTAATTCTTGATTGCCCTTAAGATGTCTCTTTTTTTTTTTCTCTCTCCTACTTCTTCAACAACTGTTACTTTTTCTAAAAATAAGAATGGCTTTGGATTTAGATATTTCAAAAGCATCTGACATGCTGGTCTTCTTCACAAGTTGAAGGCATATGATGACTCTGGACAAATATGACTTGATCCCTTCTTAAAAGATTTTAATGAAAGTCATGTTAAGTGGCTACTCTTCTAGATCCTTTCACATTAATGTGTGGGACACCCAAGACTGTTTCCTATTTTCATCAATAACTTTTTTTGATGCCATCAGTTCTTAACTTGATATTTATGCTGATGACAATGAATTACTTAATAGAAATCCAATATGTCTGATAAAATAAAACTGGCAGCTGATATAAAAAAAGAACCTCCAATCAGTTGTTAACTGGGGCAAGAAATGGCTTATAAATTTTATAAAATGGCCGATGCAAACCTCATTGCATATTCTTGGTTCCTAGGAAAAATTGTTCACTGTTTTGTGCCAGACAATTCTTTTTGTCAGAATCATTCTTGCATATTTATAAATCTATTATTCATCCATGTATTGAATATTGCTGTCATATTTAGTTTGGTGTCTTTGCTATATTATCTCAAGATCATCCAAAAAACCCAAAGGGTTTGTAATGCCATGGCATTTCAATTGGAATCAATTTCCTACCACCATAATATGGCTTTCCTGTGTCTTTTTTATAAATATTTTCATGGCATTTGTTCTAATGAGCTTTCACCCTGGTACTGCAACTGCATGAATTTAAGCATACTCCAAGAATGGCAAATAGGTCTTATCATTTTACTGTTGAAATAGGTAAATGTAAGTTCTATTCCAACAGTTTCTTTTCTTGTTACAGTTCTTTGCTTCCCTGCTACCTATGATCTTCAAAAATTTAAATGCAACATCAATCTCCATCTTCCTAATCTTTTATTGTCCTTTCTCCTCACTAAAATCTTCTCATTTTATTTAATTCCTTAGTAGCATTATTGCCTTACTTGTGGGTGAAAAGGTAAAAAAAAAAAAAAAAAAAAAACCACTACAACACTCCCCCATATAGACATTTATAAGCCACAATGTTCTGATTTTTATCTATAAAAATCTCCCCCTCATTTATTCTGAAGGTATTAAGGTAAATTACACTAATTCCTTTATTCAAAACACATTAATTCAGCTCATTGTATACAAGGAACTTACCTTTCCAGATGGGGAAATATGCTGAGAGCATTCCCACAATTCCCTTTTGTAAATGTCCTCCAAGCTTAAATTGAAGGAACAGAGGTGGTATACAGATGACTGCTAAAAATATAAAATGTATGACCACGGATAGATCTGGAAAAAAAAAAAAAAAAAATGTATATTTAAAAATGATCATTTTCATAGTTTTAAAAAACTGTTCATTTTGAGATTAGCACTGAAATTTTAATTCATTTTTTTTTTAAGACAACATTTAATTTTTAACCTGTATTTTTTGTCATCTTATTTTCAGTTGCTTGAAATAATAAAAGCCCAGGTTTTTTTTTTTTTGGTTCTTTTTTGCTTGTTACTGAAATGCTCTTGTATAAAATTATGTACAATTATGCTTTATTACTTATTTATTGTAAGTACACATTTTTGTTACTTATTACTAATCCTTGACTAACTTCTTTCATATTTCTCTAACCATCATAAACAACATGGATTCACAATCCATACTTTTTTATTAAGTTATAGAATGATAGACTGAATAGTTGCAATGAAAAACAACTGAAATTAAATACTGGCTAAGAATTAATAACTAAGAATGCTTCATCTAATAATAAAATTCAAAATTATAATACTACTAGTGTTAAAGATTTTTTGCATAATTGTTTAAGCAAATAGACAATAAATCATAAAAGATTTCATTCAAACTTTTTAATACTTCTAAAAAAATACATAAAGAAATATAACACCATTTCAATAAAAGTTCACATAAGCATCTTAATTTTTTAGTTTTATGAATTTTAGCAATCTCATATTTAGAATTTCTATATTATATATATTTATTTTACACAGAAGTTTCGTATAGGAACATGACACTGAAAGAGAGATTATTCATTAAATATGTATCCATAGTTGATAAATATTTCAGCTATATATTGTATAGAAATATATCGATTTATAATTTTTTTTTTATTTTAATGATGATGACCTTATCATTAAAATAAAGAACATGGTTTTTATTCTACTTTATGTCTATTAGTTTTTTTTTTCCTCCCTATTCATGACTTCTATCATATTAAACTAAACAGAAATGTAAAATTAACAAGTGAATCCTGTCCTGAAGATAAGCAGGCAAGTGACAGCCATTATGGGAAAACATTCTGTAGTTTTAACAACACAGTAAAATTAAATTGTTAATACTAAATTAGTCAGTATCTGCAGATTCTACACTCATCTTAGACAATGGAGTTCTAACCAGAGTGCACACATACTTCCAAAGAAGAGCAAACAGATACTATGCTGGTCCTAGGTAGAAATGCATAACCATAATACTGTCATTTTTTTTCTACAGGTCAGTTATGTGCTATATGTTTTTCATGCTTAGGAGATAATGTATCTTTTGATACATGACTGACGAGGCAGATTTTTTTTTCTTGTGGTAGGTTGCCATTTCTTTCTGCAGTAGACCAGTTGCCATCCAAAGCTATAGGACCCAGTCTGTCCTGCTATTTACCCATAGTTTGGGGGAGAAAGGAATTCATACCTTTCTCAAGGGTATTAGCACCTAAGTGAATGTAATGGATTTGACTGGAATTCAAACTCGACTCTCTGATTCCTCAATCCGACCCACTATCCATTACTCCACCATGCCTCAAAAGGTACTATGTCAAATATTTGCAGCTAAACTATGTCGACTAAAGAAATAACATCTCACTGACTAAATATTCAACTCTCATAAGAATTTTGATTATTTTTTTATTTTATTTCACAACTTTTCTCAAAGCAAAAGACTACTTTAAGTGACTAGCAATTTATATCTAGTTTATGATAATGTCTCAATTAAATCCTATGCTTACATTCAAAAGATCATTAATGTGTTGAAATCAAATAATAGATTGTATTAAAAATATGGAAGTATATTAATGGAAAAATATTGATTTCTAGACATAAAACAAATGCATTTAAAAGCATATTCTGAGATAACTGCAACAGTAATTTACGGCCCTTGTCAGGTATGATAGAATTAATGTAAGAACTTTGAAGAAACTGTTAGAAATATTAATTCAGGATCATATCATATCTTTTTTTTTTTTTTTTTTAAATTTAATAATATTAATAATTTCAGTTTTTTTATTTGAATTTTGTAATCAATCATAATTATTAATGATTGAATAAAAGCTCCTTGGGAGTTTCACAACTATAAAATACACATAGAAATTCTATTGCATTGTTAAATATTTGAGCTTAACAACTTTAATGAAACATTACAATAACAGTTCACAAAATATTCATATTTATCATTAAGACATGGTACAATAAATATATCCAGTTCAGTACCAGATTTGATTGTCAGTTGCCTGCTCGTAAGCAGTTGGTCATGTCCCCTGGAGGTTGATGCACTGTGCATTTCTGTTCATGAGTGGGAGTAGGGAGGGAAATATGTTGAGAGGGTGTATTTGTTTTTCTTTAAGTTTAAAGGCTGAGGCAAGCAGTGTTACTTTGGAATCATATCTAAATTTAAAAGCTTACATCATTCCTAAAGATATTTAAACATCTCACTTCCTCTCCCCCAACTATGGGTAAATAGCAGGACTAGACCAGGTTCTATAGATTTGGATGGCAACTGGTCTACCGCAGAAAGAAATGACAACCTACTGCAGGGGGAAAAAAATCTGCCTCAGATAGTTGTTAGCATTATGCTTTTGTTTATATTGATTTTTAGAAACTATTTTTTTTAGCTAAGAGACGACCATGGAATATAAATGCATCACATGGTACTAATCAGAAAAAAAAAAATATTACAGTGTACGATCATTTTTTTTTTTTTTTTTTTTTATAATTTAACAAAATAAAGTATAAAAAGTCTTGTATAATCATTTCTTATGGCAATGCTAACAAAAATGCATGTATCTGTTATATATTTCATGAGTTCACAGAATTACCTATTAGTAATATAAAGGTTAATGCAAGCCACTGTATGGGGATTAAGTCATAAATGGGTTTTCTAATAAAAAAAAAAATAATAAAATAAAAAAAATGCCAGATACACAATATCAAATGTTTGAAGTAGAAATGTGATATTAAAATTACAAATGAACAGAAATAAAATTTGATAGAAATAAAGATAATTTTATGGCTTCAACTTTATGCTTACCTTCCTTCATAAAATATGATTGGCATTTTTTTAAGGTAGCATATATAAATATATCTTTTAGTGAACAGATATGTAAATATGATCTTTTGTTAATGAATTGAATAGATTTGACTTTTGTGTTTTATATGTGAAATTTAAAGTCACAAATATAAGTCTTTTAAACAGCTCTTCATTTCCTTTACATATACAACTATACCAAATTAGATAACTAGATATTAGCGATACGTGCATACGCACATAAGCAAATAATTACCAAATTTAGCCAAGATGTGTAGACATAATAGTGCTCAATGTGATTAGACAGAGCTAAGGAATATATGTTAATAAATACACATGTACCTACGTTTGATGTGCAACTCTAATTTTGTTGGTTACCCAATTCATTGGGTATGAAATCTCGTACCCAATGAATTGGGTAACCAACAAAATTAGTCCTACATCAAACGTAGGTACATGTGTATTTATTAACATGTGTGTGTATATATTTTAAGACATTTTTATGTTTATACATTCTTTTTATAGATGGTATTTATCAATCCACCCACGAGGATTGAATGTGGCACAAGGCCTTTTTAATGTGGGTATCTCCGAACCCGTAGGCTCAGCCAAAAATAAATAACCATCCAAACCCCCTGAGGGGGGGCAAGTCCCGTCAACCTCCCCCAACGAAACCCCACCCTTCGGCGGAGCCTCGTCAGGGCTCCTCCCCGCAAGCAGAGAGTTCGACAGACACCCGGCCCGGCAGCTCACAAAGCACAGACACTACACCCCGATCCCAGCCACCGGGCCGTGCGGGTATTCTTTTTATAGATACAAATATTTAAGTAAATGCTCTGTTTATAATAAACAGTATTAAACAACATTTACTGGCCTGAATGTCCAAGAAATTTTCATAGAAAATGTGTCTCCTGACACGCACGCAAAAAAGAGTACTCAATGTCATAATGGCAGAGCTTTAATACATTTCAAGTGGGCAGTTATTGACTATGACTGCCAGTTTCATGCACTTTCCTTCAACTATCAGGCAGTTGGTAACTGTAGTTTGTGTCCCTATGACAATGAGCACTTTCTTGCTGCACCGGTAGATCATTTGTGGTGGAATTTTTTTTTTTTGGCTATTTTGATCATGGCTAAATAAGTTACCCTCCTTTTGGCAAGTTTGGTTGGCTTATCCTGAATTGCCTAGTGACATAAGAGTTCTTATTTTCACAAACTAGAGCTACTGCCTGATGATTCCATGAAAGCACATGAAACTGGCAGTTGTAGTCAGTTACTGCCCACTTGAAATTTCACTTATATATGATTAATGTGAGTAAAAATATATCACTTAACTAATTGATGTTACCTTCCAAAATTAACTTTGGATAATTCCTGACAGAATTTCCTTGTCTGGAAAGGATTATTTGTAATTTGGAAAAGTCTATCAGTAAAATTAATCAACATATTCTGTGTATTCAAGCAGCAAATGTTCTTACAGACCAATATTATTAAAAACAGACATTTTGTGTCGGATAATTCTACTGATCAACTTTTACAAATAATCCTTCTCAAACAAGGATGGTATTCTGTTAGAAATTGTCCAAAATTCATTTTGGAAGAAAAGTACGAGAAATATTATATATAATCATCATCCTATATTATTATTTTTTTTTTTTTGAGACTTTTTCTCACAACACTTTTATGCTTTCAAAGATAAAGAAGGCTGGTTCAAATCTCACTAGAAGCTTATTCCTTATTTCCTGTTTCCAGCATTTGCTTAACAGTCACAGTGTAAAAATGACTTGAGCATTGTAATAAAAAAGCACTAAAAATAGGATGAAGGGGTGGGGAGAGGGGAAATAAAAAATATTAATACATAAAATTATTAAAAGCACCAACATAATCATCATCAAAAATTGTGGGCACTTCTGCCTAAGGTCAAAGTGCTGCTATCAGGCTCTCTGCCAAGAATCAATGTATCTTTGATTTGTTTAATTTTTTATGTCTTATCAACCCTTTGTGAGTTATTTAAAGCCAAAACATATTTTGAATTGTAAAATACTTTTTTGGAAAGTCAATATTACATTAACAATTTTTTGGCAACATCAATTATTTTTTTTCTAGATACATGTCTTACTATTTAACCCATAACAGGTGGAAAAGAGATGGTTTATACATAAGTGAATATAATGAACTCTACTGGAATTCAAACTCGGCTCACTAATTACTCATTCTGAGCTGCTATCCATTACACCAAGCACATATCCAATGGGATCAAAATTTTGCTATTCAGCACTCTGCCTAGGATCAATGGAGTATCTGTACATTCTGCCTAATTTAGTGACTGCAAATTGTTTTTACAGTGCTGTTAAAGCAGCAGAGCATTGGCATAACACCCTTGCTATGCCACTTGCCTGCTTTCTTGTAGACTGGACATTCATATCAGGGCAAGATTCAATTTTTAATTGTATATGCCTGTTTACATTATCATAACACATTGCAGACAGAGAAACAAAGAATGATAGAAAAAAAAGTCACTGTTCATTATCATATTTGGAATCAGAATATCATTAAGAGCATTGAAGATACTAACAGAATTACCATTTTTATAACTCACCTTTGTGTATGTGGAAAAAAGAAAGATGAATTGGAAAAATAGAGAGTAGGGTGAACTCGATGAGATTCCATTGTGGCTTATAAACTTCCTCCTCAGCCATTGTCTAACAGCAGTTGATAATTGAAGGCAAATCAGCAATGAAGTGATGAAGAAAATAACAATAGATTTGGCTCTATGCACATCCAGCTGAACGACTGTTATTGAGGCATGGGTACTGTTGTCACATACAACAGCCGACACCCTTCACTTGAATACCTTTCAGAGACAAAGACAAAAGAAAAAAAAAATATGTTAATAATTAAATACAAGACAAAAAGATTTTGGTAAGTGGTTGGTATAAAGAATAAAAAATGTGGTCAAATCAAAGCTTATTTCTTGCTGTTGGTACCATCTAAGACAGTTAAACCTGACACGTGTTATCTGGAGAGGAGATGGGCACCGTGAATTAAACCTCACTATTCTGACAGATGCATGGATTATGGAGCTAGGAGGGAACAAAGAAAAGAAAGGATTAAACTATAAGGTGTTTAAAAAAAAAAAAAAAAAAAAAAAGGGGGGGGGATTTTAATATACAAACTTTTGTGTGAAAACAGCAGATGAGATAAGAAGCTGCATTCATAAATTAATTTAAAAAAATTATTTTTTTAATTCATTTCAATCCTAAGTAAGGCAATAAAGTCACTCAGATGTGAGGGGGCTACTGAGTGTGAAAAAATGAGAAAAGTAAAAACATTGAGAGAACAATAAAAGAACTGGAATTAAGAAGATAATGATTGACATTGCATTTAAACTTTTGAAGATCAAAATTGACTGGAAAGCAAGAAGAGAGTTCTACAAGTGAGAAGTGTAAGAGAAGAAACTGTTAACATAAAACTTATAGATTACATTAAGCCACTTCAACTGTAAAATGATGAGACGTAGCTGCAGATCTAGTCCTGTGCTTAAATTTGTAAAGTCTAGGTAGGAAAAAGGAAAAGCTCATCAGAACAATTACCATGAAAATATTTATAGGCTACATTATAGTAGTGGGAAAGTGACTGAAGCTGAGATGCCAGGTGAGGACCAATAACATTGCAGATCTCATAGGGTCAAATTCTTTAACTTTTGAGTCACAATTTTGATATAAAGTGGATTCTAAAAGTGATAACCCAGCTTATAGTGATAGTTAATGAGCTAGTGTAGCAGACCATTAGCTAGTGTACAATCTTCACATGTGCCCCCACTAAAGTCGCCTTGTGTTATATCAAACAAAAATTAAAACATAGTATCTTAGAAACAATCTCAATGGTGCACAGAAGTTATCGTACTAGTTTACTTATACTATTAAAAAAAAAAAAAAATTTAAACTTTTGACATATAATGCAATGATAGACATTGCAAAATTACTATCCATATATCTGCAAGATAAAAATAATCTAGGAGTGAAAAATAAATTATATTTGTCTATATTTTTGTGATAAGGTATTGTAACTATTTACATTGTTCGAACTGTTGTCCTCATCTTTGTCATATTCATGATGTTTTAGCTGTTGTACACACTGGCCTTCAAATGATATGTTGGAATTTCAAACTGAACCCTTTATTTTGTCCACTGGGGTAGATTGTTCTAGTTCCACATGTCATGCCTCTTCCAGATATCGGTTTCAGTTAGTTCCCTTTAGTAACTCAACTTTCCATTTTTTTTTTTTTTTTATTATTTATTTTTCACTTCTGCTATGTTCAAACTCACAACTCTTTGGGTGAAGGCACTGGATTACTTTAACCAATACTTTTATCCACTGGGCCATGTTGTCCTTGGGAAATAACTAAAACTGAAATATCCAGGAAAGGTATGTCATGTGGAACAAGTACATTCTACCACAATGAACAAAATAAAGAGTTTGGTTTGAAATTCTAACATATATCACTCGGAGAAGGCCAGAGCATACAACAGCCGAAACATCATGAATATGGTAATTAAGATGATGACAATAATCTGAACAATGTAAATAGTGTAAATTATAGTACTTTATTTGTGAAGTTTAAATTAACAGAAAATTCTATTTCTACTATATATTCCGAATAGTCCAATAAATAAAAACAGGCATTTCACCTATGTAATGGACTCTACTAGTGAGATACAAAAATGTTGCACAATATAAAGTATGTAATATTTATGGGTAAATGTGGTCAATATCACAGATAGAATGCATATCAATGTAAAAATAGGAATTGATGGCAACAGTGTTTAATACAATCTTCAGACCATCATGACCTCAGTGCCAGTCTTTGTTGTTGTTATCGCAACAACAAAGATGAGGACAATAGTTTGCATGTAAATAGTGTAAATAATAACTTCTCATCTCAGAAATTCAGACTAAAATTATTGAATTTTTAGTAGAATTTATCTGAAAGCACGTCCATGTTTTTTTTTTTCCATAAAATGTTCTACTTCAACAGTTCCTTTTCTTGCACTTCCCACCCATGGAAATCCCTTCCATTTCTTTGCTTTTGTGATAACTCCAACATCAATTGGCATCTTCTGTCATCTTGAACCTTGTTCATCTTTTGTCCTTTCCTCAATCCGCACTCTTTTTCAGTCTTTTCTTTCACTTACGCTCCCTGTAACCCTCTGCATATTAGTGGCATTACTGATGGGATTAAATAATTAAGAGGAAAAAAAAAAAAGTTATGTATAGTTGTGACTTTTAGGCTTATTCTTATTTTAGTTTTTTATATTATAAAAACAAAGAAACAACCTGATATTCAGTAATTATAAAAGCAGTCACTGATTTTTATTAAAACATTATTTAGCAAAAAGTTAATACTTTATATGGCTGTACCTTTTGCCTTCAAAACCTGAATCATACAATGCATCACTGAATTTAGCAATTTAAAGAGAGTGAGGGATTTTCTCTCATGCATCCATGATGATTTATTTTACCTCAAGAGTTAAATATGGAGTATTGACAGTGTACATATCTTTTGCTTTTCTTCCTCAAACATTTTCTATGCAATTATTTTTTTTTATACAGGTAATGCAGATCATTCTATTACTGATGAGAAGTGATTACAGACGTATAAAACAGTTGTCTTTGCAGAATGGAAATTCTTATTGTCTTGCTGAAAGAACAACTTTTTCCTTTCTCCTCTATTTATTGGTATCTTTAGGATTGGGCTATGTTTTAGCATCTCTTTGTGATTGAATGTTGGTTCCATTAATAATAAGACAGTATAACCTACAGCCAATAAAGCCACCCCAGACCATAATCCCTTAACCACCAAACCTACAAGCAAACCTTTTTAGTGTTGTTTCTAGATTATACTAAAGAAAGCCATAGTAGTTATACCTGTCAAAACTGAAGTGCTTTTTGCCAGTTCAGATCGAATTCTGCAGATCAGGGCGCTTTTTGAGGATCATCTCTACCCACTGGCATCTGGCTTCTTTGTGGCATTTACACAAATAAGATTTCAGCTTAGCTTGCACCAGTGCTACATGAGTTACTGGCCAAGATGATGTGAATGGAAGATTTTGATATTTATTGTAACTGGCTTATTGTTTGTATAATTTTCCAAACACCTTGTGATGGATTTTCTATAGCATCTCTTATAATTCATTGTTTAGTCTGCTTGGAAATCTTTATTTTCTTGCCAGCTAGTTTTCATGCTACACCTTAAGTATCAGGATCCCACAAAAAGTTTTAGATAACAATGATAAACTGAGATTTTCCTAAATTTTGTAGAAGGTGGCTTTGCAACATCTGGAGGGATCTTGGAGTATCAACATCATTCACTTTTCATTCAAGTAAGAATGCTTTTTCTTCTGACACAAGCAAGGAACCATTCAGTATTTTCAAAGAATCTTGTAGGAAGCTATTTTTGTTTTTTAAACCAATTCACCGCAAGCAAAGCAATAATGCCACTAGATGCAAGGGGTTACTGGGAGTGAAAGAGAATGAGAAGACTTTAGGATTAGGTTTCCAATTCCTTCTAAACAGGAAACAATAGAATGAACCTCTACTTTTGTGAACTGGATGATGGACAAACCTATCATCTCTTCCCCAGTTTAGAATTACAGAAAAAAAGCATCAAATTTACCAGTTATATGGGAAAATTTTGTATAACATGTTTCATCCTCCATGAGGACTTCATCAGAATCAGAGAATTTTTCCACTGTCATTCAATTGCTCAATTAAATATATATTAGTTGCTGAACACAGAACACGAGGTGTAAGCCAAAGAAAGAAGAAAAAAAAAAAAAAGAAAAAAATAGTTTTATGTTTATTTTCCCTTTAATTATATACAAAAAAAAAAATGATATTTTAACTCTTTTAGATTATAAAAATAAAAGGGAAAACCCCACAAATCCCGGGTTCTTAAAATTAATATTTTTCAACAACTTATGTATTCTTTGTACCAAGTTGTCACCATTTTTCACCTCTTTTTTTTTCCTTTGAAAAGTAGAGATGCAAACATAACCCTGTCTTAAGCTTGTTCTTTCATCTTTATTTTCAAGTAACTACTCCAAAAAATGACAACCTCACATGAATCATAAATGAATGAGGTTTGAATTGTTGCAAAAAGTTTAAGTAATCAATTGAAGATATACAGTGAGCTGCAATGAAATATCAATTTACACTGATACTCACCATTTAAGGCTTAATCATGGAATAAAACACTTCAGAAATACATTGACTGTTCACTTAAATGTACACTATAACCTTCCGTTCATAAAACATTAGAAATCGGTCATTTTTGTGTGTTCTTGAATAAGACAGACAAGGTACTTTTAGTTTTTTATTATTTTTTCTTGTACAAGTTTTTTTTTCTTTTATGAATTTAATGAATGTAAAAGGTTTGTTGGCTCTGAGCACTTTTGACTAATTTATTAGTCATTTTCAAGGATTTTAGTTACATACCATTTATTATAATAGCATAAGTGCTGTTGTAGATGGGATAAATGTTGCTGAAAACTATTCTTAATTTACAAATACAGCCAGTATAATGTGATCATGTTCATAATTGATATTATTAAAGGTTGGTTACTTGTCTTTATTTTAAGGACTTCCAACAAATGAATGTGATATGTACTTCCAAATGCAAGAAATTAATTACAAGACTTAACCAGTTCTAGCTAATCCTAAAAAAAAAAAAAAAGTGCTCAATACATAAACTGTAGAGCAATTCTAAGTTTAAACCATTATCCATTATTGTAAAAAAAAAACAAACAAAAAAAAAAAACAAAAAGCTGTATACCTATTTTTTTTTATAGATTATGCAAAAGCATTTGACAAAGTACATCACAAAAAGCTGTTAAGTAAGAAACTAACATTTTATCCAGCATGCATTAGAATGCTCAGTTAGTGTCACAGCCAACCAAGCGACCACATTTTCTTTCTGATTTTTCATGTGAGCAGACCATTAGACATAATACACACTGTTTAAAATAAAAATGGAGCATCTATTTCAAACATGGGTATCCACTATGAGAAAAATCTGGTGCTTTCCTTAAAAGGGAAAATAAAACCTTGCTAGGGTGTGATGCTCTCTATGACTGAGTAGTGTAAGGCACACTAGATCAATCTGTGATATCTCCTACAAAGGGGAAAGGTTCAAACCCTACCAAAGAGGACATTTTTATTTTAAGATTTCTCAGGTGCACAGGTCAATAGACAATACACATTGTTTTGAAATAGATGTCCTGTTTAATTTCAAATACAGGTATTCATTAATAATAAAGTTTTAAGTAATGAAATTCTTAGACTCAATCTGTTGATGATCAGACTTGATACTGAATAAAAAATATATTATGATACAATAATTCAATTATTTCAAGATGTTTGCTTGCTTTAAAAAATTTCACCGGTTCTCATATGATCACCAAAGTTAAGCAATGTTGAGCCTGTTCAGTACCTAGATGGGTGACCACTTGGGATTACCAAATGCTGTAAACTCAGAAGTGTGGATAGTGTAATAAGTAATAGCTTAGAATTGGAAATCCAAAAACCAAGTTTCAATTCCAGTAGGATTTATTATATTCACTTATGTTCAAATACGAATGGGAAAGGTATGAATCTACCTCTTTTCTTAACAGCTATGGGTTAATTAGTATTAAAAACTTATAATCTAAAAATATTTTCTGGCTTTAAATAACTTACAAAGGTTGATAAGCTGTAAAAGATAAATCAACCAAAACTAAGCAGTTTCATAGGAGAGTCTCTTTTCTCTCATTTATTAGAGCAATTTATCTAATTCACTCCCAGCTTAGTAGGCCATGTCAGTCATACATTTTCAGGAACAGAAGATTATAATGCATCTGGAAGCGAACTGTAGATATACTTTTAAACTGTTTTATTTCATGCTTAATAATTGAACTTAATATAAAATTGTTTGTATTAGTATCAGCTTGGCTACAGCAGTTGCCAAAAAATGTCAAGGTTGACTTTTCAAGGGGCTCAACTCCTGGTTTTGAATTTAGAGTTATCCTTTCCTTCAGACAGGTTACAGTTGCAATCAAATATACAGTAAATAATTTTTTTAGCATTAAAACCATTTAATGTTTTTTTCTGTGTGTGTATCAATAAAGAACACATTAAAAAATATTCATCAATCACATAATATTTTTAATGAATTCTAGAGCGAGACTGACAAAAGTAAAATGATTTTTATGTATAATTTGATTTACTGATAACTGGCAAGTTGTTTGTTTTGCCTTGAACCAATATAATCAATTTACATCTGTATATATTTCTGAGATGAGGTATTGTAACTATTTACATCATTCAGATTGTTGTTCTCATATTGCCTTATTCCCAATGTTTCAGCCATTGTATGCTCCAGCCTTCTTCTGATGTAAATAATTTACAGTCTCTGGTGACTCTTTCAGCTTAAAGTTTACAAAACATTTTTTTTTTTTTGTTTATAAAGTTAACAAGATATTTTTATACATAAGAGAAACATTTGACAGACAAATGGTGTTTTGTTATTGTCACCTGCTTAATTTTTGCTATATCAAAGTGGCAGCAATATATTTTAAAGCTTACTACTGGATTTGAACTTTTTCTTAGAATTTTAACTTCAAATTTAACTCTAAAAGTAGAGGTTTTCTTCTAATAAATTTAAATAACATATTAATCTATTCTTGTAGAGATTAAATAAAACTTATTCTATATGAGGAGAAGCTGAAGAGTTCTTGGTTCAACCCACTTCCCAAAATCTGACCAAATGTCAGAATTTGATATAGAATCCCTTCTTACCCAGGTTGCAGTTCTTCAGCACCCTGTCAGATTAAAAACTGCAACAATGAACTTGAAAGTTTGTAATGTTCAAATCCCCAAGCAATCAAAAGGAAACTTTTTAATTAGTAAATTTAAATATATTGTATTTTTTTTTCCCTTAATACAATAGCTGCCTTAACAGTTAAACCATGGATACCTTCTGGTTACAGTCTTTCAAGTATAACACTATAGCTAAGGATACTAGTTCAAGTCTCACTGAAGTTTTATTCTTTTATTTCTAATCTGCAATTGATGGTTTGAGAATTGTGATAAAAAGTAACTGAACTTAAGATGAAAAATACTAGTAAAAGAAAAAAAAGAAACAATGCTTCATCCAGTTGTAGAATAGAAGTGGAAGGTCTCATTCGATAAAGGGGTTGGAGCTCTGCAAGCAGACACTGAAGGACATGTTACCTCCTCCAGTGTTATATAAACAGCTTAGTGGTCAGGGGCCAAGAGTATTTTTCTATTTGTATCTCACTGATACAAGAATATAGTAATTCAGAATTATTTTTACCATTGTCGTTGTTGTTATTTTACACTAATAAATTTAAGATAACATTTATAATGGATACTACTAGTGTATGTTAACATTAATGATGACAGTGAATCAAGCATTCAGAGGAAAATAAAAAATGAAAGTTATATGGTTAGATTTGAGTCTCTGTAGTCAGTTGCTTTTGGGATGCCAGTTAAAATCCTCCAAGAGGCTTTATTCTTTATTTTTGCTCCATGTTGCTTACTAATGATTGTAAAGTGACAGTCTAAGAATTATGATAAAAAGGAATTTCAATTAAAATGTTTTTATTGTAAGAATTTTTTGGAGATAAAAATGATTTACTGACAAGTCCTAATTAACCCATAGCTGTGGGGAGAAGAGGTCGATTCATAACTTTCCCAACAGAAATGTAAGTGAATATAACAAACCAGACTTGAATCAAAACTTGGTGCTCCAATATCTAATTTCTGGGCCGTTATCTATTATTCCACTACCCACACATCTAAGCTTACAATACCTGATATTTCCAAGTGGTAACCCATCTAGGTACTGACCAGGCTTGATGTTGCTTAACTTTGGTGATCATACGAGAACCAGTGTTTCAATGTAAGCCAATTAAGATGAAAGAAATACTAGTCCAAAACTTAATAATAGATTCTATTGTATTAATCAAATTTAGCATGTTATTTGATTTTACTGTACAAGAAAAAAAGAGAAAACATTACACAAGATGAAATATTATACTAGAAAAGCATTTGACACCAGAAATGGGTCATTTGGTTTAAAATATAATTTTTTCTTTTTTTTTTATAAAGGCAGAGATAGGTAAACTTTATACAACATATTTAATGAACAAGAATGCTATTTTCCTACCATTTAAGCCTACCACCAAAAGGGAATATTTCATTCTTCCTCATATATTCAAAATGTATAGATATTGACTGAATTTTCACTATTACTATTGTTTGCTTAGCTTAGATGATAGTGGGGGGAGGACGCCTTCCAGGGGGAATTTGTTTTTTTGTTTTGTGTGTTGTTTAAGTCTTACTTTTCCACAAGTTTCTCGTTGACTATACTCTTCATCAAAATAAAATCAATTTAAATACTTTGGCCTTTTGAACATTTTATTTATTGAAGTATGCTTCAGTTTATTTATTTAATAATTAGTTATGAACTAAAACAAATTACTGGACATGTATTCAGGTTTAAAAATCAATCATTTTCTATTGCTATTAAATTTGTAAAACTCTTATCTAAAAATAATCCATGTGCATATGGTGATTTTTCTAAGCATAGTTTAGATGTGGCACAAGGCCAATATTTTAGGGCACCCAGTGAGGATCACATTCTCTACTCAGTCGTAACTGTCATAGCAATGTCAAGGCGTCCCCATGTAAATGTATATCTACTATGGAAAAAATGAAGATTTTAATATGCATATTATTTGGAATGCACCTTTTGATTCCGACAATCTTAGAAAACAGAAAGGGAGGGGGGGTAACATTCTGACATATGGTGAAAAGGGCAAAAACAGGGTGAGAACCATTGGCTTACATACACAAACTATATGCTTCTGTGAACTTTTGAAAAACTTAGCTTTTGTTTCAGACTTGTAAATTTTATATTCTTTTTAAAGCTTTGGCCTTTATTCAAATTAATTGTGAATATAAATTGTACAACTCTTGTCAGACTAAAATACGATTAAAATTTCCTTTTTATTTTTGCTATTCAAAATTTTTTATACAATGATACTTTTTAAAAAAAAATAAAGTATGACTAACCTATATGGGTTACATAGCATAATTTTCCTCTGAATTAATAAAGGTTTTGTTTAACATTTACTAAAGATGTTATAAAATTTATCAATGCATTTACTTTTTCTACTTCTTTTATCTGATGGACACAGCTAACTAGAGCAATGTTCTTAAATAGTGTTGTTCCCTGAATCAATTTAATAAGTAGCATAAATAAGAGGAGGTGCTGAAAAGTTATTGTCCTAACCACTTCCCAAAATCTGACCAAATAGAAACTCTTTAAAAAAAAGTTTGTTCAGCCAGAAACTTTTCAGCATCCCTCTGTGGATTGAGATTTTACAAGTATACAGATATTTATTTTATAGACAGAGCTAACTAGAACACCAAGAAACATCTATAGAACACTGTAATAAATTAATCCACAATGGGTGACAAAACTAATACTCTAGTCATCAGTCACTGGCAGAAACTATTGCAGTACTTATTTGATTATTGGGGGCACCTTGGGATAGGGAGGGGAAAAATATCTTCAGATAATTCAAAATTCTGGATCATTCATCTATACTTTGAATTATAGTCTGGTTCTCCTCTTGCTAAAATTCAAAGAATCAGAAATATTAGTCTTGACATGACGTCTTGGCTTCAGTCACTTTTTCACTGTTGTAATGTAGCTTCCCCGGGCCTTTTATATAAATACTTTCATTGTTACTGTTTGGATTTAACTTTTCGCTATGGCACTTAAGCTTTACGAATTTAAGCACAGTAATAAATTGGCAGCAAAGTCTCATCAATTCACAGTTGAATTGGCTAAATGTAACCTTAACTTCTGTTAAGTTTCTTTTCTCACACTTCTCGTTTGTGGAATATTTCTGGCTCCATGCCAAATTTGATCTTCAAAAATTTAAATGCAATGTCAATTGTTGTCTTCATGATCATTCTTCTATTGTTTTAACTTCTTAATAATGTTTCTAATAATGTTTCTTTTTTTCATATTCTTTCACACTCAGTAACCCCTTGAGGCTTTACTGCCTAGCATGGGGTGATATTTTATTTTTTTTAAGAGCTTTTGTCAGGCCAAGAACTTTTCAGTATCCCTTTGTGGATGGAGATTTTACAAGCATACAGATATCTGATGGACACAGCTAACTAGAGCACTAGGGAATAACAGTGTAACAAATTCATGCACAATGGGTGACAAAATTAATATTCTAATTACCACTCACTGACAGAAGCCATTATAGTAAATGTTTGGCTAATTAAATACCTAAATTATCAAAAAAACAAGTAATATTTTAAAATGCTTTGTTCAAGATTTTTTCTAGTTTTTTTTTTTTTTTTTTTTTTTGAAAAATGAGTCCATATTTATCTGTTGCTAAAACCCACAACCAACTTAACTTTGTTAAATATAGTCATTTCTTTCATCAAACACCAGGTACAATTTCCTAAATTCACAAAACATTTATCTGAAATGAAATATTAGGATTTGTTTAGCTCAGTTAGTTTAAAAATATTTGATTTCAATTTTTCTTTTCATTTCTGGACAATTGAAGTCCAGAATATTCACGCATGCATCTCTCTTATGAAAATGAGAGACTAAATATACAACTGGAAATTTTTTTTGTACAAACATATTTGCTGGATCAGTCCGACTTTGGCTGAAGTCTACTTTCCTTGAGTAGACAAAAAAAAAAAAAAAAAAAAAAAAGACTTCTCACTAGACTACAAGATCAGCAAATTGTACAAGTGCTTAACAAGTTCATGTATATAACTTTATGATAAATGAATGAAAAATTGGTGGGCACTACTTGAATAGACTGGTCCACTCATAAAAATTATGGAAAGTTTTTCTGAGAAATAATTTTTGTTGATTAGCATTCTTTAGATCTTCCTTAAGCTGCAACACATACCAGAATTGAAATTGATTTGTTATTGTTTATAGGTGGGGGTGCTGTTTATAATATCAGTACCATGTCAAATTGATCCCTGATTTTGAAGAGTTACTGGCCTAAGTGCTTTAACTGTAATTTACAAATGCCAAGTTTGAAAATGTACTAACATCATTGATATTTACATCTCTTTTTTTTTTTTTCTTTTTTTTTTTAACCTTTTTGGGGACTTGTTAAACACTTTTTAAAAACTTTTTTTTTGTGTATGTGCTTCAGAAAAAAATTTCATACAAACATTTGAGATTCACAATTACTTAAGAATAAACAGATACAGAATTTTATTAATTTATATAAATATATACATTTTTTAAGTAAAGAAAAACAGATATCTTTTTGTTATTTAAGAGAAATCTTTCTCTAACCCCCACTTTAAATATAGTCTATTTTAGTAGGCAAAACAGCTAAGGTCAATAACTCTGTAAGAGTTATGGATCAATTTAACACTTTATCAATATTATAAACAGGACCCCACCTAAATCAATAACAAAATAAAATTTTTCTATTTTGACAAGTGTCACAGCCTACGAAAAGTCTAAAGGGTGCTAATCAACAAAAAGTATTTCTAGAAAAAAAAAAAAAAAACTTTCCTTAGATTTTTCCTCATTCTAGAATCAGGTCAGGTGCAATATAGTTGGGTTCTCATTAGAGTGGACCAGTTTAGATAAATCAATGTATAATGAGACATTGATTTGTTTTTTATGGCTTATCAACCCTTTGTGGGTTATTATATTTGGGATTGTAAGAGTAATTTTTTTTCTTTGTGATAATGATTATTTCCAGATAAAAGTCGTACTATTTAACTGACAGCTAGAAGGAGTAAAGATGGATTCACTTTCCCAATGTTAAGTAAATGTAACAAACTCAAGTGGAATGTATAATGTGACAACAAACAGAAAAGTCTTTGAAAACTTGAGTACCTGTTTCATTGTTTCTTTCCATTAAAACTTAAGAGGCCAAATGCTCAATAAATTTTTTCCCTCTTTAAATTAACATTTATCTCTGCAGGTCTTTTTTTTTTAATTTCCAATTATGAAAAAGATAATTTTGTCTTTATTTTTTTTTAATTTATCAAAGTTCAGGGAATATAAATCACACACATGAACTAAATGTAACATGGACTATTAGCAGTATCTTTTGTGAACAGATTCACTAATTTCAATGACCATGCTGTTAAACATCAGGCCAACTCTAAACTTATCTATAGTAATCCTTGTTTTGTTCATGCCCAAATATCTTTGTAGCACCTCATGTATTTACAAGATAAGCATAATAACAAATTTTTTAGAAATAGTAAAAGAGAACTACCATATTTGAAAGCATAACAAACTTTGCCATTTTAGTAGAGAATATTAAGGGAAAAAAATTATTGTCTGGTATATTGAATGTTACTGGAACTTCAGCCATGTTGGTTCTTTGGTTTAGATCATAACATTTTTTTTTGTGTATTTATTACAAATTTATGAAATTCTAATATTTGGAGAAAAACGTGAGTCTTATATATGGTACTACCATTTTGTAATATGAAAAAAACATGAGACAGTTAAAAAAAATAAAGACTGAAAACTGGAAATGTTTTTGTTGCTTCTTTCCAATACAATTTACAACAAAGTGCATTCACTTAAAAAAGACAAAAGGCAATCAAAAAGGCTGAATTGAATATATATATATATAAAAAAAAAAAAAAAAAACTTTATAAGAGAAACCCAACAAAAACTAACATCAAAAATGCAGATATGCAAGAATCTAGAGATCAAGACTGATTGTTGGCACATGAGGGCCGCAAGAAACTGATCCAACACTACAGATAGAAATTGAAGCTTAAAATCAATACTTAGATTTTTAGACATTCTAATATAATAAATTAGAAACATGTTTACAAGACAATGAAGATATATGATTGAAATTTATGAGTATTTCGCTATTACTTATCTGTAATATTCAGGACATGTTTGTTATAGGTGCAGGTACAACTATTTGAACATCGGAATTTTTTTTAATGTTATGTCTCTTCAGGATGTAAGCAATCATGGCTCTCCACAAATTCCTTCTTTATTATCTACAAATTATCATGACTTCTTGGGAAAGATAGTGGAGTAGTTTCCCCCATGCCTTTTCCAGTTTTGAATTAAAGTTGCTGTTCTCCTGTGCTGGTTAACACTCAATGCTATAGAAACCTATTTATCTTCCTGTTTAACCGATAGCTGGAAAAGTAGGAAATGACTTTCCCAAGGTTATTAGTGCAAAGGTGAATGCAACAATTTAGATCAGAATTCAATTCCACACTTAAGCATTATGCTACCTGTACATCCTATCAGAATAACAAAGTTGCAGCATATTTTACAAGCTCAATAGTAACTGCAAAGAAATACATTTTCAAATCTGGTTTGAAATCACTTTTTTAAGTTGTTAAAACCATAAGCAATTTGGTTTTGATTAGCCAATGACATAAAAATGACCACACCATCTGGTTTGCTGGGTTACAAATTTAAAACCTAGTGTTGGCTACTTTTAGAAAGCCAAAATTGTTTTTGAGAATGATAATGGAGTGGTTTCCGGTTGCCTTCTTTATGGTGAATTTGAGGCACTGCCTTTAGTTAGCTGGCTGTTGATACATTAAAAAGTTCTTCCACTCTTTGAAAGGATCAATTTTATCCTACCTGTTATTGTACCATGTGTAAAGGATGGCAAGTTGATATATTCACCACCCTCCAGGAAAAAAAAAAAAAAAAAAAATTTCTAAATAATCCCCACCACACACACGCACTTCAAAAACAAAAAAAAAAATGTATATTCCATTACCCTGACCATTCTAGTAAGTAGTGAAAAAGGGAAAAAAAAATAAAATGAATCTTAAAAAAAGATGACTAAACCACTTGTTTACTTAGGTCAAAACACAACTTTTTGACACTCAAAGGACATATTGAAGGTAGAGGAAAACAGTGATGGTAGAACATGAACAAAGAATGTTAGTAAGGGAATAAACATTGCTTAGTACTACAATGGGTAGAATGTTGTTGAGAGACATAGTCACCCATTTTCAGAATAGGTATGGCACATAAAAGATGACTATTTTATTGAAATGTTTGTGCACTGTAGATAGCAAATGCATATTCATCCTTGCATGAAAAAAATAACATTAAGGACATGTACACCCCTTTCACCATTGTAAATGTAACAGGCTGATATACATACTTTACCCACAATGCAAGACTATTGCTATACCCATGGTAAATGTTCAGAGAAGCTTCATTCTTTAGTTTACCAGTTAAGACCTTTATAGCTAGGACATGTCATGCCACCTCTACTGAGTCTAATCCCACTCATTTCCACTGTAATCCAATTGTAGGGAGAAACTTCCACTTAGACATCTAACAGATTTCTGCATGGATGCTTCCCTAAAAACTACAATTATAATCTCTTCAAGTCATGGATCAATCCTTATTCTTCACTTCCTACTACCTCTTACAGTCATATCACAAGTCATTTAGTAACCCTCTACAATGAGTGGCTCTCGAGCCCTGTATTGGATGGACTTTAAAAAAAAAATTAATTTCCAAGTTTTCTTCAGACAACTGAAGTCCTTTGTGTAATTAATGTTGCTACAAAAATGTTTCAGCAACATCATCAAAAATGGTAACATTAGCTGTTTCCTTACAAGGAAACTTTTGGCATTCCTTAACTCAGTAGCCAGTGCTACTTTTAGTTGAAATTTATAAAATCTTTGAAACAATACAATTTTTCAGGAAAATAGTGACAAAAGTGGAATTGAGAAACCTATTTCCACAATTGATAGGCTGTATCCTTCCTAACCCTTTGTTTGAAGTAGTGTGGAATGTTAACAACATCTTCATTGTCATTACACATGGTATTTATTTTAGTTGTTACTGTTGTTGAAAGTTCTCAAATGATGTAGTTTCTGTTATTTGGTAAAGTTCTTTGTTTCCAATTTCAAATATTAAAGATTCTTTTCAAACTTATAGACAATATATTCATAGTTCTTTCACAAAGAAACCTTTCAAGCTTTTAGGAATTTCAGTCCTCTTCATTTTTAATGCTCAAATATATATTAATTGTATAAGGATTTGACATAATCTTGCTTTTCATGTGTTTTTCATTCTTTGAATTAGATCAAGAGAGTATTTAATATGATTGCTTAATTGTAGCTAAGAAAGGATTTTTTTTTGTTTTTACTAATGTCTTCCTTATACAAGGCCCAAGAGCCACTCAAAGTTACTGAATGCAGTTATGTGCAATCTAATTCAAAGAATAAAAAAACATGAAAAATAAAATTATGGCAACCCTAATATATAAAACCATTTGCAAAGTAGGGTACAAAGATCTATTTGAACTTTTAGGAAAAATCAATCTCTTTTGAAAAGATGTTAGAATAATCCAGAACCTATAATGCGAGCAAACTGCCTGCATATGGAGAGAAAATTAAAAAAAAATAGAAAGAGGTGCTAGAAAGGGATGTTCTATTCTACAGCAATGCTATGCTAAAGGAACAAGAGACCCTACCAGGATTTATTACCAGTGGGTGTAATCTTAACAATATAAGATACATAGATGACACTGTACTGATGGTCAACTTGGAAAGAAAATTACAGGACCTCCTAGACAGGATGGTATGAGAAAGAAAGAAAACAAAACTAACCATCAACTTCAAGAAGACAGAATATATAGTCATCAGCAAGAGAAAAAAAAAACGCAAGATGCAAGTTACAAATTGGATATGTCAACATCAATCAGGTGCAGAATTTTAATATCTGGGGAGTGTTTAAACGGAGAATGAAAAATGCAACACCCAAGATATCCCAACATGCATTGGATTAGCATAAGAAGTATTCCAAAAGCTAAGCAAGGTGCTGAGAAACAGAAAAATTTCTTTGGTTATAAAGAAAAGAGTGTTGGATTACTATGTGATATCCATCCTCTTATATGGCAGTGAATGCTGAACAATCTCCCCATAGATAAGAAAACTGGATACAGTAGAAATGTAATTTTACAGAAGGATAATGAGAATTCCATGGAGGGAGTGAATAAGCAACAAGGAAATCGAAGAGAAAATGGCAACAGAAAGAATTCTTATACTCAGAATGAAGAAGAGAGAACTGAAATTCCTTGAACACAGAATGAAGAAGGAAAGCTTGGAAAACTTAATCCTCATGTAGCATATTGAGAGCAAGAGATATAGGGGAAGGCAGTGGGCCATTTACCTGACGAGCTTGTGTGAATGGATGGCAGAACTGAGTCAGGGAGGTCTTAGCAAAAAGGAGAAAAACTGCTAAGAAGTAGGATGTTGTAGAGAGCCATGATCACGTGTCCTGAAGAGATGCTTCACATAGAAGAATGCTCTAATATATATTTTAATTTCTAATGGGATATTCCTAAAAGAATGCTCATGACCTTTGAACTCATGGAAATCCTAAGTAGAATTTTTAATGAAGCCTCATATCATGAATATAAAATAAACATTCCCTTTAGTATTAATCCTTTTGAAAATTAACTTTATATAGAAACTTTGTTAACAGTTTATCAAACCATTTAACTACAGTTGAGATATTGCCAATGGGAAGAAGTAGCATTGCAATTTAATCTGTCATATTTTCCAGTATATTACATATAAGCCTATAAGCTTCAGATCCATTTCAAAATATAATTTATTAAGAAAAACCCTTTCAATGCATTTAATGATCATTTCTAATCGTTTTTACAGATTTCAAATATATCTTAATTTTGTGGTTAGAAGTTATTTCATACTTTGTTTGATCATGTTAATATGCTTCATCTAAAAATTTAGACAGCAAAAATGATTTATTTTTTTGTTTCTTTTTTTGCTGTAATAAGTTGATAGAAAAAAAAAAATGATGGATACATTCCAACTTTGGAAATTAGCCAGAAAAGGTTATTTCCCTTGACTTCTCTTTGACATATAAAGTGATCACATGACCAATTATCCTGCTCTCTTCCAATGTATAAGGAGCATTTCATCTAATAAAGATGGCCAATATTTCAGTTGTCTTTAAAGGGTTTTTCTGATGTTTTGCTTTTATAAAATGATGTAATATTGGTCTTTTATGACCTTGAATAACACGGATAAAAAAAAAAGAAAATAATTATTCAAACACAAACCTATTTTTTTTCTAAAAGGTCTGTTCTGTAATTGCTATTATCCTTCCCATATTATCTTTAAGTGCCTAACTTAGAAATCTATCATAAATAATCCTAGTGTATAAAAGTGCATCAATAAGTTTGAAGCCCAACACAGTTATTAGCTGAATTTTATTCTGAAATTTTCACTGTATAATATTTGATTAGTATTCACTAATATTGGGAATTAAGTGCATTAACAAGGAAAGAGATTATAATGGCAAATAAATATTTGTTTGTTAAAATTGATGAATTTTCATCATTAGGCTATGGACATGTGTAAAGGTACCATGATTAATAATTCAATAATACTAATGAATGGAAACTAAGATAAGTAATTTCAATAATTACAATCTACAAAGATTATGCATCACAAAACATCAGAGTTTAATAATGAAAAAGCAAAGTCATTTTCTTTAAATTTATGATCCCATCAACAAAAAGATGAATCAGAGGCAGTCCCAAAGCAAACAAACATTTTTTTTTTTATATTCTGACATCTATACTTGCAACAGTAGACAATATTTAAGCAAGTGTTGTTTTACATACAATATGATTTTATCCTAATGCAGAAAAGTGAGGTCACACTAAATCAGCACTTAGAGTAAGCAAAGAAAACGGAAAATGAATTCCAAGCAAACATTATATACAAATCTGTAAAATTGGGTTTTGACTATTTACAAGAAAGTAAGTTCTTCCACAAGTTTCTCAAAATCTTTAGCTACCACAAACATCTTATTCATAAGAATGTAAAACAAAATATCAATAATTGTGTAAAACAGGTAATAAACAGATATATAATATGTATTATAAAGTAGAAACATTATATACTATCTCATGGTGCATAAGAACTTATGTCATTTACAATTAAAATTTCAGTATTAAAGAGCCAAGCTGGGTAAAAGTACAAGTACTCTATAGATTCAGGTATTTCAATTTTGAAGGGATATTTTAAAAAGGAAAAAGTCCCAGAAATATCAAATGTAATTAAGTCAATTATAATTACAATGCATTTATTAGAAACCAGTAATAAACAAGTAATATAGGATATACATAATACATATTATGATATATAGTGAATACATCTTACTATATAATACAGTTTTCTGGCTGTAGTTTATAACTTTTTATTGTACTAGAGTTATCTCCCTTGGATTAGTGATTTAATTAACTTGTGTGAAAACTTAACAATAATAAGGATATTAGCATATGCTTTTATTTTTGACAGCATGAATAAACTAGTTCTATGATAAGTAATTATTTTAATTACACTAAGTTTTATGGTGTAATTTAATGTTTTCACAATAAAATTGATATTAATCAACTGTCATTTTTTAAAAACGTTTCAGGGTATATTTATATGATATGTTATGTACATTTCAGTTTATAGTAGAAATATTTACAATAACTTATGGTATGAGATTTTATTATGCAACTTTAGGGTTCTTCATCATATTGGAAATAAATATATAGAATAGTATAATTTATTTTTTAATTCTCTATATATAAAGATTACAATATCTTTCTGATGAGCCACAGCAAACTGATTGACTGAAGAGAGTACAACATTGGAAATAGTAAAGACATCATAGAACAAACAAAAAAAAAAAGCTACAAACATTGGCAATAGCAAGAAAAAAGTGGCTTTAAGAATGTTACAAAAAGTGAATTAAGAAAAATTAACAGTGTAATTAGGAAGAAAAATGCACTGGCAAGCAAAAAAATTATTTGAAGAAGCTGATTTTGTAAATATAAACAGAAATAACAGCTACAGAATATGGTTTGCTTTCATGTCTTCAGTCAGACCATCACCTTTATTAAGCATCACAAAGAAAGATAAAGTTAGCAAAGAAGTACATGAACATTGATTTCTCAACACTAATTTTTAGTGGTGACTGTACATAAATATTAAAAGGATCTGGCGGCTGAATCTTCCACAGAAAGAATCAGTTGATACAATTTCAAAGACAACAGATGAGTAATGTTTTGGGCTCATATTGTAGAATCAGAGGTCTCTTCAAAGTTTATGATGGTGCCAAAATAAATGCAAAGAATTATTGTACATTCTTGGACAAGATTTCCTATGACTACTACAAGTTGTAACCAAGAAGCTTTAAGTAGAAAGTATATACATGCGAAAAAATATTCTTTCACATACTTGCTAAGATGACTATTGCCCACCATGTCAAAAAGGTTTCAAAGACAAAATTAATAGAATAGCCCCCTAACCACTCCAGATATTAATCAAAATACTATTCCCAATCATTAAAAGCGATACATCTAAGAATGAAAAGCAATATTCAAACAAAGACCACCTTTGGGAAGCAATAAAAATGACTGCACATAATGTTAAAGAGTTGAAAAATTAATAAAATCAAGTGAAAGATTGATGAAGGTTATAGAATGTCAAAAAGCCTAAATTAACATAAAATAATTTATTTGGGTACATGTTAAAGTTGTGTTGTTTCTATGACTGATATCATTTGGATTGACTTATAACTAAAATTTTAGCAAGCACTTAGTTTACATAAGAGCTGACAGACAAAAATTATAATATCTAACCTTATAAACAATATTGATAAGTTGAAACTAATGTAATTATCGCACATATAAATATATTCTGAAAATGTGATCAATATAAATTAGTTAATAGTAATTGTGAAAATGATGATTTGCAAAAAATCTGATGTTATATTTTTCTTATTATTCTAAACATTATATTTTAGTGAATACACACATTTGAATAGATGCCTCATTTTTTAAAAAACATTGTGAATTATGTCTCCCTACCTGTGCATTTGAGGGACTTAAAGAAAATCTTCCCTAAAAGTAAGAGGATATAGGTTTGCACCCTGCTAGAGAGTAAATTGCCCTTATTAAGTCTCTCAAATGTACAAGACAGTAGATTTAAAAAAAAAAAAATGGGGTTTCTACTCAAACATATGCAGCCACGAAAATATAACATTTAAAGTAATATGATATACGAGAGAGGGGGGAGTAATAAACAAATACAGTGTAACACGGATATAAGAGAGATTTTCTCTGGTCCCAAATTAGAGCCTGTGTTAATGTAAACTAAATAGACCAAACCCGGGGTATAAGAGAAACCCGGATATAAGAGACTTCTTATCCGGTCCCCGGCAACTCTCTTATATCCGGGTTACACTGTAGTACAGTCCAACATATCAAAGATGTTTTATTACTTCTCAAAGACAAGCGAAGCAATGAATATTCAATACAAAAGATTCAATTCTTGTTGGTCATAGAAAAAGATTTAACCACATCAAGAAATTCTGATGACAGTTTCAGGATTTAACATAAACGAGAATCCTATAGAAATCCATTTTAATTGATGTCAACAGGCCAGCTGCCTTGGTGATTCAAATGTAATAGAATAGGAAATATTTGTTTTTATCATAGACTAATAACACTTAAATATTACAGACATGAATATAGAGCAATGACTATTTGATTATTTTCCTTGGCTTTTTTTTTCAGGATTGTAGAATAAATACAGAGAATTAATAGAAAAAAATTAAAGTTCTATTTCAAGGGCCAGGTTGTGTTGACCACAAATGCAGCAATATAGAATAATTTCAAAGTAGAACTGATTGCCCTTGTTGAAATGGTCTTGCAGGCATTATGATACTGACACACACACCTGGATAGATAGATATTTCATTATTTTGTACTCATCGAGTTTTTACACTAGTAATTAAGTGCCAGTAGATTCCCTCAGTATCCCAGCATTCTCATTTGTTTTCTAGCTGATTTTAGTAATTTAAATGCTTTTGAGATGTGCATATAGCATAACAGTTATCAGTATGAAAAGTAGGCTTGTTATACCAGGTTCAAATTCCAGCTGAGAATATTGCATTCACATTTGCAGAAATACTCTTGGAAAAGACATAAATCCATTTCCACTCTCTCCTCCTGCCTAAGAGAAGGCAAACTTGCATCTCTAGCTGTAGTTGGTAACCAGTCTAGAACAACTTTGAATTCAAAACCTGCAATGCCTCTGGAATTGGTGCAATGACTTGCCTACCCAGCCAAAAGAGTAGTGAAATTTAATAACTAAAACAGCAAAAATGCTGTAACCATCAGAACAAAATTGGGACCTGATCGGTTGAGAAATGCCGGTCCAAGCTGAGTTCCCCAGAACCAGAATGTTCCGCAAAAGGTCCCCAAGAGAACATGTGAGATAAGCTAATGCACTTTTGACTTTTTATTTAATTTCATATACATAATATTACTAAACACCCACAATATATTCTGGGTTATTGTAATATAGACATCATCCTATCTAACCTATTAGGTTTAATTAAAAAATATAACAATCATTGACAACTCCCTGATGAAGTATTATAAACGAACAGTATGAATTTTATTTAGGATTACTGAAAAATTTCATAAAGTATTAATTTTTCCTTAAACCAGTTATTCAAAAATATATACTATGATATTTACCATGTGAGCTACGATGAAAATAAAATAAAAAAGATATGGTATATGATTTTGTTTTTGCGCAGGTGTTCCTTGAGACGTGTAATTTATTTTAAAGGTTACACAAGGCTAAAAAGCGTTGAGAAATGCTAGCCTGGACACTAAAGAGAAATGTCTTATTCTACAGATTTCCAGTTCTTCCAATTTGCTTGCCAGGCTCTTTGAGACTATTTCAAGTACTCTAATAATGCTAGGCACAACTGTCATTGTCAGGTTCCGTAATTTTTTCAAATTGTTCTCATAATTTCACTTTCTTTTGGCAACCACTGCTTGACAAGTTGTCTTCTTGTTCACAGTGACAAGATCTGGTTTTCTTTCAGGATTTGATAAAAACAGCATATAAACTTGAAGGTGAGACCTAGTCAGAAATACCTTCTGGTCAAGTAAATCTAGTCTGCTCAGTTTTTGTCTGTGTTCCCAAATATCATTCCAAAGTTGCCTTGGCTGCGTCATCTTTCAAACTAAAGAAAAAATAAAATAAAAAATAAAAACAGCCCTTTCAACATCTATGTTGTGACCCCATTACTCCCACTCATGAACAGAGATGCACAGTGTCAGCCACTAGGAGATATGACTAAGTGGTTAATATCAGAAAACTGACAAGCAAATCTGTGTTACTGAAGAGGATATTTACTGTAGCTCATCTTAATTCACAAATTAAGACATCAATTAAGATCAGTAGCCTGGTATACCATCAGGGTGGTGGCATCATCATCATCATCACTACCACAACCACCATCACTATAATGCAAATATTTAATTATGGGAAAATGAATGTCAAATGATCGAACATTTTCCAGAATAGTTTGAGGAATAGGCAAGAAAATTCTGTTTACTTGTATTCTTCATGTAGAAAGCAGAATCAGAGATTGTTTATATAATAAATCCACTTCTATGCAATCTGTAGCATCAACAATGCCATCATGGCTAAACATTCCTGTACAACATTTACTGTATTTTCTAGAATCCATGTCTTGAAGAACATGCCATCTTCAAATAATTAACCACTTGCATCTTGAAGAGAAATCATTAAATTTCAGTTTGGATCCTTTGAAAAAAGAAATTGGCAATGTAACATTAACCAAAACTAAGGCTTGTGGAGTTTGGTATAATTGGTACAAATTGATCTATAAACTGATTATCCTTATAAATTGAGAACAACATTTCAACTAATATAATCTGTATTTTGAAGGCCTATAATTTATACTAAAATTGGTATACTTCAGGTATATAATGACTTAAGAAATATGGTTGAATTTAAAGATTAGATCAGAATTTACAAAATAAACAAACCACTAAAATTTCAGTTCAGTTACTTAAAAGGTTGGTTGGTGGATTTTGTTAAGCAGCATATCAACCTCTATGGGTTATTCAATGCCAAAATCTAAATATTTTGAATACAACTGTATGCCTTCAACTACAGATAAAATGTTTTGTTGATAATTCTACTATAAAATGTATTGCTGGTCATTTTGCTTTAAAAATGTCTTCTTGATAATTTTACTATAAATAGGTATTGTTAGTAAGAAAATTTTATACAAAAATGTATATTTTTATACTTTCATAGTATTTTGTTTTTGTTTGGGAGTTCACTATTTGCCCATAGCTAGGACCATTATGAGTGCTACCATTCCCAGTTACTTAAAGGAGTTTAGGCATTTACAATGCTTAGCTTAGTGTAGCACAAGGTCACATGTTTAAGGCACCCAGTGAGGAACAAACTCACATCAGCAATAATAGATGAGTGCAAGGTATTTACAAAGCTTGGGTTAGTTTGGCACAAGGTCAAATGTTTGTTGTACTCAATGAAAATCAAATTTGCAATACAGTAATAATGATCTTTTAGACTAGCTCATTATCCATTACCCGATGACTAGGTGTCCCATATTAGCTTAGTCTGGTACAAATTTATGTGTGTGGAAGGAGTTGAAATGCTTACAGACAGATACATACATACATACATAGATAGGTAGGTTTTTCTAGTTATTTAGTGGACTAGGAAAGTTTCTTCATTTTGCCAAAGTTAAAATATTTGCAGAGATCATTATTAATGTTTATTAACTAATTTTGTCCGATCCACATTAAACAAATAATAGAACAGGGATGGCCAAACTTTCTTAATGTTAGAGCCAAATATGATAAAGTTCAGAGTTCAGATGTTTTTGTCATACAAATTTTGTTGCAAAATTTTCATATAAATATTAAGGAATGCATGTATGCAATTATATCTATTCATGTATGCAGTTTGTTTGTTTTTTAACAGTTAATTTGTATTGGTTTCAGTAATCACAGAGTGTACACACACACACACACACATATATATTAGGTTGGTGCAAAAATAATGACGTTTTCTCACACATGTTACTATGTGAGAAAACGTCATTATTTTTGCACCAACCTTATATATATATATATATATATACACACACACACACACCAACCAAGTGTTTTCAAAATTGTGATTGATGATTGTTTTAATTATAATGAGCGTATTTAATATGGTAATGAACTCTACCAACTTCTAATAAAAATGTGCAAAATTGCATTTTAGTAAGTTAAAATTATATATGTACACAATGTGAGTGTCATACCCTTAATCCCCTTACCAAAGACCTCAGTCTGCTTACATTCCTTTGAAACCCTTACTAACCAGAAATTTCTTCAATCCCTCTATCTCCCACCATTCCTTTCCTCAACATTGTTGTTTAATGTCTCACTGAGGCATAGCATTAACATTAGGATTTAAATTCTTAAATATTTTTATTAATCATAAACATTAAAGTTATGTTCTGATCCAATGGGGACTCAATTCATACCCAGTAAATAATTATAAAGCTTGAAGTTTGTTTTTTTTCTATCTTTTATATTAAATGTGATTAAAAAAAAGTGGGGGGGGCTCAGCCAACATCTTTCCACAAAGCTGCATATTAAAAGTCAAAGAGACGCATGTGGCTTGTGAGCCGTGGTTTGGTCACCTTTGTAGTTCAGCATTAAAAAAAAAAAAAAAAAAAAAAATACATAGTCAACAACAAATATTTCACATTACTAACTTTAAAATCTAATATCACTTCTTTTTCTTTTTATAAAATATACATTGGAAGCATCTTAGCTTAACAGTTCTGGATAGTTTAAATTAACTATCCAGATTTCAAACCTTGTTCCAATAAACAAATCAGTACATTTCTAAAAGAGTTTCTCTAAGTTTACATATTGAAAAAAATGCTAAGCTTTTAAGTACAGATAAAAATCAGAAAGGAGATTATTAAAACTTTTGACCTTTCATTAGTGCCATTGCCTGTTTGAATTCCCCGCTCAAAAAAAAAAAAAAAAAAAAAAAAAAAAAAAAAAAAAAACATTATTCCTTAATACTTAGCAAATAGAAAGTCAAATTTTAATGATTACAAATTAATTTTTAACATGGGCCTTTTAATTTGATTTTTCAAAACATTCTTTTTTTCATTTTAATTTGTCCTATAAAACCCACAAACAAAAAAAAAAAAAACAAAAAACAAAAAAAACACTCAATATGTAACAAGAAAATTCAGAACTAAATAATATATTTATATATTTTAAATCGGGTGTTTTGAAAACACCTTGATCCTAATGCCGTGACATTGTCAAACAGTACTAACAGAGGGTTAAAGAATTCAGCTTTAATATTGAAAATAAGACTAATTTGAAAGAGGCAGATTTCCTCAATGCTACATTTGATCTCTGTAAAAATGTACACAATATAGGAAAAAATATAGTAGCCCTATTTATATAAAGACATCATCAAACCACTCACTAGCCATTTTCAAACAGATTCTAAAGTTTTTGTGTGATATATTAGAATTTGCAGACAGTCTGTTTTTTTTACTGTACAAAACCATATGTAATGACATTATGAAAAAATGAATATTATTTTAAAGAATTATCTGACATTATCTCTTATTACTATAATCATTTGTTATTTTTAGTAGGTATATGTTTCCTTGTTACTGCATTTTTTTTGTGTTTTTTTTAATTATTTTCTTAAACAGTGAAATCAATAAATAACCAGCCAAAATTGGGAAATACTACTAAAGAAAAATTCTACCTGCTACAGGAATTGAAACTGCATCCTTTTTTTCTTTTTCTATCTCAGAGAAACAACTTCTTAAACCAAATCCTGCCCCCATCAGTTTGGCTACAGAGCTAACAGAACTACCTGTTAAAGAAGGTATGTTTTCTTGTTGAGACTTCTATAAATTTATATCTGCTAGCTTCAATTTTGTACCCTTAACATAAATCAGTCATTTTTTTTGAAGGATTTTTTATCTGCCATTATTTCTTATTACTATAAACGTTATTTTTAGTGGGGACACATTTTTGAGTTGTTACCGTTTTTTTTTATTATTATTATTATTAAACAGTCAAAGTAAAAGCAACCTGACTAAATGTAGATTTAATTCCTGTCAGAGGCAAATTTTTTCATTAGTAGGACTTCTCAATTCAAAAGATTATAAAATAATAATTAAAATTATAAATATACCTGACAAAATAGTCCTGAATGTGTAAGCTTAATTTACTACGATATAATACAATTTTAAAACTTTTCATTTTTATATAACTGTCCCAGACAGTGCCAATTTCAATTTTGATAAATATTAAGTATATAAAAATATATGTATAACTTTTTACTTGAAATATTGCAATAAAGCAGATATTTTCAGAAAATAAAACTTATACACAACTATTCAACTGCTAATGGGAGTTCAATTAAGCGAGTTTTCCAAATTATGCATATAAAGCAAGCAATGTCTGCTAAATTACTTTTTTTTCTTTTTTACATATAGAAAAATATTACATTTATGTAAAGTTTATTCCAAACTTCATTTTAACTCAAGCAATTAATGAGTTGAATGAAATCCATAAATAGAAAAAATATTACGCTAAGTGCATGAATAGAAGCTCATGTTTTCTCTATAGAAGTATAGTGTATTCTGAATTTCAATAATATTGAAAAATCATTTTCTAAGTAAAATTTCAAATCAGTGCTATCATTCAAAACCACTATATTTCTTAAAAACACAAATGCACAAACATACCTCCCACATAATAGTAAGACACTAGCTATCAAAAACAACCTTCAGTCTGTTGTTAACTGGGGCAAAGGATGGCTTGTTAATTTTAATGCCTCCAAAACAAAACAGCTCTCTATTAATCATCTGAGAGACCCCTTTTTTGCCTTCCATCAGAATGGTTAATATTAACCTCCAGAAGAGTGACTCATTGCCCACTTCTCGGGCTAACTTTCTCAGCTGAGATGAATTGGAAAGACTATATTGAATCCATTGCTAGGTCAGCTGCTAAGAAAGTTAGTTCAATGTGTCATGCAAGACAATTTTTTCCCTCCAGAATCTATCTATAAGTCTACTATTTGTCCATGCTTAGAATATTGCTGCCATGTATGATCCAGTGCTCCTGCTATATATTTACAGATTCTTGATAAAATCTAAAGAAGAATCAGCAATATTATTGGTCCTGACCTGGCATCTCAGCTCCAGTCACTTTCCCACTGCCATAAAGTTGCTTCCCTGTGCCTTTTCTATAAATACTTTCATGGTAATTGTTCAGATGAGCTCTTTGCTATGGTACATAGATTTTATGAATTTAAGCACAGAACTAGACTGATGTTGAGATCTCATCAGTTTATAGTTGATTTGACTAGATGTAACCATAAGTTCTATGGTAACAGTTTCTTTTCATGCACTTTTCATTTGTGGAACTCTTCTGGCTACATGCTTTCCAGACAAATTTAATCCTAAAAAAAATTAATGCAATGTCAATTGCTATCTACTGTCCTTCTGACTACACTTCTTTTGTCCTCACTCCTGAGTAATGTTTCTGTTTTCTAATTCTTTCACAACCCTTTCATTTAGTGGCTTTACTGCCTTGCTTGGGGTGAACTTGATAAAAATAAAATAAAAAATAAAAGACACCACTGCCACTAATATATGTAGCAGTTATTTCTGCCACATCCTGTTGAATCTTGAAAATATGCAATAAAGTTACCTTTTAAATGTATTGCGGTTTGGGAGAATTGTATCCATACATATTTTGAAATCAATATTTGTTTCCTCAAATTCAAAAGACACAGCAAAAGAATTATTAACATGAAGAATATAAATGAAATGTATATCTCAACATCTAATCACAGTTTAATTTTTTGTAGTCCCCCCCCCTTTTTTTGCTATCTAGGTTAATTTGTCAAAATAATTGTTTCTAGCATTTTTACTTTTCCTTACGTTTTAAAAAGATGAAATTTCTCTATGCAACCATAATCTGTATGTTTGTTCAACTTATAGTTTTTTGGGTTTTTTTTAAACCTATACTAGTTCTATTGCTCATAATGAGGAAAGAGGGCTTGGAAAATTTGACACTCACAGGACATGTTGAAGGTAAAAGTGACAGAAGAAAACAACACATAACCTACTTAGTGAACTTATATAAATGGATGACAGAACAGGGTTTAAGAGAAATAAAAAAAAGACCAAACTTATAAAGAGCTACAAAGGACAGGAACTTGTGGAGAGACATGATTGCCAATGTCCTAAAGAGACAAGGTTCATAGCAAAAGCAGATGATTGATACACATACAAGGATAGGTTATGAAAAAGTTTAATGCATTAATGGGTGACACTAAACATGAAAGCCAATACATTTCAGATAACACAGTTTTATGCTGCAATGAAAAGAAGTCATTTTCATTAGTTCCCATAAAAAGCTAATATTCAATTTTAATGTTGGGAAACTTAAAAGAAAAAAAATGTTGCTTTAAATTTTTTTTTAAAAATGAAAATGAATAAATAAAACCTGGATCTTTTTTGCTGAACTGTTCTCATTCCACAGCCCATTCCAAGGAATATAAGACATTAATTATTTATTCTTAGAGGCTTGAATAAAGAGTTCAGTTCTAAATTATAAATCCAACAAGTCACCTTCAAATGGCTGGAAGATGCAGAGGTGAAAAAAAAAAAAAAAAGAAAAAAAAAAGAAAAAAAAAGCTATACTATTACCATTTTCTAAAGAAATAAGACTCCCCATCTATTTTCTTACAGATTATACAACATGATGAAGGCTGAAGAATGGATTGGTTGAAACATTGTGGGTAACAACATCAAATTACAAAGAAGATTAATTGTCCAATCAAAATTTATAATATTCGTTAACTATTCAGACTCTTGTGTTCCTACCAAGGATTGAACTCACCATTCTTAGCTAACAGATTTCTGAAGATATTAGACTCCTATTCTTTAGCTTAATGAATATGTTTTAAGCAGTGGCAGGCTTGTCTCACTTCCTGCTAAAGTGGATTTAACCTTTAGGCATTACTTAAGTTTACTTAAGTGAATATTTTTCTCTTGTCCAAGTGCTGTCACTCAGTTTACTGAGCAAGATCCTCTTTTATCAATATTAATGACTCTTCTTCAAGTTACAGACAATATACATTGCTTTTTGTTTAGCAAATATGATTAAAGTCCTAAAGCATGAAGCAAAGTGGATTAGAGATATATTGCATTTTTATTAGATGAAGCATTGTCAACCATTTGAAATTTTTGATTAGTATTTTAAATGGTTAAATTTGATCTTCTGTCAACCATGAAAGTTCTTGTAGCTCAAATAACAGAGGAGCTGGTATGGAAAAACAGGTTTCCCAAGGGGGGAAAAAAAAAGTGATGCAAATTTGAGTCTTGCAAAGAGCTTATTTCCTGATCCACCCATTTGCTAATAACTGAGAGTCTGGGTATTTGCAGTGAAAAGCAGCTAAAATGAAGATGAAAGAAATATAGCCAAAATCTAATAAGTGGATTAGTTATCAAATATTAAAATTGATTATTTTCTTTTTCAATTTAAATAGTTTTCTATCACTGGCAATATATACATTTTTTACTAAGTATTAATTTTTAATTAGTATTTCTTTCTTATTTATTTGCTTATTTTTTTACTAAAAAAAGATTACATAATATTACTATGAATATGTTTGTATATGGCAGCATACCAGGCTTCAGGGAGAATAAATAATGGAAGTTATATGGTTAGATTTAAATGACTGCAACTGATAGCTTTTGTAGCTTAATCAGTTTGTCATATGAAGACAGTTTTCTGAAGATAAGGGATTCAAGTTCATCTCTTGCCAGAGTTTCTTCTTTTTTTTTTTTTGATCTGAAGACAAACAATAATAAAATTGATAATCTGTCAGTTGTAAAAAAAAAAAAAAAAAAAAGCAACTGTAAATAAGATGAAAAAATTTAACAAATACTGCTGTAATGTAGTTTATCTGCGACTTTTCTTTCATCATAATTGTTCCGATGAACTTTGCTCTATGGTACCTAGATTTTATGAAATTTAAGTGCAGTACTAGATTGCAACAGAGTCATCATTTCACAGTTGAAATGGCTGCTAGATGTATAACCCTAAGTTTTTTGCTAACAGTTTCTTTTCTCACATTTCTCACCTGTCAAACTCTCTTCCAGCTTCTTGCTTTCTAGCCAACACTTTGCATTTAAATTTTGGAAGATCAATAGTGTAATGTCAACTTTTATCTACTGTCTTCCTGGTCTCTTTTATTGTTCCCATTCCTTAATAATATTTTTGTATTCTTTCACACTCAGTAAACCTTTGTATCTTAGTAGATTTATTGCCTTGCTTGGAATGAAATGATTTAAAAAAATAAAAAAAAATAAAAAAAAAAAAAAAATTTAAAAAACAGTAAGAATGTTTTTTTTTTTTTTTTTTATGTAATCTCACTATGGTTGCAATATTGACATTGTAAAGCAATGCTATGATTGTTAGTTTGCAATGTGTATCAGAAAGAAAAAAAATCTCTGGCAAGACACAAACCTCAATCCTTTATCTTTAGGATCTTTGGGAAAAATCAAGAAACCCAACAAATGATCCTTAAAAATAAATAAAAATAGAAAAAAAAAAAAAAAAATACAGTATCTCTTGTGACTGACCCTTTCTGATATTCACCTTTCCACTTTTGATTGCATTTACTATAGGAATGTGCTATCCTTTCACCTTGTAACAGGTAAGCGCTCTTTGTGCTGGCTATCACTTCTTAACAAGCAGCCACTGTCATCAAATGTCAAAAGGTTACCAAAAACCAGTTCATTTCAACATCTTTACATTAAGGTTCAATAAAAGTGGGACAATTCTTAGTAACATTGTCCAGCTCTTTCTTGACTATAAAAAATAAAATTTAAAAATAAAAATATTGGACTGTTCATTTAAGATTGAAAGCAAATATTTAAAAAAAACTATTATATTTTATAATTCAAATGAAGATTTATTTTTATATAATTTTTAATTTGCTCCTTTTATTATAAATTAATTTGTTGTTATTATAGCTTATTTGTTTTTAAATTTGCACTCATGAGTTAATATTTATCAGAATTTTGATTTCTGTATTTTATTCATGTAAAATTCATTTCTTTTTTTAAAACAAATGGTAAATGAATGATTATATCAAAACAGGTAAAGAATGATAGCATTATAAGTAAGACTGCAGTTATGTTATCATTCATGAAATTGTAGATAAATATTGGTTTCTCCTTAAAAGATTCTTCAGAATACAGCAAAAGATATAATCTGTTTCAAAAAGGAAGGAAAAATCATATTGGTATTCCTTCATTAGGTGTCATGCGTAATGCATGCTTGATCAATTCGGGTCATGATTGACTTGGCAAAGGAATTCCCACAGTAGGCTGCCATTATTTTTCTACAGTAAACTGGTTGCTAACATGAAACAAAATTTTACACTATTGATTGCAAGACATCACAAGAAATACATAGGTGAAATGTCTAGGAATTTAAATGAAAGAATATATGAAGAGAAAAGGGATCTTTTATGAAACATTCAATACTTTAGTCATTCATAATAATGAGTCTGACCATAATTTCAACTTAAAGAATGCAGTTTTAATTCAAAGACAAAGTAATTTTATTAAAGCAAGAATGTAGAGAATGTGCCTTCATTTCTCTATTTCCAGGGCTAATTTATGCCCAGCATTTCATTTTAACAAAACTACTTCTAATTAGAATGTGGGTTGTTTTTAAAAATACTAGCAATAAAAACAAAAGTATTAGGTTGGTGCAAAAATAATGACGTAATAATGTCGTTTTTAGACGTTAAAAAATACGTCAAAAAACGACATTATTACGTCATTATTTTTGCACCAACCTAATAGTAAGAAGCTGAATAAAGCTGGCTAGTGTGTAAATGGAGAGACATCAAATACTAGAAATTTAAAATTAAGTGTTTCTGCATTTTCAGCATTTCTCTTGATGTTTGTTTATATTTTTGTTCCTGTCCTCTCCATAGACATCATTGCATTAATAAAAACTTTATTCAATCTAAACAAGTATTTTTGAAGGACAATACATAAGAGTTTTTCCATTTTGTCATTCAGTTATAGATATGTAATGAGAAAAGTATGCAGGTGTAGGCATTAAGAAAGTTTTATTCAACTGAGAATACAAAGTTTGTATATAATGTCCTTTTATAGTCCCAGTAAACAAAAATAGCTCTCTCTCAAAGAGAAGAGTTACAAAACAAGGAGAGACCACTCTTGATTATTCATAAAAGATCATTCATATATATAGTGTGTGTGTGAAAGTGAGTATGGGTTGCAGCCACGGGGCCCCAAGACTAGAGGGGCCTGCAAGAGTCCTCTTACCTTGGGCTCCCTGATAAAACTAAAAGAGCAGAGATTTGTTTATTTTCAAATTTAATGGGGCTCCTATGAACTAATTTGAAACAATTTAGATTATTTGGGTACCTCTAGTCAGAGTTGATCTTTTAAATTCAAATGGGGCTCCTTAAAGGAGTCACATTTAGATTTTGATCCATCTTTTTTATATGCATATAAATTTTTGATGGAACTTTTTCAGTTTTGAATAATTTTGTCTACTTTGCTCAATTTTACACTTCATTGAACACAGACCTGTGATAAGTGCAAAATTACTCAATATTGTACAAATAAGACAAAATGGTGCAAAACAAGATAAAAAAAAAAAAATGAAAATTGTATAATTTTGGAAAAAATATCTATTTTTACAGACAGGAAGGGAACATACATAATGAAGAGAGCACCCAAATTCTATTAACCCTTAAGATCTAAATCCGGCCATATATATTTCTCTCCCAGTTTATTGCTTCTAAAAGAGAGGAAAATATAATTCACATGATAAAGCTTTCCAATCCCTACAGCTTATTAAAATCCTCATTTATCACATGATCAAATTAACACTATCTGGAAGCAAAATGTACCTGAAAAACACTATCTGACAGAAACAAAGATAATACAAAAACAAACACTTGATTTTTAAAAGAGTGAAATCGAAGGGAAAAGAACTTTAGATTAAAAAAAAAAAAAAAAAAAAAAATATCAAAGAAAACTCACATATGCAGTTTGCTTAACACAAAAACAGCAAGGACAAAAACAAAATAAAAAATGGTTTCAAGCTTAACAGATGACAGAAACATGTTTATTCCACTGTATTTTATTGTTTTTTATTTGCCATAGCAAAATAGCAACAGCCCAAGAAAACAGTAAATTTTGCTAGAACTATTATCAGGTAGATAAACTGGAATGAATTCCATCTTCAGGTAAAAAGCGATCAGCTGTAAAGGGCAAAGTTCACATAAGTAAAACTACTTCTCCTTTAAAGATTTCAATCAAGTTTTCATTTTTTTAGTTCTTCTAAAAAGAAAAAAAAATATGAAAAAGGTTTTCATAATTACAGAAATAATTTTAACTTTTCTCAACCAATTTTTTTGGTGTATTAATTTTTAAATTCACAAATTATAAATATTTGCTAAAATCTTAGCTAACAGGAAAAAAAAAAATTCTAATCACAAAAGAAGCTTCACATAATCCAATGTGTCTTTTTTTTAAAATATCAATTTATTCTAATTTTAAACTTATTTTGTTGACAACTTGTATGAAAGGCAATCCATATATAGAAACAGGACATTTTTCTTAGAAATTTTGTTAATTAGATGTTTTACATTTTTAGGTGTCACTTTACATATTCTTTTAATGGATAAGCTATTTACTATGGAAAAATGAAAAAAATAAATGAAAAGAAGATATTTGATTTTATTCTTAAATTATATATTTTTTGCTAAGAAATTAAAAAATAATTCATAATTAAATATTACAAAAATGTTTCTGAAATTTACAGAATTAATATAAAGAATTAAATTGACACCTTTCAAAAGGTTAAATGAATTTAATAAGTGAAAAGAATAAATCATTGTTGATTCATTAAATCTGAATGTTATTGCCAAATAAGATAATCTTGAGGCTTTTAATTAAGCTTCAACAAATAGAGAGGGAGACAGAGATGGCATGAAACACTCAGATGTGCCACTGGTTTCCATATTAATAAGCCAAGCCAAATTGAGTGCATTCAAATAACAGTATCTGCAGCAGTAGCAGCTGCAACCAGCAGAATTTTTCAACAAGGATACATCAAGCTACACAATTTATTTGAAAGTGACAAGATAATTGTTCTTATCCAGCTATATGTGTGTGTGTGTGTGTGTGTGTGTGTGTAAAATGATTATAAATGCAATCATTTGTAAGAAATGAAGAGACAACATGCTAAACAGTAATTCACTCATGAACATATATATATATATATATATATATATATATGCAAAATACACACTTTATCTATATATTTAGTATAGTTTTTTTTTTAAAAAAAAAGCTTACTTGTAACTGTTGTGTGTGTGTATATAATGGCCTGTGGATTGCATTTAAGCATGAAACAGACTGTCACAGCTGGGTGTTGACCTCAATGTCCACTTTTATATTTACATACACTATCCCTGATATTGAGAACTTTAACCTCTATATATATATATATATATATATATATATATATAAACACAAGAAGGTACTGAAAAGTTATTGGCCTGATCCAGTTCCTAAAATATCTGACCAAATATCAGGTTTTTATTTTCTTTCTGCATACATTCTTGGTCAGGTCAGGAACTTTTCAGCACCTCATTATATATATATATATATATATATATATATATATATATATATATATAGCATCAACAGATGAAAATTAATCCTTAATAAGTCTTTGATAGTACGTATACAAATAGATAAGTAAACAGTACACTCAGAAAGAAATGTTTTATTACAAAGCTTATTACTATCATAGCTGTTTTTCTCCTTTTAAATCTAACAGTATTATGCAAGATCAGATGTGTACGTGGGCCTGGAAAATCTATGACTAAATGATAGGCTGATGCTGATAGATTGCTTCTTTAGGTGGGATAACTTACACAGTGTAGTCAAAGAGGAAGAGATGATGATGTAGAGTAAGATAGGGATTTAGAGCTGAGATGGCAACCAAAGAAAAAAAAGAGATCAGGATAAAGAGCAAGTACTTATAGTTACGGTTGCTAGGATCCTGGAAGATTTGACATGAGACGCAAGGGAGGGAGGCTATCTGTAGTAGGTTGAAGTGGCATATGTGTGGTAGCAGCATCATCATTCTTGCTGTTGTCAGAATGTGAGCATCAACATTTGCTTGTAGTCAGTTGACACAAATGGAAAAAGTAGAAAGTAGAGAGGGTGTGCTTGATGCTTTTTTGTAGTTCTTCATCTTTTTATTCTCAATACACATGCTTAGCTCTTCATCAAAATGTCTTCATATTGATTGATACAGCAGCAGCTACAAGGAAGGAAGGAAGGAAAGAAGAAAGGAAGGATGGAAAGAAGGTTGAGAAAGGGATGAGTTTTTTTCTTTCTTTTTTTTCTTTTTTTAAACAAACATTGCTATGAAAGATATCTTACATTTCATTTTAATAAATCAGTTCAGTTGGAACGAATGTACAGCAAATTAACTATTCAAGTAGGATTTTGAAATTAGAATGTTCGTCTTGCATTCACAAAAGAAATGCTTATGCATATATACAGACAAATTTATCTATATAAGTAAACAAATATTTTTAGACTATGAGAAATATTGACAGATGTCTGGAGATATGTAAAAAGTAGAAAAAATGAAAAAAAAAAAAAAAAAAAAAAAAAAAAAATATGGAATAAATAAAAAAGGAATTTTTTTTTTTTTTTTAATAAATAAGAAAGTTTTCTTAGGTCATATAAAGGTTTGACTTTGCCCTGATTAATGTGTTTATATGTATTTGTGATTATGGATTTTTTAGAAATATATATTTTTTTTTGCTTTTCTTGGTACCGACCCTTGTAGTCTTTGGAATCGGTTCCCAGGAAGCAAGGAAGAACTGCAACTGTCTATGCAGGAAGTATTTAGCTTCTCAACGTATTTTTATTTATTTTCATTTCAATAAAAGTATTTCAAATTGGCATTCAACAGAAATGGGAAAAAAGGTGGGAGGTGAAGCAACACTAAACTTTGATCCAAATAAAACAAGAGTATATTTTCACTATTCATCCTAAAAAAGTTATACACAAAATGGTCTTGTCTTATCATTTTTCTTGTGATTTGACACTAAAAAAAAAAAAAAAAAAAAATGAATTGGACAAAAGATAAAATTAACCAAAAGTGAATAACAATATAAGTTGGGGGATATTTGTCAGTCCCAAGAAACATCAAGTAACATTTCTATTATTATCATCCAAATCAATATACCTTTTATATTATTTTATACTATTTTGAACTGCATTAACTTAAAAATCATAATACCTCATAAATAATGAACTATTCTCTTTTGACCATGAAAACATGGAACTAACATTTCAGAGACACTAGGTTTTATTGGAAAAAAAAAAAAAAAAAAAAAAAAAAAGTGGGGAAGATAGAAGTATTTAATGTCTGTTTCAGGGAAAGGGAAAAAATTGTCAATTTCAAATCTTTTCATTTGTGCACCTTTGCTTATAAATTTATTAGTAAAAATGTTTGCAAGACAGGTTTTTGGCTAGTGCCCATAAATATTTTAATGTTAGAAGAGACCTTGAGAGAAAATAGTTATCTAGTGAATTGTAATACACTATGCCAGATTTTATGCAAGTCAACATTTTCACAATGTAAATATACAATGCTCTCATCTTTCTATCAACCAGAACAATGACTACCCATAATTGTATCTCTATCCTCATTTGTGTCAGTGTGCACCAAAAACAGGGAAAGGCCTTATGCAAGTTCACAAGGAAATGAAAGGTGAAAACAAATGCCATGGAAAGAAATGAGAACTCCAACCCTGTATCAATATGTAGTTACACACTCTGGATGGGTAGGAACATGAAACAAGACAACTTTTGCCACTTCTGACATCTCAGACTAACAGATCAATTTTTTCCTCTCAATTCTATCTCCTACCAACTCTATATCTATCTCAAGATTACAACCCAGGACTGGCAACACTAACATCAGGACTATGCCATTAATGGGTGTTCCAGTACTACTACTTCAGAACTACTTCAATCGCAGCTGTTATCGGAAATCCTCAATGTCCAGTTTTGTTGTCACTTGTCCTCAAAAGCTTTCATTTATGTATCCATTATTTTATTCTCTTTTGGTCAAATAGGTGGCTGCCCCAAAGACCCAAGCTCACAAACTTATCACTGGTCATAAAACATGAAACACTTGAGACTCAGGTAAAAATCACATACCATCCAAGTTATAGTTTCACAACAAGATAATTAATATAAAGTAACTAATGTAGGTAAAAATTTCAGAATACATTTTTATTTATATAAGTAATACATCATGTAAGTAATACATCATGTAAGCTTCAGCTTATTATATCTATCTTAAATTAAAATAATAACTTGGTGCCAAAAATAAAAAAGAAATTATTACACTTATATATTTTTTTAACACTATTATGCAAATTTCAACTTAAGATTTTATTTATAAATAATAAACCCAAAAGCTATGGGCCAAAGAAATATAAATTTGATTAACATAATAGCCTATATACATGAATAAATTGTTTTATTATTTAAACATTAATATGGGTTCCTTGGCATTTTTATGTCCTTAAACAGTTTTTCATCTATTAATTAACTTTTTGATCGTTACAAATCTTTAAATTACTTGCTAGTTTTTATTGTTTCCTAGATATCTTCTATGCTTGAATATCGTTTTCCATTCTCATATACATCTCTTTTGGGTAGATTTTCTATTGGATTAATAGGGAGAGGCTAGGAGCCATTCCATTAATTCCTATTGAAAAATTTTTTGGTAAGTTGGGCAATAATCAGTTTTGCAGAATTTTTTTATTAAAAAAAAAAAAAAAAAAAAAAATAGATGAATATAGACTTTAGTTTAAAATTTCTTGGTTGGAATTTGTGCCACTTACAAAATGTTTTTGTATAATAAATCTTTGCAATTATCTCAGCACGATCATCAACTTTGAAGGAACCAAGAATTTTTGCATCTTTAACACAATCTGAAAACATTACTCCACTTCATCACTTTATCTTTTAAACTGACTATTTCTATAAAGGACCCCACCTTTAGGCCCACTATCAGATCTATTCAATATGGTTTATTCATCATGAAAAATAACTGCTGAGAAATCAGTTTTCATGTAATTCTTCACTCAACTTGTTTCTCTTTGTGATTTTTACTTGAAGGTAATTATTTGGTTGCTTTCAGATCTTTAGTCAATATTCTTAATATTTTGTATCTTTTCTCTGTTTACATTCACAAAACTAGTTTCTTCAAAGATTTTCATGCCAAATTCAATTTTCTTGCTTATTACAATAACACCCATAATGCTATTTTTTCTTGTTCTTTTCTGTGCATTCATATTTTTTAATTGATCTCCCTTCAGCTTTTAAACAATTTACTATCAAGCCCCTTGATGAATGGATGCCATTACTACAAAACTCAGAGTAGATACAGATAAGTAAACATTTAATTTTATCCATTACTATTAATACTCTATCTCTTCATATTAATTACAAAGACTGACTGCCTTAAAAGTACTATCTTCCAGAAATACTCTGTTTTTTGAAAGAAATCTTTGTTATTGTTATCAGACTAGAAATTATATTGCTAGCACTTGCCATTGATAGAATGACACTAATAATATAACCCATGTATCAATTAAAAATGAGAAAAGAAAAAATCAGTAAGCTATCATCTTTATCAATATAAAAAAAAAAAAAAAAAAAATGACAAGGTTAATCATTTTTATCACTGGGCAGTTGCTATGACTAATTAGCACACAAAATTGCTTCCCAGAAATGCATATCATAAGATAGATTGTGGGAAATTCACACATCATTATCCAACAGTAACACATAATTAATTTTCTGTTGTCTGCAACAGTAAAAATTAACTCTACTATTTCCTGTCTCATAAAATTTTACATGTAAATATTTATAAGAAACCAAACAGTTAAATTTGCACTTGGCATACTTCATTAAATAAAAAAAATAAAAATAAAAAAAATTTTATTTGTTTGTTTTCAAATTGTTCTTATTTACTAATACTTCTTTAGTATATCACACATTCTTCAGGTTGCTTAAATTATCTGATGTCCTTAATTGATCACCCATCAAAATAGTGAGCAAGCTCATCACATCTTAACAGCAATGATTTGATGAGAACTTTAATATGATTTAACAATAAACCATCTCATTGAATAAAAAAAAGAAAAAGAATTGTACTGAATTAAGAAATGCAAACTAATTCGTTCTTATTTCTACATCATTATAGTATAAATCATTTTCTACTTTTTATATGGTAATATTAGCAGTTTTCTTATAAAGAAACATTCAGCCATTTATTGACTGCGGAAACAGTGCGGCTATCAGTTGAAGTTTATAAAACCTTTCCCTTAAAACAATTTTTCTGGAACTTAGGTTTCAAGTCCAGTAGCTGTTATTGCTCTTTTAAATAATAATAATAATAATAATAGAGGTTTTCTTCCTTGCTTTTTGTTTGATGTAGTGTGAAATATCAACATCTTGATCATGTCATTCTCTCCAAGTTAAATGTGCTAAGCCATTTCAGTTGTTGGCATTGCTGAAATGTTTCTGTTCATTTGCTACAGTTGTTTGTGATTCTGTAACACTGGAGCCACAAGGTTCAAAGAAGGATGATCCTTGCTGAGACCTACATGCTTCACTCACTCAAAAACATTTTTAACAATTGATCCAAGAACAGCTGGATACAGTTGACAGTTTAGATATTTCTGAATAGGTTTGTGATACCATTCATGGTATTCATATTAAGGTCTCAACCTGAAGAGACTATTTAAGAATATAACCGAAGTTTTTAGAATAAACATTTGCTTTTGTAACAGCTTGCCGTATTGGATAAAATTATAGGAAATAAACCCTATTTCCAACACATTACATATCCACATACATACCATAGGCTCAAACTTTATTTTCTATTCAATAAGAAACAATATTACAAACATGCCTAAAAGATTCTACAATATAAGACACTGTTTAAATCAGTGTCTATTGGTTAGAAATTAACATCACCATGTGAAATATTTGGCCAATCAGAGAAAACTAAATCCATATTTTCTCAAGCCTACTTTCAGGAAAAATTTCTTATAAAAACCCTTAGATTTCAACTTTCTAAGATCAGAGAAGCTGCTTGTTCCAAGCCAAACACAAGAGAGCTGAGATATGCAACTGACTCTCCCCAGCTCATCATGAAAGAAACAGGTTTCAGCAACTTCAAATGAATCAGCTACAACAGCAACAGCTCGGACGGTCAGTGAATCTTCGCTGATGGCCAGTCAGCAACTTCAAACAAATCATCTCCAACAACAAAGACAATGAATCTTCACTAACAATAAGACTTTTGTCAACCACAGCTTTTTTTTTTTCTTCTTCTGTAGACCAAATTTTTAAAAGGATTTTTTCAACTACAGTTGTTTTTCTGTGTATGAACTACCCAAACAACAAAAGACTATTTTTAATACTTTTAAACTCTTGAATACATGTATACATGTTTGTAAATAAAAATGATTTAATTAACAGATATACCCAGGTTTTCTTTATTTTTATTTTATTATTGTTTGGAATTCAGACATTCCGATTTTTAATATAAAATCCTGGATGACTGAATTTCCGACAAAACCACCCTTAGCCTAGCTTGTTCTATGTTCAATCTCCTATACTAAATTTTGTTATAACTGATGTAAACACTAAGGTACTTGAAGTGTTTAGCATTTACTAATTCTTTTTAAGAAATCACATCATATGAGCCTATTTGTTTCTGCTTACAAAGAGAGATCAGTTTACAATGCATTTACATAGTAAACTGGACCATACTAGTAACTTTTATAAAATTTAATAATTTTTTTTGATATTCATGATTTAGAATGCTTAATCTCTAGTGATATGAAAAAGAATTTTAAAAAATAATGATTTCTGGTCACAAAGCCTATTGTACAACTCCACCCATTTTCTATTCTAATAACTCTGCTATTGTCAATTAAATACATTGCCACATTCTTTATACTTGCAACATAGTGCTTATTTAATTTACTTTTTTTCTTTACAGATATACTTATGAAAATATTACAAATGAAGGAATATGTTAGACTGTTAGAATGAGAACATATTTTATTTTTTCTAAAATATTAAAAAAACATCTGAAATAAAAGCAAGTCAAAAATTACCTACTGAGTGATACCAATGACCAATTTCATCTAGATAATACTTAATAACTATTAGCAAATTCTTTAATGTGTAAATATAAGTAAACATAATAATAAAACAAAGTGTGTCTAATAAAATTAAAAGATAAATTACATTTTTGCAACATTAAATGAATTGATAAACTTTTATTGATTTATCACCAGAAACATTCATTGTATTTTTCTTTTGTATAAAGGAGTTTTCTGAACATTTGTCATGTGTCTTAATTCCTGCAAAATTTTGTCAATCACTTCTGATAAATTTTGGGAAGCTATCACTGTTCTTTGGAAAAATTCAAGGAGGACATTTTCAACATGCTTCTTCATGATGATTCCAATATTCTTGATGAGGCCAAAGGTCAGGTCGATTTTCTTGCTATTTGTTGAATCAATTTTTGGGGAGGAGAAAAAAAAGAAAAAAAAAAAAAGCATTTCCAACATTTACACAGATCCAAATGTGTCACCTGCAATCCATTTCTTTATCACTGAGCAGCTATCAAACTCACAACTCACATTGAAAATGGCAAGAAAATCTGAGAAAAACACATGCATGATTGTCAATACTGTTAAGTTCCATCAAGAGTAGTAAACATGCTCTTCTGAATAAAAAAGAAAAAACAAGCCAACTCACTTATAATACATTTTTTCATAACCTACAACCCTGTGCACATTTGTTAATAAAATTCATTAGTATTCGATTTACTGGTAAAAATGAGAGTATTGGGTTTTACTTATTTTTCTCTTTGATCTCCTTATTCCAAGCACAAAGTAATGATAACTTATCAAGTTTTTTTAATCATTCCATCCCAAGCAAGGCAATAAAGCCACTAAAATGCAGGATATTACAGAATATAAAGCATATAAGAAAAAGAAAAACATTACTAAAGCATGAGAACAATAAATGAACAGGAATTACGACAGAAAATAATGATTGACATTGCATTTAAATTTTTGCAGGTCAAAGTTGACTGAAAAGCAAGAAGCCAAGAAAAGAAACTGCTAGCATAGAATTTATGGTTACATCAACTGTAAAATGATGAGACCTTGCCACCAATCTAGTACTGTACTTAAATTCATAAAGTCTAGGAATCAGAGAACAATTACAATGAAAGTATTTATAGAAAAGTTATAGAGAAACCACATTATGGTGGTGGGAAAGTGACTGAAGCCGAGATGCCAGGTCAGGACCAATGGCATAGCAGATTCTTTGGATTTTATCAAGAATCTCCAAATATATAGCAGAAACACCAGACCATATGTGGCAGTAAAATTCAAAGCATGGACTCAGATGATAAAAACCCATAGCCTGGGAGGTAGATTCATACCTTTCCTCAAGGATATTTTGGCATAAGTGAATATAATAAACCCAACTGGAATTGGAACTCCGCTCTTCGATTAACAATTCCGAGCCATTATCCATTACACCACCCACACATCCAAGCTTACAGCTCAACGTTGCTTAACTTCGGTGATTGTAAACCAATGTTTCAATGTGATGTGGCTGTAAGCCATTTTGGCTATAAAAATCAATACTTAATTTCCTATTTAGAAAATATGTTTTATTAGTTATTTTACATGTTACATGATAAAGAAATGATGATTTATATCTCAGAATTGGCTACATTTAGGAAATATGAACTCACAACTAATAAAAATTACATAATTTATTATCATCGATTCCCTTTTTTGTTTTTAAATCATTTCACCCCAAGCAAGGTGATAATGCCATTAGGATTCAGGAGGTTACATGGAGTGAAAGAGAATGAGAAGACATTAGTAAGGAGAAGTGAGGAAAGGGGCAGGGTTTGGGAAGACAGAAGATTTAAATTTTTGAAAATTGTAAGTGGCAGGGAAGCAAGAAATCAAAAAAGGGGTTTCACAGTTGAAAAGTGCAAGAAAAGAAACTGTGGCAGTTGCATCTCGCTAGTTCAACAGTAAAAACGGTGAGAACTAGTTGCCAGTCTAGTAGCATGCTTAAATTCATGCAGTCGAGGCACCAGGGAAAGAAGCTCTTTAGAAAAGTTGCAATTATAAAAAAAAAGAAACTGTTTAACATAGGTCTTATTTTTTAAATATGCAAAATAATTATTACAAAAAGTTTTTGACTTTTATTATTATTTTATTTATAAATTTTAGTTATTGGGATGCTAAAAAATACATTCAAATTAGGATAGCTTTGTAAATTTGAATAATGCTACAGGTCATCCTAGAACTTTTAATTTGCCTGGGGGTGTCAGTGATGATAATAGTTTGGAATAATACTTCTTCCTATTCATACCTACACCCTTGAGGTTGCGCAACTGAGGGGAGCTAATCTTTGGTTTCCTCATTACCATGTAAGTCAGCTGTGGGAAATAAAAAGGTCAAGGAAATAAACCTTAACAGGAAAACATGCTTTCAGGCAAGATTGTACAGCACAAATTACACATTGTGAAGTCTCATTTATAGCATAAAAACTAGTAGGAAGGTAAATTCTAAATTAAGAATTTCTATTTAAGTAATATATCTCTTGGGTAAAGTCTTCCCAATCTTACATTTTTAAATAAGATAACTGCAGCTATATAGAAAAAGAAAATTTACAATAGACTAAAATAAATAATATTACAACAAAGTTTGTTTAGAATTTTATATTCTTTTTATTACTTATTATATTAGATATTGTTTTATAACAAAGTTACAAAATAATATCTATTATTGTGATTGATTAAGGAACGGGTAAGAAATCTTTATAAATTTAACATGTTTTGTTATTTATTTAGATTCAACAGAAATTTTGGAGTGGAATGTTTCAAAGCTATATTTCTGTTTTTAAATTCTATATTTATAACTCCAAATCAGTGAACATGGCATAGGATGGTGGGTGGTCCTAGCTGTGAAGCTCTGAGCTGGTGGGATTAAGGGAATGTAACTCATTAGAACATTTGCCATAGTAATAGAATAGTCAGAGATTAGCAATGTTTCATCTGTGAGATAAGGATTGCAGAAAGAAAAATAATTCATCACCCACAAGACTGCCTAAATACTTTTGAATTCTATCAAAAGTAGACAGTGAGGAATGGTCAGCACCAGCCTAGATATAGCAGCAATACTCAATTCATCATCTGATCTGACTCTTGTAAAGATAGAGCATCGCAGCAGGAGTTAGGCATTTTCTGCAATGACACAAGGAAACAACCATTCTTCAAGCAGCTTTAGTGAAAAAAAAAAAAAAAACAAAAAAAAAACAACAAATATAGGAGTTCAATTTGAAGTCTGGAATGTGCTTTAAATCCAAAAGATGCTCTAGGCAAAGAGCTTTATTGAGGGTATGACCACTCATCAGGATTAGAGCAAATTTAGAGTCTGCTCAGTAGTAATGAAATGTTACTAGCTTTGAGGGATATATATATATATATATATATATATATATATATATATATATATATATATATATATATATAGGTTATTCTGTCTCAGATCAACCGACAGCCACAAGTTACTCTCTCAGAAAAATTTAGAAAAATTGACAGGTGTACTTTGATCAAATTTACTAATAAATCCCAAGTATTATATCTCTATCTTTTTTAGAATCACAGTATCTTGAAATTTCACTGGATTTTTTTGAGTCATCACTTTTTAAAACAATGAACATTGCTGAAGAGTGATGGTAATTTAAAAAAAAAAAAAAAAGTGGTGTCATGGGGGGGGGACATCCTTTCGACACTGTCTTATTGCAGGCACATTTATCCATGTTTGCCTCATGATAATTAACAAGGCAAAATTAAGGATATTTTTAAAGGAAATAAATATAATTAGAGATTTGGTCAATACTTTCAGTAATAAGTCAGTATTTTACCTAATAAGTTTAACACGAGATTAACAATTAATACAGTGAGGCATTATATGTATTAGAAAAAACTTGACTCAACCACAGGTTTTTCCAACAAGGAAATATTCTGGAAGAACATAAAATAGAATGACAAATAAAGGGTTTAGTTCAACATTCCAACCACCTGAAGATGGCCGGTGTGTAGAATGGCCAAAATGTTGTAATAAATATGGCAACAAAGATGAGGACAATAGTCCAAATAATGTAAATAGTGTACATAATATACCCCATCTCAGAAATATAGACAGGCAACACTTTTATCCCAAATTCTGCAGATTGTTAGAGAAAACGGATAGACAAATTGATCTATATAATAATCTGAAATTAACTAGTTTCTTACATTAAGTATTTTAGCATTATACACTGATTTAGATTAGTGTCATCTTGGTTGTTATAGTCACAACTCAAGTTCCCCCAAGAGAATAATACTAATCCAAATAGATCAGTGTATAAAAATGGTATTATCTCAGAAAGAGGCAAAACATTGTGACTATAACACCTAAGGATACTCATCTAAATAGATCGATGTATAATAATAATTCCTCAGAAATGCAGACACATTTTTCACAAGGTTTTTCTTTTTATGTTATTGATGCTTTAAGCATAAATTCAGAAAATTTCATAATTTATGTACAAAGTAGTTTTAATTGAAAAAGTTAACACATTAAAAAGAAATAATCTGTATGTGTGTGAAATCTAGACAAATAAGAAAAGAAAATTGTTCAAAATTACTACATTCTGATGCAAGTTAATCAAAATTAAACATTGAAGAAACCCAAATTACATTTGTCTATTAATTAATATAATTAATTAACTGTAATGTTAAAATCAAGAAAGAACAAAATAAGATTATCTAATAAAAAATTAATAATGCTCATGGAATCTATTTTAAATTAGCCCCATGATCCATTGAATATTTTAAGACAAATTGCATTTTTACATGATTTTATTTAGCGTGGTCAGTGACACTTTATTATTAAATATGTCGACAAGACTGGAAAGCTACATTCAAACATTATCATCAGCATACAGCTATATTGAGCTGCCTCCTCCTGTTAGCTGTTTGAGGCACTTTTTTTTTTCTTTTCTTTTCACTTTGTATTAAAGCACCATCTGTTGATCAGCCTGGATACTAAGCAAAATGGTGGGACAGAATATCCATTGCTGTATTCGAAGATATTAGGTTGGTGCAAAAATAATATCGGTTTCTCACATAGTAACATATGTGAGAAAACGACATTATTTTGCACCAACCTTATATAAAAAAGAAAAAAAAAAAAAAAAAAAAAGAAAAAAGGAGGCAGTACTAAAAATGATATCTCCTCCTGCCTCATAAGATACCAACACTTCAAAAATGAGAATTAATAAGGATGGATAATCTGTTCCTTCTTGGTCAGCTATGAATCTCAACAACAAGCTATTTAGTAATCAAGAAGTTATAGCAGCCAGTCGTCAAGTAGATTTTAAGCAAGATGGTACATTCTCTATTGAGTCAGTAGTATTTTGAATATTTACTTATGAAAACAAAAATTTGATTTCAAATCAAACCAAGATACCCTTCCCAATATCATCCTTCTAAAATTCCCAATTCCACTGAACTACTACTTTTTTTTAATACCATGTTCTTTCAGGATTTAAGCAATCATGAATCTCTATGGATTTCGCTTAATTATCTGAAGTACAATGCATTCTTAGAAAACATAATGGAGTGCTTTCCCATTGACCTCTCTATGGTCTGAAATTCAGAGCTTTCCTTCACTTAGACTGGTTGCCATTCAAGGCTAGAGAGTCCAGTCTTCATTTCCATGTAACCTATACCTTGGGTAGGGAGAAAAGACAGATTCAAGTCTTTCCACAGGGTATTAGTGTGGATGCAAATGGAACAGACTCGCCTAAAATTTGAACTCAGCTCTTCCATTTCACTTTTCACACTTTGGTAATAAAATAAGCACATCCCATCTCCCCTCCTACTTGTAACCATCCACTATAATAAAATAAACATTTTCGGTACTAAAAATGAATTAGTCAAAGCTTCATAAGCTTCTACTTAGAGTTGTTGCAATATTTCACACACCAATAATATCTGTTGCACATTCATTGCTATTACTATTTTTTATAATATATTCAAGGGCATAAATTATAGATGTTCTTAAAAAAATTCTGGCAAATTGTTTGAAGACAATAAAGTCACAGCAAGTTATATTGCTGCAGTTTCAGGAGCATGTGAATTTTTACATGGCTAGGGTGTAAACCAGACACCTAAGATAGACTGCTTTATAGGGCCAAAAGATTATATCTGCCCTACTATTTAATATAAGGAGAGAAGCAGGTTAATGCCTTTCCCCAAATCATTAGTACAAATAGCTAGAATATGAACTTGGTTCACTGATTACATTCTTTAGTAACCATTTATGGCACTAGTACCTCTGCAATTTACAGACAAGTCATTAATCTTTACAAGAGCCAGATCAGGCTGAAAATAGAGTACTACTGCCATACATGGGCAGGAGCTGCCTAGTCTTCACTTTCCAGTTTCCAGAGATTCCAAAAGCACCCCTGCATTTTTATGGTAGTTGAATTAGTTTCCACCCTACAACCTCTTTCTCACAAGCAAAACATTGTAAACATCTTGCTACTCTATAGCCTATTCCCATGGAAAGGTATTCAGACAAACCATATTCCTTACTTCCACCAGTTTTAATCTTCATGGCTAAAGTCTACCATGCAATGCACATTGAAGCCAAAACACTTTCATTTCCTTCATATTTCATTGATGAGATGCTTTGTGGAACCAACCCCTAAGAGAATGCTTTCCCCTTCATTACAATCTTCATCATAAATGATAAATTCTATATATATATATATATATATATATATATATATATATATATATATAATTCTTATATATATATATATATATATATATAAGAATTATATGAAAATGCACAGGTATTAGGTTATAAAAAGGCTTGCAAAAGTTTTCCTTCTCCTAGACTGGTTACCAACCAAAGCTGAAGAGATCATAACTATAAATTAGATTCATACCTTTGCCAAGGGTATTTACATGAGAGTGTATGTAACAAAACTTGACTGGAATTTGAACTCAGTTCTCCAAATTCTTGTACTGAGCCACTATCCATTGCACCAAACACACATCCATATTATTTATTATAACACTATATTCTTCATCATTATAAAGTTTATTTAACCAATTTATAAACATTTTTTCTCTAGAACATTTATTACTATTAGTTACAAAACTTAGAAAAGAATTATGACAAAATTTCTAAGTCTTATTAAATTTTACAATGAAAATTACACATAATTTTTATCAATAATTACTGCCATAATTTTAAAATGAATAACTTTTATGGTGGTTTGTATGAAAATAAGCTTATTTCAGTGAAAGAAGTAGTTAACTTGAAGTTCTTTCTTACTAATCATTTAAGGTTTGTAAATCAAAACTCTTTATCATTCAAGCAGGAAGGAATTGTAATTTTGCCCAATGGTGATGTAGAGCAATAAAAGGCAGATATATTTAATCCCTTGCAAGTATTTATAGACTGATGAAATTGTTTGTACCTGAAGCAATTGGTTATGTATGTTCCCACTGCTGCAAATTAAGGAGGTTACTGTTATTATGAATGTAGGATTATTGTTGTAGTAGTAAAAGAAAAAGTGTAAGTTACTGTAACTTTAACTACCTCCAAATTATAGCAGAAGAATCTTCTGGGTTAATGCTGAAAATGAATTGTAAAGAAAAAAACATGTAACAGAAAATATAACTGGGTATTGAGTTGAGATATTCTTTTTTTGTGTAATTATATTTTGGTAATAAATTTACAAATGTGTTTTCTTTGATGTGTGCTAAATTGTGATATGTAACATAAATGTTTTTCAGATTATGATTATTTGTATTATGAATCTTCTCTTTTATTTAGCTTATTTGAATGTATCAGTCCTGATATCTTTTGAGGATTAAACCGCATAACCGGTAATGAGATTTAGAAACTGGTTTTTCTTGGTTTTGTAATAGTCAAATTTTCACATCTGTTGTATTGGGAATCAAAAGTCTTACAGATTGATCTCCTTAGTGAGTAAGTGAATACTAATTCTAGTAGCACACAGATTTTGACAGTAAAAGAAAAAAATGTTTTCTTGGAAAATCATGGACTTAATCTTTTCCAGGAAGGGTAATTTTTATTGTTAGCTGTGATGAAATATCCATCAGCTTATTTACCAGAGCACTTTCTTTGTTAATTAATGATGAAGAGAAATAAGGGTGTCAAGCTTGCTATGAAGAAAATAAAAAAAAAAAAAAAAAAAAAGGATACTTTTCTATATTCTTAAAGTATTATTGAGATTGGATATATTTTTTTTTTTTTTTAACATTGAACCTCAAGCAAGGCGGGAAGCCACTAGCATGCAAGGGGTTACAGAGTTGGAGTGAGAACAAAGAGGAGTGATAGAGGAAAGGATGAAGAGACGGTTAGGGGATAGATCAAGGCATCTGGAGACGTTGATTGACATTACATTTGAATAGTTGGAGATTATAGCCATCAGGAAAAAAAGAAATGAAGAGGGAGTTCCACAGGTGAGAAGTGTGAGACATGAAGCTATTGGAGTAGAAGAGACAGCTACATTTAACAGTTTCAACAGTGAAAGGGTAAGAGCCTAGCTGAGCACTTAAATTCATGAAGTCTGGGAACCGGCAAAATTATTAGGTTGGTGCAAAAATAATGACGTAATGTAGTTTTTTGACGTATTTTTTAACGTCAAAAAACAACATTATTACGTCATTATTTTTGCACCAACCTAATAGCTCATCAGAGCAGTTACCGTGAAAGTATTTGTAAAAAAGACTGAGGGAGGCAACGGCACATCTGGGAGAAAGCGGTTGCAGATGAGATGCTAGATCAGAGCCAATTACATTGCATATGTGCCTTTTGATTTTATCAAGGACCTTGAGACAATCAGAAGGGGCTCCAGACCATATATGGCAACAATACTCCATGTAAGGATGAATGGTTGATTTGAAGGATCAACTATGGTGAGAAAAATTTCCTGGCGCTGCACAAGGAGCCAACTTTCCTAGTGGTGGACAAAGCTATTTCTACATTACACAAAAAAATGAAAAAAATACAAAATAAAAAATAATACTGAATAGCATTTTAATAGCTGCTTAGATGTAATAATGGACTGTTGCTAATTCATTAAAATACTTAGAAGAATATCCCATGTTTTTTCTTCATTTTATAAGTATGGGCTCTGAATACATCAAGATAACTCAATTTCTTTATTGTTCCATGGTTTTTCATCACATTTCAATAAATTCAAACAAGACAACCATTCATAAATCTAAAAATATTAATAAAAAAATAAAACTCTATACTGATGTTAAATATTTAATTTAATGCTGTCACATATGGTCTGGTGACCAGCTATTTACCTTGAGCTCCTTAATAAAATCCAAAGAAGAATCAGAAATATTATCTGTCCTGATCTGGCATCTCAACTTCAGTCACCTTCCCACCGCTGTAAGGTTGCCTCTCTGTCTTTTCTATAAATACTTTCATGGTAATTGTTCAGATGAGCTCTTCCTAGACTTTAATGATTGTGGGGGGTTTTATTACTAATCTTATTTTCTTTAGTTTCTTGTAAATAGCTTTTTGTATTCATATTGTAAATATTCATTGGGGTTAATTTTTAGAATTGTTATTTTATTCCACCCCCACAGACAACGAATTGTAAATATGGGGACTAGTTAGTATTTTCATAGAGACAAAAAGGTATTATGGTGCTTGTAGTAAGAAAGGTACGTATGAGTGTTGTTTTGGTGTAAGGAATATTGTTTCGTATGATTGGGTCAGTGTTTGCGGCTAGCTAAGTTATAGTTAAGACAGAAGAAGACCGTCCTTTCCCCAATCCCCTTTTCGGCCTCGTGCCACATTTCTGTAGTTAACAGAATAAATATCGCTCTTCCTAGACTTTATAAAATTAAGTACAGTACTAGACTGGCATCAAGATCTCAAGTTACATTTGAATTGGCTCAATGTAGCTGTAAGTTCTATGCTAACAGTTTCTTTCTCACACTTTATTGGCTTGCTTGGGGTGATACTGATTAAAAAAAAAAAAAAAAAAAAAAAAAAATGCATAAAAAATATTGTAACCCAATGGTCACTGTTGGAAGATAATAAACAGTAAAAAATAGTAACCTGTTCAACTGACTAATCCTAAGAATGGCATACGAGTCACAAACAAAAATGACATTAAAGTAAGGCTTCAATCAAATACACTGATTGGTCAGATTAACTAATGGCTATACCAGAATGCATTTGTCTCCAGTTGAAGGACAAAAGAAACAGACATTCTTTCAAGGTCCTCTATGTTTTTTCCTGTGATATTTTGGACCCAGTCTTAGACAACAGAACTGCAAGTTGCAGATGATGGCTGTTTTACAAATAAACAAAGCAAAAATGAATGGCTGACAGTAAACAAAGCATTCAGCAATTCCCAGAGTGAACAGGATGTTACCAGATACAGAGAAGTGTCATCGCGTGAGTTTCTGACAAAAGCCTTTCATTGAAATAAGCAGCATAAACAGAATTGCGTCCTTCTCTTATTCTTCTAAATGAAATATTTTCTTGCAAATATTTTTTTTAAGTAGTTTCAATGACTCGGCAAATAGAGATATAAGAGAAGGAATGGGGGTAAGCAATGAAATTCTACAGCCTTTATTCACATATTTTAATTTTATTGCTGTACTTTAACAGAAACAGCTAAATCAATAACCAAAAAAAACCAAACAGATGCCAAGACAGATTCAACACTTTGTAGAAAACCTGTAAAATTCATATGTATGAGGTCCACATCTCAAAATCTACGTCAATGATTCTCAAAATCCCATTCCTCGCTTGTGATGCCATGATTTATCAATTCTTCACCCATTTCAATTGTCACTTTTTTTTCACCATTACATATTAACAGTGCTAATTATAGTTTGATTGTATGGATGAATTATGCTGAAAAGAAAAAAAAAAAAAAAAAGCAGCATGGAAAACTGATATTTCTTCAACAACATTCTGTAACTCACACATTTCAAACCACAAAAAGTGAATAGTTCTAAATGAGATTAAATCTGAAGCAGCAGTTCTTTGTAAACTGATAAAATATGATTGCCCTTATAATTATACTAGGTTAAAAGCCACCCTATTGGGCAGCATTTAAACTAGCTCCTGCAGAGGGCTTGTGATTGGGCTTTTATCACAATAAGTAGGGAGGAGTAGATGTGATAGGTAACAATAAACTACAGAAGAACTTAAAATTGATCACTGCATTTAAGTACTGCATATACATATAAGTTTACCTTTTAAAAGTAAAACAATAATTCTTCTGCTGCTACTTTAAAGATAATTTGATGTACATAGGTCCTTACTTTCTGTACAAACAATTATTTTTATTTTATGGGTGACTTTTGCTGGATTTTAAAATTAAGTACAATTATGTCCAAGTTATAAAAAAAAAAAAAAAAAAAAAAAAAAAAAAAATCACCAAAATCAATCAGAGTAATGAAACCTTGGGAATCCAAAATTTCAAGAATGCGAATCCGGAGCCGTCTCAGAATGTTTTTAATTTTCTCACAGAGTCGGTCTCATTCCAAAATAGTATGATATGTTGGGCTACAGCCTGTAGGAGTAAAGTTGAAACAATAATATTCGCATTTATTATATAAATTGGTATTTCATTTGAAATTATCTATTATAAAATGTACATCCAGTATACAAAGTAGTTTTTTTCCTAATTTGTAGATTCCTCTTTTGCTGAAATTTTTCCTTAAATTCTCCCTTGGTTAAAATTTCTTGGGTTAGATTTGAAATTCCTTCTCTGAGAGTCAATCACTATATATATATATATATATATATATATATATATATATATATATATATATATATATATATATATATATAAACCTAAAGAGCCAGGCAAACCTACCTAGGTTTCACCTACACAGATCATCAGGGTACACTGGCCTAAGAGGTAAAATACTTATACTCTGTTCTAATTTTACCTCTTTGGTCAGTGTACCCTGACAATCCGCATAGATGAAACCTAGGTAGGTTTGCCTGGCTCTTTAATTAGGTTTGCTCTACTTAGTGTATTGAGCACTTTATTTAGTTACTTTTGCTTTACTCGTGTTGGAGGTTTTTTCCTTTGGACTGAGCTTGGATTCTGCCTCAATTACATGTTCTTAGTTCTTTCTTTTTTTTTTTTATCCCTTATTTTTCCTTTGGTATTGGTTTGTTCATTTACAAGCCAAAACACATAAGGTTTTTCCAGACGAGTATAATTACTTATATATATATATATATATATATATATATATATATATATATAGGTATGTATGAGAGAGAGAGAGAGAAATTTTCTTAAAAAAGTAATGTATTTTTTTTTTTTAATGAATCTGATGGATTTTTATCACTTTAAATGTTACTTTTAGATACGCCAATGTGCCCTAACAAACTCGGCCACAAAGAAATTTTGCTGACCAAGCAAGGTCTGAACAGCGCCTTTAAGCAAAATCCCTCTCATCATAGATTCCTCAAAATTATATCTGCTCAGTTTCATATCCAAATGTAAACAAAATAACTTTCTAAAGAGGTAATAGATTTTTATTCATCAAGCCAACAGATTTTATCACTTTAAAGATTATTTTTAATAGATATTCATGTTTGAGTTGACAATCTGTTTATTAAACAGTATATTTATTTTCATCTAGCGGCCTGAACATTTAAGAAATCTTATTAAAGAAAAGATGTGCTCTCTGGCAGGATTCAAACCTGTATGGCCAAGTCAGTTAGGGCATATCGGATTTCATGACCATTTCCCTCTGCCCTAAATATATAGTTTAATAAATAAATGGAGCTTCTACTCAAACATACATATCCACTAAAAATAACGTTAAAGTGATAAATGTGTGTGTGTATTTGTAAATTTGATAGAAATTCAACTGTAAAAAGATACAAAAGAAGTTTAATTTCCAAATATTTTGTCCGTCTGCCAGAAGCACAAGTTTAAAGTGGATATCTCAACAAAAAAATGTCCCCATTGCCAGCAATCATTTCCCAATGAATATTAAAAGAAAAAATTAAAATTTTTTTCAATCTCTCTGAAAATGAAAAGCAGTTATATATCCCAGTAATTATTGTAGAATCTAATGAGAAACATTTTCATGGTCAGTGGGTTTACAAAATTGCCCCATTAACCATTATATGACAAGTGAGTTTTTTTATAATAACATTTTCTCCTTTTTATATTCTGAGTTTTATAATAGTCATTCAGTAAAAAACCAAAAAAATATTTTCATATAGGAAAATACAGAATTTATTTTCCTTTTGTCATTTTATAATAGCAATATATATACAAAGAGTTGCTGAAAAGTCCTCAGCCTGACCAAGAGAAGATTCCAAAGAAATTCTGATGTTTGGATATTTGGTCAGATTTTTGGAAATAAATCAAGTACAAAACTTTTCAGCACTCCCTCATATATAATAAGAAAATAAACTTAAAATGAAACTTAAAAAAAAAAAAAAAAAGTAGAAAATACATTACCTATTAGGCTGTTACAAAAATTTCAAGCATACTTTGAGAATAGCTCTTGTTTATATGCTAAGTGCATGGTGTAATACAGATATGCTAAGTGCATGGTGTAATACAGATATGCTAAGTGCATGGTGTAATACAGATATGCTAAGTGCATGGTGTAATACAGATATGCTAAGTGCATGGTGTAATACAGATATGCTAAGTGCATGGTGTAATACAGATATGCTAAGTGCATGGTGTAATGGATAGTAACTCAGAATCAGAAATCAAAGAGCCATGGTTGAATTCCAGTTGAGTTCATTACATTCATTTACATGCAAATATCCTTAAGAACTGTATGGATCTATATCTCCCCTCCCAGCTATAGAGAAATAGGGCAGACTGGACCCTATAGCCTTGGTTAGCAACTAGTTTAAGAGCAGGAAAACTCTGAATTTGAACCAGCTTATAGAGAGTTCGGTTTCTTCAGGCCATCTTGCCCAAAACACACCACTGTAGCTATGGCTGCAGTACATATAGTGTCCCTACGACCCTAACAGGTTATGGGACTTGTGATTGTTGATATAAATTCTATACCATCATTATTCAGTCCCCAAAAACATTTTCACTGGCTTTGTTGGTGGTGGTGGTGGTGGTGGTGATCTTTCATTCATATAAATTAACAGCATCATTATTCAATCATCAAAGTATTTTCCCTGACTTCAATGACGTTATGTTATTACTTTTCAGCTAAATTGTGTATTCCATAAAATAATAATTGAGTTTTTGATTTTCATGAAATCTTTGAGGAATTTGTCAATGTTGAATTTGTTAGCACGACTGATGTGATAAAGAATGTTGCATGGATCAAAACAAGTAACAAAAGGTGCCAGGTCTAGGGATTACACTGCATGTGGAAGAACTTTCTAACATAGCCCGATGATTGATTATTGCATTATATTTGCAACATGAGAACAAGCAATATGTTGTTAATTATCTAGTAGTTTTGCTGCATGACAACATCTGTCCTTGTTTTACAGAATTACCAGTTGATCCCCTTACCCAGAAAAAGTTCAAACTCATCAGTTAAATGAATTCATAGATTCATGTCTAGTGTTTCTGCAGGTTAACTCATAGCTGGGATGCATTTTCCTTCAAAACTTGCCCCAATTATCAGATTTCAAGTTCTAGATTCTTCCAAGTTCTACTTATCATTGAACACCAAATCTCCTTTAAACTACACAAAACATTGCTGAAACATGCTGCCAACTACTACATAATTACAATAAGCTTCATAAATTCATTGTCTTATGTCTCTCGATTAAACACCAAGTGCAAACAGTGTCAAATATGCATTTTATATTCTAACATGATTTCCATGCAGAGTAAAATTAACTTTTTCTTAAAAAGTGAACATAAAAGCAATAAAGAGCAAAGTCAATTTCAGTAATGCTTTTAAGTTTTCCTTAACGCTGTATAAATAAGGATGCCGAGAAATTTTGGATCAACTGATTAAAGATGCAAGAAATGAAAAACATGAAATTTGAGTGAAATATGAACTTAACACTTACAATAAGGAAACAGTAATTTACAATTGGCCTTTTCTTTATTCTTGGCTTTCAGGTCCTTTGGGAATAAGATGGTGGAAATCAAGCACTTAACTCATTTGCCTTATTAACAATTATTTTTGCTCAGATTTTATTACTCATTGTAATGCTGATTACTCAGAGTCAGCCATGTTAAAAAGTACACTGCAAAGAATTGAAAATAATTTTACTCTTACATCAATTACCATACCCCAACCACCAAAAAATAAAAATAAAAAACATTTACTATTTATGGTTTTTGATAATTTTTTTTTAACAGTTTTATGTGCATTTTCTTTTTTTTTTTGCTTTTTTGGGAGGTGTTGGGATGTATTTAAAATTAAAATGATGCTAAAAACAGAAATAATTTATTTAATTATTTTAAAATTCAACTATGTAATTTATTTTAATGCTTTGAAGACAAGAACATACAGATTTAATTTTGAAAGCATTAAATTAAATTTTAGCAGACATCTGAAATAAAGAAGACATTATTTTGCTGCTTTACATTAAATCTAACTGAAAATTTTAAGGTTCTTCTAATTTCTTTTTGTTTTATGATAACTGTATTATTTCTTAATCTAATTTTTTTTTATTCCCGGAAAATGGGAAATTTGTTCATTTCACACAACCAATTTTACTGGCCTTGAAACAATCATGGCTGCTGAAGTTATTAAATATCAAGCAGTTTTATTCTAGTTTATTGTACTTGATATTCTAAAAAGGTCATACCTTTTCTAGTATTTCAGTGAGCAGGGAGAAAGGAATTCATTGATTAAATTCTTAATTCTAATTAAAAAACAAAATAGTGATAAAAAAAATCTGTGTATCCATACAAGATGCATATTCGTAACAACTAACCAATACACTGATGTACTAAAAATTATTTACAAGTATGTAAAGTAATAGTAGGTAGCATATTTGTATGTCATAGAAATACCCAGACCTATATCAGTTCTGCTCTGGCATCTGCTAAGTCTGTGTGAACACTGACTAGGCTGCTTGTAACAAGGTAACATGAATTATTGGAGTTCAAACAGAATATATGATAGTAATGGGACATTCTTTTTCTGAAATTATAAAAATATTTCATATCTATTAAGCTACAGTGTCACATGTGTAAAAATATTTTTTGCCAAACAGAACCCCCGGTTACAGAAAATCTACTTTGAATCAGAAAATAAAAAATGCAATAAAATTAAGACATTATTTAATTAGAAAAGCTTTTAACTGCTTTTATGATACATTATGGACACTATTATCGTAAAAAAATTTTTAAGAATAGTGAATTTTTACAAGAATTGTTTTCATTTTGCTTCTAATTTTAATTAGAATAATTTATAAAGTTTTAAATCTTTTAAAATTCTGTATTAATTTGTAGCAGTTAGGTGCTATTGTTATTTAGTAAAAACTATATTTAGTAATTATAAATGGAAAAGCTTATTACAATTCAACAATGCCCAGTATTTTAAAAAGACGTTTGAAATTTTTTTTGTGTGTGTATAAAGAGTCAATTTGTGTAAATACATGCAAGTTCTCTATTCCACCCCCACTTCAATAAATTTGAAGTGTTATCATCCTCTGCTGATAAAGCTGAATGCTCTGCCCATAAATTCTCCTCAAACTCTACTCTTGGCTTATCTAGAGTATCCCCGATTAACTTCCCACTTAGAACTGATTCTCTGCTGAGCAATATACATATAACCTCTTCCATAGTTTCTGCTATCATCTCTAACCTAGACTTCCACAAAGCATGTGGATTGATGGTATCCCTGTAATAGTCATTAAGAAGTCTGCTCTTGAACTGGCTCCTGTTTTCTCTAAACTGTATAATAAATGCCTTGCTGCCTCCTGCAAATCATCATTTGTTGTTCCAGCCTTTAAGAACTCTGGTGAACCATTCCAACTATTGGCCTATTAGCATGCTGAATTAGTGATCATAATTGTGGAAAGAGTATCAGTGAAGCCTGAGATGTAGCATTGGACATCTCATCTTTGACAGGCTTTGGCATTCAGGTCTTTTCCATAAGCTGAAAAGTTATGGTGTCTCTGGACACATTTTTGAACTGATCCAGTCTATCTTATCAAATCGTGAAATTAAAGTTGTCATGAATGGCCACTCGTCTAGATCTATTCATACTAATGTGGATATCCCCCAGGGCTATATTCATTAATGACCTTCTCAGCAACATCAGCTCTTGATTTGGCATCTATGCTGACAACAACCATTTACTCTTGCTGATCAGTCAAAGTCAAAATGGCAGCCAATGTTGAAAATGACCGTAAGTCTGTCATTATGTTAGGCAAAGATGGCTTTTTAATATTAACGCTTCCAAAATTAAACTTCTCTCCATTAATCATCTACCTTCTGTGATCATGGCTGATGCTAACCTCCAGGAAAGTGACTTGTTGCACCTTCTCAGGCTAACATTCTCAGCTGACATGAAATGGAAAAACTATATTGAAGTCATTGCTAGATCAGCTGCTAAGAAAGTCAGTTCACTGTGGCACACGAGACATTTTTTTCGCTCCAGAATCAATCTTATATATCTATGTCTACCATTTGTCCATGCTCAGAATATTTGCTGCTACATATGGCCTGGTTCCCCTGCTATTTACCTTGAGCTCCTTGATAAGAGCCAAAGAAAAATCAGCAATATTATCAGTCCTGATCTGGCATCCAGGCTTCAGTCATTTTCTTGGTAATTGTTTGGATGAGTTTATCACTAGAGTACCTAAACTTTACACACAGTACTACTAGACTGGCATCAAGATCTCCTCAATTTACAGTTCAGCTGGCTAGAGGTAGCCATAACTTGTATGCTAACAATTACTTTTCTCGCTTGTGGAACTCCCTTCCAGCGCCATGCTTTCCAGTCAAAAATTTAAATGCAATGTCAATCAGCATCTACTGTCCTCTTGATTACTCTTTTCTCTTCCTGCTCATTATTAATGTTCCTAATTTTTCCACACCCTGTAACCCCTTATGTTACAGTAGTTTTATTGCCTTGCATGGGGTGATACCGATTTTTAAAAAAATAAATAAATATACAAACATCCATACACGACATTATCAGAAAATAAAATTGGTAACTATAGTAAATTTAAAATTTATTGGTAATTTTTGTAATGTTTCCTCAACAAGCATCTTCATAAGTAAGAATGAAGCCAAAGTACCTAAAATTCAATAAAATAGATTACTTACAATATTTTTATAAATTTTTAAGACTACTGAATAGTTAAAAAAATTATATAAAAAGATGTTCACATTCGATTCAAGTAATTTTTACAGTTTCTACTCTTTACTTAAAAATCCAAAACATTAGCTTATCAATAAATGTGTTAACACCCCATAAAAAACACCTACCCCCATGTTAAAAAAATGCATTTCTGTGATATTTTAAACTAAGTAATATGTTTTAATTCAGATTAAATAAGCTTTAAATCAGTTAATCTTCCTCAAATGAAGTTTCAAATAAGTATATTTTTGAATTTTTTTTTTTTAATAAAAGATAATTATGCTGTATTGACAGATTTGTCAATATGGCCAATTTTAGAAATTCCCATCCAAATTTTTTCACTCAATTTAAATTCAGTTTGAAATTCAAAGTATTTTGCTTATTAGAAATATTAAATTTAATCTATTATTAGGTTGGTGCAAAAATAATGTTGTTTTCTCACATTGTAACATATGTGAGAAAACGACATTATTTTTGCACCAACCTAATAGTTTGGAATTAAAACTAAAACAAAAGGTTCGAGAAAGATTTTTCATTTTCAAAATTTACCAATTGATTCAAGCTTTATAAAATGCTTGATTTCCTCATTGTTGGTTCACATATTTTAATAATTCAGTAAATGTTTATAAATTTATGAATAAAAAATTATTTTTAAATTTATTTCTTTATAAATTCATAAATGACAAATATTGCATTGTATATTTTTTAGAATGTTATAAATATAAAATTATTCTTGTAAATAAACATTCTAATAAATGGTGTTTAATATTTTTGTGGAGAATTCTCAAGAACAAAAAATATGTATGAATTTACATTCATCATATTTTTAGGGTTTATTCCAATTCTAATCCTTGTTTTTTAAAAACAATAAACATTGCCAAAGAGTGAAGGCAGTTTAAAAAGGTAGAGTCATAGAAAAAGAAGTCCTTTTTACCGACTTATTTCAAGCACGACAGTCCATGTTTGCCAATAAATAATTTTTTATTTATGAGGTTAATTGCAGCTAATTGAAAGCATAGAAAGCAAAAACCATAGATAAAGCAGGATCATTGTACATATGTTTTATTTTAAACTGAAAATCTTAAAACAACCAAGACTATCCTTTTGTTACTTTTACAAATCTGCAGGTAAGGTAATAAAATTACTAATTATATTAAAGTTACAAAGAATTCAATATACAACATAAAAGTAGCATTTACTATCTTTATCTCACGTGACTAGCTCTACTCCAGTTTTATCACTATAATGAATCAATACACTATTATTATTATTATTATTACGTTGGTATGGCACATTGATATAGTCTTTGAAAATTCTGTTCTCGAGGAATGGTATCAGCCAGACTCCTCACAAATCAAGAACTTTTTCAGAGAATCCTCACAGAGTAAAGGATGGTAGTTTCCTAAAGGTCTACAATCTTGGTCTCAATTCCAATTTTTCCGTAAGTGCTCTTTCAAGTTTTTAGGTGATGCCCCAAGTGCTACCATGACTACAGGAATTACTTCCCTGGTCATGTCCCACAGCTTTTCCAACTCCTTAGACAGATCCTGGCATTATTCAATCTTTTCAGTTTACTTGGAGTTCATCCTTATATTGTTTGAAACAGCAAAACCAACAGACAAACTGCTACTTTCTTTATTAATCACAATTATTATTTTACAAGTTTTACACTATTTTATTATTGCTTTTTATCCCAACACATTACTTCATTGGTTCAAGCAAACAGCATAAAATCAGAAAATAATGAAGTAGCTTCCAACTAGAAAAAAATATTCTATTAACATGACTTATAAACCTAGAGAAAAGTAACACAAATTTGTATTTAAGTAAACCAGGCAGTATACAAAAAACTGATCTTAAAACAACAGCTCCTAATGACAATGGCAACAGATGTTTGTAAGCATATCACACAACACTAAAAGATATAATTATCAACTAACAAGATTTAAGACTAATTACTGGTTATCAGTTATTTGACTGAGATGTCACATCCAATTAGGAAAAACAGTACAGATGTAAGTCTTCAAGGAACTAGAACATCATCACCATCATCAGAAAATAAACTTAGTATCAATAGTTTAGTTACGACAGGTTGTAGCTTTTTAATCTGGCAACCTCAGGACCTGACCTCATAAATTAACAGAAAAAATTAAAATTTTATGGGATAAATTTGAATAAGCTAATGATTTTTAACAATTTTCTGAGTGAAATATAATGATATATAAATTTAATATAATTTATATCATGTAAATTATAATAAATGAAAGTTTTTTTGTTGGTACTTTTTAATTGGCTAGATTAAAAATAATTTATAAAATTCAGAAATAAAAATTACTAAAAACATGCCAAATTTTATGCCAAAATAATCATTGAAAATGATTGAATTTAGAGTTCCAAGATTTAGTTTCAAACTATAGTTAGGTTTTTCCCACATTCAGTTTAACAAGTCTGTTTATATACCAGGAAATTACCATTCAAACCACGGTTTGAAAGCAAGCCAAAGAATTTTAGTAGCAGATCCACAAACAAATACGGTAATTATCTGAACACCTTGAGACAGGGGTTGAAAAATGATGTTTGGATAATTCAAAATTCCAGATAATAGAATACCCAAAAAAAAAAAAAAAGAAAAAAAAAAGGAAGGAATGGTCATTTTCTGAAAGAAATTTAATATTTATATCATCAAATAATTTCAAATGCTCTGTTCAAGGTTTTGACCAGTTTATGCTTTATAAAAAAAATTGTCTCAATTTTTGTCTGTTTCTGGCTGGCTTCACATTTTTCTGTCACCAACTCATGAAGCTGGATTAAACTAAATGTATTTGTAAGCATAATGACTTTGCTACGTTCTGGGCAAACAAAAAGACATTCTTTTCTCCATTGAAACAGGGTTCATGTATCACATGCATATAAGAGTTGCATAAATCATAATCTCAGAGTTGACCAAGGTGTGATAATCCAAATGTATATTCTTTGAATGAAAAAAAAAAAAAAAAAAAAAAAAAAGAAATTAACAAGAATTCAACTGATTTTTCTCAGCATTTTTATCGAACGTTGAGTATGGTTTTTCTAAATTCTCAAAATGCTTGTTGGAGATGAAATTTTAGAATGGGTTCAGTTCAAATAATTGAAAAAAAAAAAAAAAAAATGTTCAGATAATTTCAATTTTCCTCTTCATTTCACATCCAGATAATTGAATTTCTGAAATTCAAGGTACAGATAACTGAGGAAGTATACTGTAGTGGCAGATTCAAAATGTGTTAAACTATGGGATTTACTGAAACACAGACCCCTGGATTGGAGACACATACAACTCAATTACAGAGTTACAACTGTATAGGCTGAGCAAGAGAAAAATGATAACAATTTTATATTACAGCAGCAAGGGTACTTCACTTTTTCTCCACAGCCTCCAAATTTGTTTTTTTATTTGGTTAGGTGCATACAAGCAAGAATACAGCCTTCTATTTTTATACACATATTAGGTGGAATAATAAATAATTTTCATTTTTATTCATTAACTTTATTATTCAAAAAAATAAATTCAATTTTATTCAATTATTAGCTTAAAAACGGACTTCTGAAGGCTAATTGGACCTCCTATCCAAAACCAAAGGGACGTCTGGTCCAGTTTAAAAACAACATTAATAATTTTGAAGAAATATCTTTGAATTGCTTAAGTCACTCCATGGAACTTTAAAACCACACTTTAACTTTAATTTGGGCTAAAAGTCCAATTCCTGCCAAAATTCAGGCCAAAATCTTAATTCAGGCCCAAAATTAGGTTCTTCAAATCACAAACACCATGGAACTTCAATTGAGTTAAGTTTTTCAAATCAAACTGTGGAACTTCAAAACCTCATTTTAACTCTGATTCCTTGGCATTTTAAAGAAATAAAATTGATTTTCTCAATTCACAAAGTTTTGGAGGCATTTAAACTGAATTTAAAACAAAAAATTTTAAATTCATAAAGTGTGTGTTACTTTAAACTCAATATAAATTAAAACCTTTTAAAATCACTAATTTTTTTTCAGCTATTTTAAAATTTGAATTTTTAACTGTTCCCTCCTCATCTGGACACAAATCCCAATGCTGGATGTTCAAGCACCAGATGAAGGGCAGATTTTCAATACCGGGATCATCCAAATTCCAAAAAGGTATAACATGTCCATATAGAGCAAGTGTGGCCCAAGTTAGAAGGGTTTCAGACACACAGATGGACAGAAAGAATTTGCCATTTATTTACTTAGATTCACCCTTATTTGCAATCCAGTAACTCTTCAATAGCTTTTGAGTAAAATTCTGCTGGTTTTGGTGTGAAAAAGTTTTCAACTCTTGAGTTTGGTTTTCATTAGGAGAATGTTTTCCTCATCAAAGTGTTTTGCAGCAATCAAAAAAGGTAATCAGTTGATGCAAGATTGAGTGAATATGGCAGGTGGAGTAGAACAAAATCAAGTTCTAAATTTTTTTCTTGTGTTATTCTTACTGTATGTAGCCTTGCATTGTCAGAGAATATTTTTCCTATTAACAAGTGCACTTTTCAATCAAACATTTATGGGTATGTTGCAGCTGCTTAACATGAAAATGTGCATTTAGTGTTTCACTGCATTTTATAACTAAATGAACAATAATCAACAATTCCATTACATGAACAACATTACCATTCTTCCATGGAGCTCAGCTTTTAGGGTCATTTGTGAAGATTTATTCTTGTCAATCTTTTTGCATTGAATATTGTAGTGTTAGTTTACTCTAAATTTATTCTTAACTGTCATGCATATATGAGCGGACATTGAGATCAACAGCAAGTTGCAACAGTTTGTTTCATGCTTGAATGCAATTTTCAGGCTATTTGGGTTGAGTAGTAGTTCAACTATATATACTAGCCATTGGAGCATTAATGGTAGCAAGGTCGGTTATTTTAAGTGGATTGTGTTATTCTAAAAGGTATTGAGTAGAAATAATAATGGGCCAGAACATTTTATTATTTTATAGCTATTGTATAGCGTCATTTGTTAATTTTTAAATCATTATTTATTCATTATTAATTACTTTAGGGTATTGTTGCGTTTATGCATTATTGATTTCCAATCTGTAGGAATATTTATTTTTGTAAATACAAAACTTGTGGCACAAGGGTGAAAAGGAAGTGGGGAAAGGCTGGTCTTCGCTGACTATCCTAGTACTAGTTAATCACAATCATGACCCATTCATTCATTACAATGTACCCAATCACCACAAGAACTTGTCTATCACTTCACAATCCTGCATATATCACATATTCACAGGGGACCCCCATGACACAAAAATACCATCGTTCTTGCCACAAGCTAGCAACGTGAGAAACACAATCCATTTCACCCTGGAGAATGGGGGCAACATATTGTCACACATGTATGCAAGATCGATGGACACAAGCTGATCAGGAGTGACACAAAGCATCAACTCACCGACATAGACCCAGAAAGGGCGCACCTGAGGACAATGATAGAAGGCATGCAAAACCGGTTTTTCTAACCCATGGTCACACTGATGACATTCGGACAAATCCACCCTACCCCATCTGAAGGCTATGTCCTTGAGAGGTAGCACAATTCAAATCAATTGTCAGGTAAGCAGAAAACTCAGGGTTGCTGAGATAGTTCGCCACTGATGCCCAAGACCAAAAAGAGTGCAGCTATAATGTCAACAAGCTGAGCCAGCCACAAAGAGTCTGTCAAGACCCCCTCCACTAGATCCCAATACAATAGCCTATAAGGCCATGAAAGGTCAAATGGACAGAGGAATGGCCCTTTAGGCCGCCCGATATTCTCACAGGAATCTCAATCGATTCTAAGGCTTACAATGACACTCAGCCTCCAAAACGGTGAGAGTGATGGTAAAGCTAGGGAAGGTGTCCCTAACACTCCCCTTGAAAATCAGACCTCTGTCAATGCATGGTGTAGGAAAACCAACCTAGAAGCATGCCAACAGGCTCCAACACCAAAGTGTAAAGTAAAGGTGACAACGGACAACTGATGAAACAACCATGACAGCATAAAAGCACTCAACTGCTTCCCATTCAATTGTACCACAGCACTGGGGAAGTGATACAGGAGGCTGATCAATTTGCAGAAGTTGGGTTTGAATCTGGTGGCCTGCAGGATAGAAGCTAGGTACTGATGGTCGACCTTGTTGAATGCCTTGGACTGATCCAAATAGATCAGCGCTGCTTCATAGTCTTCTACACCCTCTAGGATTGTGCAGATCAGATGCAGGTTGTTTTGAATTGATCATCCCCTCACAGCACATGCCTGCTCTGGTACCAACAAGCTTGCAACAACTGACTGCAAACACTGTCAGGATCTTGGCCCAAATCTTTAACTTTGTGTTTAGCAATGCTATGGGTCTATAATCATCTAAAACCTGCCCAACACCCTTGCCCATTTTCAGCAGCAGGGTCACACCCCTGGGGATTCAAGTGGAGGATAGACCCTGCCAGAACCAGTTGTTGAACACAACTATCAAAATCAGAACAAAGATGTGTGACAACTTCAAGTACAATTTGTAGGGCGGACTATCAAGTCCCGGAAACTTGCCACTGCCAACCCTCTTCAATGCCAAGTGAACTTCACCCTCTGTGACCTCTCCTTTGCAGCTAGCTGCTTTAATCAGCTCAATCTGGGAAAAGTCAGACAAATAGCTGTGAAACTTGTCACCACAGAGACCAGGCACCTTGGTAAAATGGCTCTCAAAATGCCACTAAAAAACCTCACACATTCTTGACCAATCTCAGAGAACACCTCCCACCAGGGTATTGACCTCACAAATAGATCGATTGGAACCACGAAAGATCTCTTCCCAGTGCAATTCTGTGCCCATGTTCACAGCTTCATTAGACATATTGTTTAACCTACATATAATTATCTGACCCTGGTAGTGCTTGCTAGCCTCATGCTCCAGAGCCTGCCTAGCAAATGCTATCACTAGAGAATCCCCACCTGCCTCTCCCCATAACAGACTATACTCTAGAGCCTTCATCTTTTTAGCCTTATCTAGAGCAAGTAATTGGCTATATTCGGTGGTAAAAGACCTAATCCTATGCTTAAGCCACTCCCACCATTTATTCCTAATAACCCCCACCACTAATTCCTGCTGTACTAATCTAGTCAGCTGTTGCTGGAAGTCCCACGTGTCCAGTAAAGAGTGATTAAACTTCCAGTGTCCAGCCATTCTAGGCCTAGTACCAGACATCATACAGGCACAGACTAGTTTATGATCTGAATAGTCTAAATGGTTGGACATGGGACAATCTAGCAAATCTAGATTGACCCTTATGACTAACATTATGTTCAGGTAGCTGGCTACCCAGACAGACAGCCACTTAAGTGCCCTTGTCCACATCTCCCGCTCTGGATGATTGACCCAGTATCTATCGACAAGCCCAAACTCACCTATCAGATCAACCAGGCTACAATCATCCAACAACCTCCCACTAGATCTCCACTCCCTATGCTGGACAG
>OZ010593.1:2104292-2149292 GCA_963932145.1 Acanthosepion lycidas | reverse complement strand
TATATATTTTTTTTTTTTTTTTACATATATATCATAATGTATCTATAGATATAAAAAATGAAAACACAGATTTCCCTACCATTCTTTGAATAGAATCATTTCTTAATCTATAACTGACATTTTCTGAATATGGATATATGTTTGTACAAACTAAAAATTCAGAAAATACAGGAAATACACAACAAAATCCCAGAACAGGTATCTATTCTCTTCAGATTACATCTCTTTTTATGCTTAATTAACATATATATTAAATGTGAATTTAAAAAAATTCTCAAAAATAAAATAAAAAAAAAAATAAAAAATAAAAAAAAAAATAAAAAATAAAAAAAAAAATAAAAAATAAAAAAAAAAATAAAAAATAAAAAAAAAAATAAAAAATAAAAAAAAAAATAAAAAATAAAAAAAAAAATAAAAAATAAAAAAAAAATAAAAAATAAAAAAAAAAATAAAAAAAATAAAAAATAAAAAATAAAATAAAAAATAAAAAATAAAATAAAAAATAAAAAATAAAATAAAAAATAAAAAATAAAATAAAAAATAAAAAATAAAATAAAAAATAAAATAAAAAATAAAAAATAAAATAAAATAAAAAATAAAATAAAATAAAAAATAAAATAAAATAAAAAATAAAATAAAATAAAAAATAAAATAAAATAAAAAATAAAATAAAATAAAAAATAAAATAAAATAAAAAATAAAATAAAATAAAAAATAAAATAAAATAAAATAAAAAATAAAATAAAATAAAAAATTAAATAAAATAAAAAATAAGTATGGTTGCATTTTCAGAAATGATCTAAACACATGCAAACTTAAAAATGCTTCATTTGTTAATGTATCAAAAAGTATTTCCTTTTATGTACAGATCTTTACTACAAAGCTTATTTCATGTACACATCTAAAGACTAATATATATATATATATATATATATATATATATATGTTTATGAAAAACTAGGTAATCCGTATGGGTGAACCCAAGGAGGATAAAATCCAGAGAGCTCAATGTAAATCCAGAGCAAATAATTTAAATAAAAACAGACCACTTTAAGGTTCCATGTAATAAATTATTTCACCACAGCCCTTTTAAAGGACTACGGATCATCAGACTTTACTTCCAAAGGTTGAAACAAAAAATGAAAAGAAATTTACACATTTTTAACAGGCCATATTAAATATATGTAAATTAACATTGAAATTCTGACAATTTCCCAAAATTAATTTAAAACAATATCTAACCATATCACCCCAAACAGGATTAAGCATTTGATGCTGGTGTCCCTTGAAAAAAGAAAAAAAAGTGGGGGTATGACCATCAATTTTTAATTATGCTGGTTTAAAACAAGGTGTAGAGGAGAACCCAACCACCAGTACCCAAAACATTTCAGAATAGCTAAGATCATCAAAAGATGCCATATGTGAGATATATATATATATATATATATAGTCATCCACAGAGACTGTTTGGCAGCTCATCATTGTGGCTAGACATCTGATTGTCTCAAGCCAGGATCGAAACCCAACTGATTTGCTATCAGCCGGAGATTTTACCCCTAAGCCATTGGCACATGGATGAGCACTCAAGAAGAAACAACATCTAACCATACTGCCCAAAATTAGTTTAAACATTTGAAGTGTGGTGGCTTGTTCTTTGAAATAAAGACCAGAAGTGGATAAACATTGATTGTTAATTATGATGGTTTAAAACACAAGGTGGAGAGGATAATCCAACCATCAGCGCTCATAACATTCCAGAAGAGCTAAGATCATCAAAATATATCATATGTGTAGTTATCAAAAAAAAAAAAAAAAAAAAAAAAAAAAAAAAAAAATTATATATATATATATATATATATATAGGAGCTCTAAAGAAGTTCCTCATTAAATAATGTATAAAAATACTTTTGATACCCATTGAATATTTTCAGGTTCGTTTTTTTTTTTTTTTTTTTTACTGTATAAATTTCACGTTTTTCTCTACTTATATTCAGAAACAGGTGAATGTTTATCTGAAACCTCTTCCTCCCTAAATGACAAATGATTATAAAAGATAGAAGCCATTTAACACAATTGATAATATTACAATTTGTCATCATGACACATAATTTAGACATTAAAAATTATTAAAAGTGTGAAAATTAAAGCATCACCAAATAAGCAATGAATCAACTACACTAAAATCCATTATCCACAGTAAATCTGTTCCAAAACCTCCATTGGAGGTTTGAAACCAAGGATCATACCTAAACCTATATATTATTTTTTTTTCTTAACAAATATGCATATAAAAAAGTTCAATTTATAAATTAGGTACAATAAAAAAAATTAACAAAAACAATTAACAATAAAACTGAACATTTATAACAATATACTGCAATAAAAGTTATGCAAACACTGTCATTACTGTAGATCTTAGTAACCTCAGAATACATTTGTAGAGAATGTTCATCTTTTCACTTAAAAAGGTGAGCACTTTATAGCTTCTCTTTAGTATATTAGTTGGAGGAAACAAGATCTGAAACTGATGAAAACAACAATGATGAGGATACTAGTAAGACTAGATCATTGAATAATATTAGAATTAACAGAAAATGGTTTTTAATTAGTTGTATTATGAATACAAAAATCCTTTCTTAGCAATGATGTCTTTCTTTCCTGATTAAGAATTTTTACCTTTTCATTAAAGGAAACCCTTTATCATTTCCGTTTTGTATATTTGAATAGCACAATTCTAACCATACTAGTATAGTAACCATCAAAAATATGACTATTTACACATGGATTGGCAGAGTATTTGTGTCCTCTGCTTCAGATCTGACCCCTTTTGGAGGGTAGTATCTTGGTTACTTTGTGAAAAGGATTAAACACTAGAATAAAGGTTAGATTTGTTCTTACCCTTGATCTTCACAACCTCATCATATGATTTTTGTATTTCCTTGTTAAGTCAAGAATTTTCACCTTTTTACTTAAGCACTTTACAGCTTCTATTTGCGATATTTGAATTGTCAGTATTACATTTCAAGACCATTATTAAGTAAAAACCTATGGACTGCTTATTTTTGGAGTAACTACAAGCAAGCAACACTGGATAAGGGAGGAACATAGTAAATGATTTTAAACAATTAAGAGCTTACCTCACAAGTAGTTAGATCTTTTGTGAATATTTCTTCAAAATCTTGATAATCACATGAGAACCGTCTCACATGCTACCCTAGACTGGTTTTTGGTCTTTTCATCTGAAATAAATAAAAAAAAAAAAAAAAAAAAAAAAAAAAAAAAAATTAAAAAACTTTTCATAATAATACAAAGGGAACCATTTATTACAATTATAGATAATGTTATAAAATGGTTATCAAAATCTCAAACAATTTAAAATAAATTTTAAATTATTTGATTATTCTAATTAAAGTTCTGGGTAATGTTATTCAAATTTTCAGGTTACTGATGTAGACCAAATTTGAAGAGAATGAACCAAATTTGGAAGAAATATCAGAATATCCTTCAATCAATGCCCTGATAAAAACAGTTCTAAAACAGTGTCTCTTGTAGGCAATATAGACCAGAAGAATTTCAAAAGGATTACAACTATAAATAATTTATTAATGAACTACTAAATGGTAACAGTTTCCCCTCAAGACTAAATAAGTTTTTTTTAAATAAATAATTCTTAATGATATATATTAACCCAATAAAGAATTATTTCAATAAATTTCATATTAATTTTTTATAATGTAAAATTTTTTATAACAATAATTTTAATGATATAATAATGAGTATAAATTGCTCAATTTTTATATTCTTTGCTTAACATTATCAGCTGGTTATTGTTAAGGCCCTGTTGTTCAAAAGTGATCAAAATAAACAGCTTTTATTTTAATACTGCATCTATAACCTTATGTGCAATTCACAGGGAATGCTAAAGTGTGTATTTACAGATGATATTTATAGTGAACATTGAAAATATACAATACATGCCTAGGGAAATGTTTTAAAAATAAACAACATTTAAGTAGACTCAGGAGAAAAATATGATTTCACAAGTTACATGTCTTTTGCAAAATCTAATATTTTAAAATTGTGTAATAATTTTAGATCCAAGGATATACCTTAACCACAAAATCCCATCATTAAATGTACAACAATATGTCAGATTTTCTTATGCAAGTCAATTTTTCCATAATAAAACTGATATTAAACAAATGATCTAGATAAAACTTTCAGGATATATTTATATGATAAATATACCATGTGAATTTCAGCTTATAATAATCTGTTTTCATTAGAAATAATTATAGCAATGATAGTGTAAGATTTTATTATGCTAATCAAGGTTTGTTCATTATATTGTAAATAAATGCATGTAATAATATAGTTATTGATATTTGTATTTTAATTCTAGATGCATAAAGATCGACATGGGTTATACAAAACCTATAAACTCAAAAAGAAAGAAGATATTGTAAAGTTATTAAGTGATGGGAATGCAACAAAATGAGAGAAAAATGAATCCCAATACTAAATTTGAGAACAATTAAATGGATAATCATCAAGAAAATATTTGAAGAAGTTGGTATATTGTAAATGTAAACAGAAAGAAAAGATGCAGAATATGAAGAACATTGCTCAACCATTTTTTCTCTTTGCTGGTTGTAGTTTGGTTACGTTCATATCCTTAGCCAAAAAAGTAAATGAACACCGACTTTTCAGCAGTAATTTTTAGTGTTGAATTAACTGTGTTGGACTGATCTGATGGCTGAGGTAGAAGTTTTAAGCATCATAGAAATTGGCAACCAACATGATTTAAAAGACAACATTGATCAGGTGGAGCTATGTTTTATACTATTATTGTAGGCAGTAAAATTACAGGTCTCTTCAGAATTGATGATAGTTAAAAAAAAAAAAAAATAAATAAATGCAGGTAATTATCATAACTTCTTGAACAAGATGATTTTTTTCAGTAGTGCAGATCACAACCAAGAAGCTTTAAGCTAAAATTATTCTCAAGCAAAATCATGTTTATTCATATTCTACAAAGCTAACTATTGTCCATCATCTTACGAAAAGAAATTTTAAAGATACCAAAATTAATGAAATGGCCTCTAGCACACTCCAGGTATTTATTCATCTAATAGAAAACTTACAAACTATCATTAAAAATATTATATATATATATATATATATATATATATATATGAGAATGAAAAAACAATATTCAAGCAAAGATTTTTGGGAAGCAATAAAGTAATGTTGAAAGAATAACTTTATAAAAAAATAAATAAATGAAATGACTCATAAAGGTTATAGAACAGGGGTTCTCAACCCGGGGGGGGGTCAGGGTTTCAGTGGGGGAAGGGAAAAAATCTTTTTTTGTTTTTTTATTTATCATGTGTAAAAAATCCTCTATGAAAATAATCCATGTAAATGCATATGCATGAATATGGAAATGAAGATTATTTGGAATGCATCTTTTGAGTCAGAAAACACTTGGAAAGTGTTGTGACATTTTGACATATGGTGAAAATGGTGCATTGGCCAAAAACAGTTGAGAACCACTCTTATAGAATATGTCAAGGAACCAATGTTAACATTTAAAATAATAATGTAATATGGAATATTATCATAATCATCTTTCAATGGCTTAAAATCTTTTGAATTTATTTATAGTTATAATAAAAATTATGCTTCACTTTGTTTGCTTAATAAAACCTGACACTTGCCAAACAAGTCATTATCAATATTTTTATAAGCTGAAATTCACATGATGTATTGCTTATATATATATATATATATATATATACACACACACACACTGAAAATCTTACCAGCCTCATTTAATTGACACTAATTTTATTGTGAAAATATTAACTTGTATAATAAAATGACAGAACAGAAAAAAGTTAATCATCTGAAGACTCTTATCTCTAAAAAATAAGTCCTTTATTAGATGAATATTTATTTACATATATAATTAGTGCCTAACAAAAACTAGTCATTCAGTTTTACTAAACAATTGATTTATTTAATGAAGACGATTATTTTTGTGAAAGCAGACAACCTATATGAAAAATTAATTTATGTAATATTATTTACAAAATGAAAGTTAAAACCAAATAAGTTCATTATGTAGAAAGAGCTCAAACCTAAAGATAAAGACTAATGCAATGATTGTGATGCAAAGATATAGTTGTGGTAATTTTGTCCTAACCTAAAAGCAAATTGCTTTGTATGTTCCACTGTTGTAGCTATAAAAGTTAATCAAAACTGCTTTATTTATTACAAGTAGACATGATGAAAAACCTAACCAACATTAAACAGAAAAGCCATTCGAATAAAAAAAAAAAAAAAAAAAAAAAAAAAAAAAAAATGGCAGTAAGCATTTAAAGACAATTCACTGAAGCAGCTTATCATGACTTCAATCGATCAAAAAGTCAGCAAAAGCTTCAGGCCAAGAAGTATGCTGCAAGTGTGAAATATTTCTTCTTTAAAGAATTGATGATGTCAAACAAAAATGCTAGAAGAATTTCTTGAGCTTATCATCTAATTTTCTTAGAGAATAGTTAAGTTTTGCTCATTATATATTCTTAAAACATTACCAAATCATTTCAGAGATGAACAGTTATCATTGACATTATTTACGGTCAGACTAATGTCCTCAGGTTTGTTGTTGCAATCACATTTCAGCCATTATGCTTTCAAACCATTTTCAGGCCTCTGTCAATCCAAGTAACCTTCAGAGAATTTTGAACTCAACCCTTTATTCAATCTATGGGTGCATATTGTTCTCATTTCACTGTCCATGTCTAAGGATATCTTGTCTTGGTTAACTGTTCAATTATTACTAGACTGGTTTCTGCTGTGTCTAAGTATTTCCATACTCTTGAATTCACAATTATTATTATAATCACCAAATTCACTAGCTAATACTTTAATCCTCTAAGCCATTATCCTATGGAACAAGTGATTGATTGGTTTGTTTTCTATGGCTTATCAACCCTTTGCAGGCTATGTAAAGCCAGAAAATGTGTTTTATTGTTTTTTTAGATTGTAAGAATTTTTTTTTTTTTTTTGATAATAAATATTCAGTGATACGAGTCTTACTAATTAACCCATAGGTGGGGGAAGAAATGGATTCATCTTTCACAAGGGTATTTGTGCTTAAGTGAATATAACAAAGCTAACTGAAATTGGAACTTGGCCCTCTGATTAACAATTCCAAGCCATTATCCATTACACCAACCACACACACCAAAGCTTACAGCACCCGGTGTTCCCAAGCAGTCACCCATCTACGTACTGACCAGGCTCAATGTTGCTTAACTTCAGTGATTGTATGGGAACTGGTGTTTCAAATCTATTTGGCCACAAGCCCTCATAGGACAATCCTGAAGCTAGAACTTGTAGCCTTAAACCTAATGTTGTTCTTTTTTTTCTGCAGCCTTGATGTTACGCTTGGCTCCGTCTGTTACCATTTTAACATAACAACAAAGATGAGATTATTCCAATTGCAAACAATCTAATTTCAATATCCTTACACTCACAGAAAAAACACAAATCAGATGAACATAGAAAAGTGTAAGGAAAATATCAAAGATCAGACATTCCCAATTTTTGTTTACTGCTATACTTTAAATTGCACTTTAAAAAAAATAAAACTATGAAAGAGATTTGACCAAACAAATGGCAATGAGTATTGTATATAATCCATAATGATACCAATGTGCAAAAAAAAAAAAAAAAAAAAAAAAAAAAAAGAGCTAACAATTCTATGTGAATTGTATAATTATGCTACTAAGTCAGTTTCACTGTATTTAGTTAGCCGTAATGGAGAGGGTACTTTTCTTTCTTTCTTTCTTTTTCATTTTTTTCTTTTTTTCATTTAACTTAACCAAACATGGGTGTAGGCTCCATACTTCTAGACCAACAATTTGTCAACTCTCTAGGTCATGTTCTCGTTTTAATTTAGGCTATTGTTATCTCTCTTTCGAAAAAACCTAGCTAAAGTCAAAATTCTCATGACACCACAAAAGCTATTTCCCAGAAAATGATGCTCTGACATTTCATCCCAGATCTTTGCAGACATCATCTAAAACGAGAATAAAATGGAGAAAAGATTTGTGAAAAGGTGCAAGAAAATTGTAAGGAGAGTGATATTTGTGTGTAAATACAAAAATAGCTTCCACACTACTTCAGTTAGCTCCTAACTACTATTATATAAACAAAAGCAAGCACAAGTTGTGTGTGGGAGAAACTATAGTAGAGCATTTCATTCCTACTCTTTGGATAGGGGAACAGTTGGCAAGCAGAAAACCAGCTGAAATACAAATTAATAGTTATTCAAAATATTTTTAAAAATATAATTGAAATAACAGAATTGCAAATTTGTACATTGCACTATTTCTAATAATGTTATATCTGCAAACTGTGTACAGAATCACATTTGTCAGTGGGGCATTTCAGTTTCCATGCAATGAGCAATAACCTAACAGTTTGAAGTGAACCAAAAAATTAGCAGGTACACAACTTTTTCAATTACAGCCCATATTTTGAAATTTTCACAGTGGGTGAAAAAATTGAACTCATCAAAATTGAAGATGAAAGGGAAATATAAAATCTATATCATAAAAGTTTTACTCTTACATAAGAGTCTTTATTCTCAATTACAATACAGGAAAGAAAAAAAAAATCAATAAGAAATTATTAGTCTAAATAAAAAGGTAATAACTTTTTTGATTTTTACAGCAATCCAATTCACTACATACCAGACATTCAAATCCAGTCATATTATTCTGTTAAATCCACTGAACCCAGATTAAAATAATGTACTTTTCTTTTTCTTTTTTTTTTCTTTTTTAAGAATGTCTTCATCACTCCAGCTCTTAGAGTTGAGTTTTTGTTAAAATCTTGAAAGCATTTTTTCTGTTCTTTCTAAGAGAAATGCAATCTTTTTAAAACTGCTTATTCAGGACACACAATACAAAGTTCATACAAAGTTCATACAAAGTTTGATTGAAGTCATCTGAAGCATCTCAGGTGCACAAATATCAGATCATTACATCTTAGCTTGTCTGCAATATGGAAGATCTTCAAGATCATGTTTATTTTTAAATACAAATAGCTAAAAAGGACAGGAAATTGAATTAAAGCAATTTATTTTCAATTTTCCTGTTTTGATCTCATTCATAACATTATGGGATCTGTTAAATATCTTGTATCATCATCTGATTTTGAACATTAAATTTAAAAAAAAAAAAAAATATTGTTCACCAAATACAAGGCCCCCAGAGTCACTCAAGGTAGAGGTTAACTGAATGTTGTAAGAGCATAAAAAGAGGAAGTAAAAAGTGCATATTATGAGGATATGTAGGATAGATAACAGTTGACCTTAGACTTGAAAAGGTCAAAATCATAGTAATCAATGACGTATCCTTTTGGGAGTGTTCCACAAAGCAACAGTTCTGGGAAAGAAGCTATCAAAGTGGAACTTCCTCTTTATTAATAGAATACAAAGGGAATGAAGATGACTTGATCCTATGTACATGGTATGGTAGATCCTAGCTTTACTTTAATGTAGTGATATATTTTCATATATATTTGGAGATAGAATATAAAAATAGTAATAAAAAATGTCACATTAGTAGATATACTAAGACTTGTGAATACTACTGATACAATTTTTATACAACTTATTCTGCAAAAACATTCTCTGAACATTTACGTAGCAATGTATATAGCATATTTTCCACCATATAAAGCACACTTAATGACATAACCAAGATGTTGATTTTCCACACTACTTCAAACAAAAGCTTAAGAAGGAAACACTAATCAATACTAACAAGAGCAATAAAAGTGGACATGAGAAAACTATTTTCTGGAAAAAATGTTTTAAGAGAAACATTTTATAAAAATTAGTTGACAGAAATGCTATCTATTCAGTCAATGAATGCTGAAAATTTCCCCATATGTAAATGGCTAATCTCACCATTATCATTAAAAAAAAAAAAAAAAAAAGAAAAAAAAATTCCAAAAATCACCCTGAACTTTATACCCTGACTGCTGGTTAACTGGTACTTGACTAACAACTACAAAACCATGTTTGCTACACAAGTCCCATGATGATCCCAGAACAAAATATATACGAGATGATATCTAAGTCTGGATAAATCATCAGTTGAATATTAGTTTTTTTCCTAAATATTCCTTGCCAAATTATAAGTCAAGTGTTATATGCCAGTGCAGGTTATATGGTGGGAAATATGCTATATAAATTTAACTTGTGAAATTTTCAAAGCACATACAAAAAGGAGTTGCCATATTTGCCAAAAAGGAAATGTAGAACATCCCGTTCAAATTTAAGTCAAATGAATTATAATTTGCATAAATATACATAAAAAGCGATAAAATATTTTTGCAGGTGTACAAAATTTTATTAAAGTAATAAAAACAGACATTTATAAACAAGAATAATTAATTTTAAAAAAGTAAAAGGTACAAAAAATAACTTTACCATAAAGTGGTAATATCAAATTTTTTGTTGTGTTGTATTTCAATAGCACTATTTTTTCAGTAATATTTTTGCTACCCCATTTTTCTGTTATTCTCTTTGTTTTGATATGTCTATTTTTATCACTTTAATAAGATATTACTGCATTGAATAAACATATATACTAAAAATATTAGTAAACTCTAAACTGTTGAATTTTACAACTTCTTTTAATCTTAATACAGGTGGGTTCATGATTGATCAGGTTAAATGAATTGTAAATGATTTTATCTGGGCCTGGAACAATTGGCAGGTTTTATAACAACTGACTACATTGCTAGTAAAAATCAAAATGTGAAAGTTTCTCTTCTTTCCTCCCAGGGATTCAAAGTAATATACATATATTATTTATCTATCTTTTGCTTACTTTTTATTACAGACCTGTAACAATATCTAGATTAGTATTACAATTCAACATTAGAATTGGCATATTTACCAAAGAGAAACAAAGGCTACAATGTTCAAATTTAAATAATTTCTAGTTTTGAAATACATAAATTGAGATAAAATAATTATTGCTTGGAACAAACTTATATTTTTAATAAAATATAAGAAATCACTTGAATTTCATGTCAAACAGGATGACCGCATTTCTACTTGACAAACCAGACATCCACCACCACCACCACCACCACCACCACCACCACATACTCTAATTCTCTGTATAGGAATGAGCAGGAGAGAAAAAGTGAAAATTAGCTAAACATTGAGAAGAAAGTTTTTTTTTTTTCTTGCTCAGCCTATTCAGAAATATAGAACCTTGTTAATAATTGAGAACATTTTAAACCTAATCTTTTTATCCACCAACATCAGCTGGTTTACATCAGTAATCATCATTTAAAGGAATGGTATGTGTATGAACTCGGAAGCATTTCAGAGAAATAAAAACTAAGAAAATACGAACTTTAATAATGGGAGCTCTTCCTAAAATGACAATTTTGCTGACAAAAATGAAAGCAATCATGACTAGTCAATTATGAACATAAAAAAAAAAAAAGAAAAAAAAAGCTAGACAAGCATTGAAAGAGCAGAAATTATGTTAAAGGGTTGAATCATTGGCAATCCAATCACCCAAAAAGTTGCATTAGAAGTAATCATCTGAACCTGACATCCCCCCCCCAACACACACACACACACACACACACACACACAGCATCCGGGGGGGGGGGGAATTCTCCTTCAATTGACAGTATATCAAAGGGAAGATAACTCTACACAACTGAAACTGCATTGCATTTACCAAAATCAACAAAGCTACATTAACATAGATTTACTTTGTTATTAAAAAGAAAATTGACTTTTTAAAAGATTAAATTGCTTAAATAAAAGATTGGTTCAGTTAAAAATAAATAAATAAATTTACATTTTGCATTCTGACATTTTACCTTGCTACCAAAAAATGACACCACATTTAAGTAATTTTGCATTTTTGTTGTACTTATAAAATATCAAACATTTTATTTTGCTCTGCATTTTTTGTTTATTTTCAAAGCTTCTTGAATATAAAACTAAAAGTATAAATAACAATATCATCTGTCACTGGGGAAGTAATTGGGGAAGTAAAATTACAGGTCTCTTCAAAATTGATAATTTAAAATAAATGCAGATAATTATAACTTCTTGGACAACAAGATAATTTTTTCAGTAATGTAGATCAACCCAAAAAGCTTTAAGCTAAAATTATTCTCAAGCAAAACTATGTTTATTCATATTCTACAAACCTGACTATTGTCCATCTTGCCAAAAGAAATTTTAAAGATACCAAATTAATGAAATGGCCTCTAGCAAACTCCAGATATTCATTCAATAGAAAATTTACAACCTATCATTAAAAATTATATATATATATATATATATATATATATATATATATATGTGTGTGTGTAAGTAAATTATTTTTAGATAAAGTTTACATGCAAAGGAACAAAATGAATAAAAAGAGACAAGGGAAAACTATTCTTAGCCAATGTGTTTCGTCCTCAGAGGAACTTTATCAAGGCAATGTAGAATTTATTTTGTTGCATGTGTTTATATACAAAAGGGAGTATGTCATTGGTTTATTAAGGCTTTTCTTAAATACATATTTATGAACACAAAAGGGACATTACACAAAAAAATTTATCAAATGCACTACTCATACACAGAAATAAATTTGACCATAATTTTTATCTAATATCTGTATTTAAATGCCACACTCATCAAAAGAGAAAGTTATTTATTCAGAAGGAAAATTCTTGAGAGTGCCGCTATTGAATCTTATCAGAATAAGAATCTGCACCGTGTTTCCCCCCCCCCCCATCTCACCTTTCCTGAAAGAATTACTACTTTCCCAAGCCAACATAAATATGTTGAAAAATCAAAAGAAAATGTTTAAATCCATCACCTCATGTTTTTGAAGATGTACATTACATCCATCCATCCATCCATCCCATAACTGTGGCAGAGAGCAATGGTCACCCTTGAAATATTAATAATTATAGTAATATAGAATTTTGTTTATAGATAAGAAAAATAATCTGTGGTGAAGTTTGTGCCCAGAGAATCTATGCTTCATCAGAATTATTAATATATATAAAATGTCAAAACAATAGTGTTTATATGAACTATGGATTACCAATCGAGAAGAGACTGTTCATTTAATCATGAAGGATGAGAGGTCAGTAATCAGATTGTATTCTAAGCTTACCAATACCCTGGGTTTTTGTCGCTATCACAGCATTTATTTAAGATGTTTGTGCAAAAACAAACAGTCAAAGTCAGTCTTGGAGTTGGGTGAAGTGAGTTGACAAGCAGTTGACCAGAAAGAGAGGCAAGGAGAGAGTGAAAGCGTCCACTTGCTGCTGTTATAAGGGAGGAAGTGAACTTAAGTTATCTGCAATATTGGCTCAATACTGCCAGTGAACCCCCGTTATATCCTGAGAGTGTGAAATAATTACAGAAGCTACTAAGAACAAAAAGGGTGAACTTGAAAACTACTAAAAATATTTGTTTTCTTTTTTTTTTCTGGACTATTTTATATACGCTACTTTCTTGTAAAAGAAGCATTATTCTTTTTGTACCAATTTCTTCCTTATATACATAAATTTTTCTTTGGACTCGAATCGACTTGTTCATATTTGATTTTTCTGCTTGGTCTGATTCACGCCCAAATGAACTTGCAGGTAGATCAGTTGAATCTTCTGGGATCTACAATTTGTTAATTGCTCTTCAGGATCAAAAAAAAATCACAATGAGGTTGGAAAGTGGAATCGAAACTACATTGTGAACCTGAGACTTTGATTGAACCTGTAATACTGGACCAGGACAGGACCAATGGCCAATCTTGTAGAGTACATCAATCCAGTGGGGTCAAGATAGGTGTTACATAACAATTTAATCACAATTTAAATAGTATTCATTTAAAAAAACAAAAAACAAAAAAAAAACAATTTTTCTTGAATATTACTCGCTTATGTTTTGCTAGACATTGAATTATGACACTGTCCAACACATGTTTTGATGGACCTTTTCTTTCAACCACCTGATGAACATTCATGAATGTTCTCAAATTTAAAAAGCCGACATCCTCACTACAAACCTGTGCAACAAAATAAATCTTACATTACCTTGACAAAGTTCCTCTAAAGATTAAACACACCAGCTAAGAATAGTTTTTCCTCTTGACTCTTTATTCATATATCACACATATAGTGCTTGTGTCAATAAAACAGTGCTCAATGTAATGTGATAGAGCTATTAAGTATATATAAATAAATATACATATTATCCCTCACTACTAGCACAATTCAGAGTTTCATGCACAAAGCAATCTTCAGGTTGTGAATAAACCCAAGTTGTGCTAGCAGTGAGGGATGAGGGATTTATATATATATATATATATATATATATATATATATATATATATATATAATATTAGTGGTAAATATACACATCGTATTTACGATTCCAACGGAATAAATTATGACTATGGAATATTAGTGTTTAAGCCTTTTTATTATATATATATAGATGAGAATGAAAAGAAAAAAAAATATTCAAGTAAACATTTTTGGGAAGCAATAAAAACGAATGCATGTTGAAACAATAATAATGTTAAGAAACAAATCAACAAATGAAAGACTAAGGAAGGTTATAGAATATCAAGGAACATATATTAATGTTATGCTGCACAATAAAACCTGACACACTCCAAACAAGTTGTTATCAATATTTATAATAAGTATAATTACAAACAGAAAGTCACATAATATAATGCTTATATCAATTTAAATACATAGTGAAAGTTTTACCAGCATCAAATTAATACCAATATTGTTGTGAAAACATTGACTTACATGATAAAATCTGACAGTATGGTTTTCTCTTGCCAAGAAATTCTAAAATATTACTTCTTAATGTTTTACATTTCATATTGAAAACATTATATTTTCAAATGTTGTGTTAAAACAATAAACCCCTTACATTTATATTATTATTTTCTCTTAAAACAAAAATAACTATTTTAGTAATGTATAACTAATAGTAATAATAACTAAGTAATATAATAATCGTATAATAAGTAGGCTTCTGCAATAGGGAACGGTTAGCTACCCTAGTAGATAAGGGTGCTTGAAAAGGAGCTACTGGTCATTATTCATCATGTATTGAAAGTGGAAGATAAGAGAAATATTAATAATATTATTTTCCAATGTATAAAATCTTGTAAAGTCATTAAAATTAAATTTTTATATACAGTAATGACTAACAAACAAACAAAAAAAAAAAAAAAATATAATTTAAAAATCATGACTTTGATGGGAATAAATTTGAATTACAGCAATGAAAAAATAGCAAACATGAATCAAAAACATGGAAAAAAAATTACTTTTTTTTTTTATAATCAGGGGTTGGTTGGGGGTTTGAGAGTTTTTGTTAAAACAAGGGAGTAAAAAAAACTATATTTTAAACTGCACTCTTAAGGCTTGATAAAGCATAATTTAAATTGTCTACATGAAACATTCAACAAAACTATAGAAAAAAAGAGGGAAGCAGAGAAAGAGAAAATAAAGTCATAGAAGAATGTATCTTATTGGGTAGAGTTGTGAAATAATTTTTTTTCATGTCACTATAGATTAAGCACTTCATATCTAAAAAAAAAAAAAAAAAAAAAAAAAAAATAGGGAGTCCAGTTTGATATGATAAATTCCTTATAATCTGATCCCCTATAGGAACCAAAATAAATATTCTCATATAACATTATTTAAGAAAATGTAAGAAATGTAAGAAAATTTTTTTACGAAAATTGTAATTTGGAGTGCTTAATTAATAGCAATATATAAAAATAAGAACTAACAGATCATGAATTTTTAAATTATTTTTCTTACATTTCAAAAAATCACATCTCATGAGCATATCTGATTTGACTTCCATAGAGAGATAAATTTGCAATTAATTTACATAGAAAACTGCTCCTTATTAATTTTTTAAAAAAGTAATAAAAAAACAAATTAATATTCATGGTTTAGAGTGCTTATACTAAATGTATAATATGAAAAAAAAATTTGAAAAGCAAAATGATTATTTCTAGTCTATTGTACAACTGTACTGCTTTCTGTTCTCCATTTGCTTGTCATAGAACAACCCATCATACCCACTCTAAACTGATGTAGTAAATATTGATTTCAAACTAAGGCAGCTGTTTAACAATATGTAAACAAAAGCACAGTGACCAATATAGATGTTTGTTTTTAAACAGTAAATTAACTTTGTAATCCAAATGTAAATGTTTGCTTGCAAAGTTATCTTTCTTTTATTTAATTTCATTAATACACAAACAAATCAATAAGTCCATAGCCTAGTAATGATAAAGCATACATTTTACACAACAAATATTTAACAACATAATCTCCTACCTTAGCTTTTGATTATCATTATTATACAGTCATCATTAATACTCTTTGAAGAAGTTTTCACTGATCACAATGAATGGATATACTCTCAAGCAGGGTTCCATGCTTTGAATGTCTGTTAGAACTCAAGCGGAACTCATATACAGGATCCATTGCTAAAGGTGCTAAAAAATGGTCGACTCATTCAACTGCCCCAGAAAGTACCTGACTGTCATTTTTTTTTTTTTACCTTTACAGGAGTTAGATTTGACCAAAAATTGAGTACTATTGACATATTGCGGGAGGATCTACCCAATCCTCACTACAAATCCTCACTAAAGTTGGAATTCATTTTACAGTCCCTATGTTGATGACTTATTTTCCATTCTGCAGCCTCTTTCCCCCAAACACAATGTTACTACTCTATTGCTATTTCTATGGTAAATGTTCAGATGAGCTTACTTCTATCAGTTCAGACCTTTACAGCTAACCCCATGCCATGTTACATCCATGGAGCTATTCCTGCCATATTCTAGTTATAAAGAGGAAGTTCCATGGAAACAACTTTTTACTTTGTAAGCTTGTAAAATTGTAGTTTCTTCTGGTTTGTAATCAATTCCCATAATGCATTTCCTTAAATTAAATAATCCACTAACCGCAACATGTCTCCTGTTCACTATGGCAGTCACCATTCTGTCACCATCTCATTATGCACTTTTTTTTATATCCTCATTGACAGCCAAAATTTACATATGTAAAAATAAGAAACTCTTGCAAGAGTCTGTTTGACTGAGTTCTAATCTGTTTTAAAGGTGTGACCCGCAAAGCCACCATTTTTCCTTTTGGAATAGTTTGCATGCGTGACACAGCTGAATCTGTTTTTGTCCTGAAGGTAAGCCATTTTCACCAGCGTTATATTGACTGTTGCATGCATGCAACCCTGAACCTCTTTACCCTCTGTAGTAGTTCACTACATCCCCAAGAACTGCTACTTTTTGAAACCGGCTCCTACAAAGATTCTTCTTTGAACACTACAATCTTAACCTCTTCAAGTCAAGGATCAATCACTATCCTTATCTTCATAATTTTCACTTCCTCCTCCTACATTCATATCATCGAAAAATGCCATATGTAGAGCACTGTATAAAATTGAAAACAGACACACAAATGAGCTCTTGTAAGGATCAAAAATGAAAATGCTATTGATGTTGCACAATAGTTCCCCATATAACCGGTTGAATACACACAAAGTCAAGTGGATCCTAAATGATGTTATTAGAGTCAGAAGTGTCATTTTTTTTTTATTTGTTTTTTTTTAATGACTGGAAGATAGTTTTTTTTTTAAGTTTAGTGTTCAAAGTGGCAACCCACTTGAGCAAAAGGCGAAGAAAATAATAAAGAAAGATGAAAAAGGGGATCAAGTGACATCTCGTCAGAAACCAGATGTTTTCGCTTGCATGGACTCTACTTACGAGTCCCGATTAGATAGCTAGGCACAGCGAGGAGCCATTCAGGTCCATCCAATCAGTTACTTTAATAGCAGTCTAACAGTTGCTCAGCTTAAGTATGAACAAAGGTTAAGAGATCTATGTGCCACCAACCTCCTACCTGAGAGAATATTAGGTCCAACCAGGGAATATAATTAAAATAAACATCAAATCATTGAGAACTGGACTCATGTCTTCATTTCTTGCTGTCAATTTCCATTTTCTGATTCTTCTTAACATACTGGAGTCTTATCTAGTCTTTGTACATCTCAAGAGGGAGGGAGTGAAACAAACTGAATCTGAACTAAACAAGAAATGAAAAACACAATGTGGGGATTGATTTGTCAAGTCAGTGAAAGACAGAGAGCCCCGTTCTATGTTCACATTGACACAACCTAATGTATGTATGTGTTTGCAATCACAGGATCTAATACAAAATGTATACATCAAAGAAGGTAAACAACTTCTTTCTTTGAATAAATATGAATAAAAGATTTACTATCAACAAAAGCACATACATATTTCCATTAGCAAAATTAACAATTAGTATCTTTCTCTCTCAATATATTATGAATGAATCATCTAAGGGAAAGTCATGTATATCATCAATTGGGAAAATCTTTAAAAACAAGGAATATTTAATAAACAAAACTACAAATAAAATCCATTTTGAAATTAGCAAAAATTAGTATATATCGATTAATGCATAACTGAGGGAAATTAGGTGCTTTTTCTTTATGCCTCAACAAAAACTAATGCCCATAATTTTCAAATAAGAAAGCCTGAAAAAAATAAATAAAATAAAATTATCAAGTGGCATTAGTTAGGGGGTTAGATTTTAACAGTAATTTGATCTTGGAAAATCAAAACATTGTCAGTCTTGTAAATATCTTTTTAGTTGGGTTCCAGAACAATTAAGTTGTTTTCTTTTTAAAGAACTAGAAATTATTGTTAATTAAACTTTTATTTCTTTCATCTTATCTGTTGCAACTCCAAGATCATAAACAGATGTGTCAGAAAAAATAATTCACAATGCTTCACAATCTGTAACACTAACAACTATAGAATGATGGTCTTAGAGTTGTAATAAAAAAAAAAAATCAACAGAAATAAGATGAATTAATTATTGATAGTTTTCCATCTATAAAATTCATAGACTGCTACCTCTTTTTAGCAAAGTATAAGAGACTCTAATCAACTCCGAATTGGTTAAGCATCTCACTTCACAGAGCCTTCTTTCAGATAAACAATATGGCTTTCGTTTCTCTAGGTTAGTTACCAATGTATTAATGGTTATTACTGAATTTGTCTATCAAGTTTTAGATGAAAATAACAAAGCTAGAGCCATAACTTTAGATATCTCAAAAGGTATTTGACAGGGTTTGGCATGCTGGCCTTCTTCACAAATCAACGTCTGGTGTCTATGGCTGAATATTTGACTTAATCCAATTGTTTTTCACAAATTGTGTAATAAAATTTGTCTTAAACAGTTACGCTTCCAGATCCTTTCATATTAATGTATTGTAGTATCCCAAAAATATCCCCATTTTAGCAAATTTTCAGTTATAAAAATGTAAGTATGTAAACAATTTTGTATAAACCATTATTTTTTTTTTTTTTTTTTTCATTAGGCATTTTTCAAACAGAATAACTGTATAGAAAAGTATTTTTGTAGTTTGGCATTTTGGGTGTGACTTTAAAAATATCTTGAATCAAGTCATATTCTTAAATAGCCTTGTCAGAACTAGACTAACCTGGATATCATACATAGCATCTAACTTCAGAAACATCTAAACTATTATCTTATTTTATAAGTATATAACTATTTTATAAGATCAATGATTAAAAATGGTTTCAAGTGAAGGAATCCTTTAGGTCTTAAAGACAATCCCTCACCAAACCCTATGGACTTAATACTACAATAACCCAGCTTTACCAAATAACAAAAACCACATAATTTGAACATTGCCAACAGCAGCAGTAATAAAAATGAGTAGTACATGTAAGTAGAAGGAAAAATAATGATATAAAATTAACTTTTCATGCTACCAAAATCAAAAGGTTTGGAAGGAAAATCCCATAAAGGATAGAAAGAGCAATAACAGTTTGAGGATTTGAGAAGTTTAATTTCCTGAAAAATTGTTTTAAGAAAAAAAAGATTTATAAATTTTAACTAATAGTAATGCTGTTCTTTACAGTTGGTCAAACTCCATCATGCAGTCTTTATATGTATGTGTATGCTTGTTACTTTCGTGACTATGCATTTTTGTTCTAACTTGTTACTATTTTTGAATGTTTCCAATGTGTTGACACATTTGCTCTTTTTTATATATATTATATATATATATATATATATATATATTACAATGAATCATTCATATAAAAAAGTTAATGATATAAAATAACATTTAAAATGAAAGAAAACTGATTTGCATTATTATTTCGTCTCAGATGCTACCTGAATTTTACCAAAAACAAAATAATTTCCATGCCTGAAGATGACTGTACAGTCAAAAGTACTTGTGCATTTAAGGAAGACCTGATACAGTTTATAATTTTAAGAAACAAGGATCATAACATTCATCGAGTGATTGGTAGGTTAATGCATCTTTAAAATTTTGTTTGCAAAGGGATTTTGCCATTTTTATATCATTAACTTTACTAATTTACTTTTTGTATGAATGATTCATTGTAATATAAATTGAACTACACCACATATTTGAGATATATGTACACACACATTTGTAATGATAGTGTGCTTAATAATGTAACGTTAATTGTTGGGACGCAGCATTTAATGCCGTATTTTTGGAGACTGAGTAGGAATATGAGAACAGTTAGAAGAGTCAATATCCAGACTTATACTAAGTTAAAATTCCTACACTACCCCACCTTACTGACTCTCAGAAGTCTGCCTCATTAACAGATGGGGTGGAGGGGGTTAAAAAAACATTTTTTTTTCCCAGCATACATGTATGTATGCATGCTTGTGTGCGCGTGTGTAGATGCACGCGCACATGCAAACACACACGAGTATGAATGCTACTGTTGGCAACTAAACCGGCTATTCCCACTCCATGGTCTTGTGAGTAAGGTGGGTTGTTAGCAACCGAGTAGGATGAAAAATAAGACCTATTAAAGGGTGGAAGAACTCTCAACAAGTCAAAGGCCAGCTAAATAGAGGTGGTATCTCAAACCACCGTGGAGAAGCCAACAGAAACCATTCCACTATCAATCCCAAGAAATATCATAGAATTTATCAAACAAATACAAAACCTACCATTGTGAAGGGGGTTAAGTCTATGGGAATTAACTACTCACCCAGTAAGGAGTGACATGTGCAACAGGTGTCACCTGACCGTCATAAAAGATAGCATAAAGGGGATAAAATTACTCAGAACTGATCCCTTGCCTGGAAAGGAGTGATATAAGTGACAGGTGTCACCTGACAGTCATTCAGCAACTGTTCCCATAAAAAAAAAAAAAAAAAAAAAAAAAAACTCTCGGGACATGGAATGTTAAAAATGTTAAACAATGGTGGCCAGTTAAAACAGGAGATGAATAGGTTAAATGTCAACATTCTAGGAGTATATGAAACTAGATGGCCAAACAATGGAGAATTTATCAGTGACGACCACAGGATTATATATGCAGGCAAAGAGAAAAATGAAAAAGGAGTTGAACTGATACTAGATAAAGACATGAAATGCAATATGTCTTAATGTCAATTATCTGAAAGAATTCTTGCAGTTAAACTGAAAGGAAAGCCTTTCAACATCTCTATTATAATTGTATATGGCCTGGCAGCACAGAGTACAGAAGTAGAAATCAAATCTTTCTACTCCATGCTAGACAGCGCCAAGGCTCAAAGTAAATCACAAGCAGTTATAATTAACATGGGATACCTGAATGCCAAAGTAGGCAAGGAGAGGAATGGTTAAAAAACTGACAATCTGAATGAAGAACCCACAAAAAACCTGGGAAAAAAATGGGTCCAATGGTGCATGTCTAATGACCAGCTAATAGTCAACACCTGTTTCCAAGAACATCCAAGATGATTATGGACATCAAGTAGCCCAGGAGGAGAAACTAAAAACAAAATAACTCCATAACTGTCAACAAGAATTTTAGGAATGCAGTTGTTCACTACAAAACCTATCCAAGTACCAACTGTAGAAGCGACCATCTCCCTGTTATACGTAAACTAAGAGTTAAACTACGGACACTGAAAAAGCCAAATGCAGACCCCCAAATTGCAATACAGCAGACTCCTGAACAACTAGGACTTGAAGGAAAAATATATGGACAGTGTGAAAAGATACTAGGGACAAAATGGAAACTCAAAGAGGGGTACACTAAGAGAAGCTTTAGTGACATCAGAAAACAAGATCATCCCAAAGAAAATGAACAAAGAAAATGAACAAAGAAAAAAAATAAGAAAACAAATGGATGACAAAGGAGATTCTTGACATGATGCAAAGAAGACAGAAAACAATGGCAAGACACAGAATGGAATACAAAAAAACACACAAAGAAATAAAGAACAAATGCAGACACAGGTTAAAGAAAAATGACTCGACAAAAACTGTGCAGAAATAGAAAGATTCAGTGTCACAGATAAAGAAGATATGCATAAAAAAAAATAAGAGAACAAGACAAAAGACATGCTCATCAACAGTCTGAATAAAATCCAAGGACAAAACACCGATATTAGAGGAAAACAAAATACTTCAGAGATGAAATGAATATATAGAACTCTTCCATGGCAACACACAAAAATACTGACAGAGTGGAAATATTAAAAACCCAAGTGGAAGCTACACTGGCCAAATTGAACAGAAACAAATTAGCAGAGCCAGAGAGAATTGTAATAGAGATGCTGGCAGCCTTAGATGACTTCGGCATAATCACAGAAATAATAAATGAAACAGTGGGGATATACCGGAAGATCTAAGCAGATCTATTTTCATAGCGCTGCCTAAGAAATCAGATGCAAACGAATGTGAACTCCAGACAATCAACCTAATGAGCCACATAATAAAATTCATCATCCAAATTATGAGGAATAGCGCATAAAGCAGAATTAGGCCAGAGATAGTACAAGAACAGTGCAGGTTTATCAAAGACACCAGGACAATGAATACAATATTGATGCTCAGAATGTCATCTGAAAGAGCAATACAAATGCTGAGGGGCATGTATCTGTGTTTTACAGACTACACAAAGGCATTTGAGAAAGTATGCTACAAAGATCTGTTAAAGCTGCTCAGAAACCTTGACATATTTGGGAAAGACATTACAATAACCAAGAATCTATACTGGAAGCAAATTGCCTGCATACAGACAGAAAATGAGTTCAGCAGATATACAAAAATAGAAAGGGGTGTAAGACAAGGATGTGTCTTTTCACTGGATTTATTCAATTTGTACACCAAGGCAATTTTGTGAGAACTAGAAGTCCTACCAGGATTCATTATTGGTAGCCACACTCTTAACAATATAAGATATGCAGATGACACTGTGCTGATAGCAAACATGGAAAGGAAACTACAAAATCTCCTACAGAAGGTAGTGAAAGAAAGCAAGAAGAAAGGACTAAGCATAAAGATAAAATGCATGGTTATCAGCAAAAGGATGAGCCCAAGATGCAAATTACAAGTTGGGGATACTAAAATCAGGCTGATACAGAAATTTAAATATCTGGGAAATGTTCTAACAGAGAATGGAAAGAGTGATACTGAGATCCGAAGTCATATTGGGATGGGCAAAGATGCATTCCAAAAGCTAAGCAGAGTATTAAAAGAAAGAAAAATTGTTAAAAACAAAGAGTACTGAATGGTTATATGATATCTGTCCTCCTGTATGGCAGTAAATGGTAGACAATCTCCTCAAAGAGACTTGAAGCCACAGAAATGTGGTTCTACAGAAAAAATTTGATGAGCTTGAGCAAATGGTTGGGGGAACAAGGTTTAGGAAAAATAACAAAAAGACAAAACTTATTAAGAGCTACAAGGGATAGGAGGGAGTGGAGGGCCATGATTGCCTACATCCTGAAGGGATACAGCACATAAAAGAAGAATGCTGTTTGGTCAATGAATGCTGAAAAAGGGTTAATTTTCTCATTACCATTGAGCTAAACTTAAAACAGCTTTGTGTATTTTATTTGCAACTGGAGGCTTGTGTGGTTTGATATTTGAGGTGAAAATTTTAATGTTTTATGCTAAGAACTTCTTGGAGAGCAAAGTTAAAACTGAAGTGTCCTATCTGATTCTCAGTCCTCATCAATAAAACCTTGAAAAATAAGATCTTTTCAAAAGAGTGAGGAAGTGAGAGAGAGTGAGAAATTCTTAATGCTTTAAGTCTTTTTAAATTGACTCTTAAGCCTAAAAGCCAGTTCTGTTGTATTGAACTGAAAGCAAATATTTTGGGGTGACCTAACCCAACTGATTTATTTGTTGTTGCTTGACACTGACTCTTTGTTTACTTTTAATGAATCTCAAAAGCAATTCTATTTTGTCAAGGAACCTCTTCACTCTTACACTTCAAGAAGAAAAAAAGAAAGTTTCCCCCTCTTCATTGTTAGATCATTTTTAACATTCATATTTGATACTTTTTTTCTGCTATAAGCTTTCTATTTCTACCACCATGTTATTTAATACCCAACTCTTTATTAAGTCATATCAAAGTGATTTATGTCTGGCTCTACTGGTGGTAGCAGTCATGGTAGTGTTATCAATAACCCAATAAAATGCTTACATTTCAGTGGTGAAAAAGTAGTAGAAAAGAAATTCAAGTTTCCTAATAAAGCAAAGACAATTTGGCACACAAAGATAAAGCAGTGCTGAACGATCAAAAATTGGCAATTGATTTTAGTATTCATGTTTACGATGGGTTAGATAGACTGAATTACTCATATGACTGAGGGTTTGAAGCCTACCACTTACAATGTTGTAGGCATTTGTTTACATATTCTTGGCACATAAATAATATCACAGATTTTACTAGCATAAAATTCATTGCCTGAAGTAAGATTTGTTTTTTTTGTTTTTTTGAATTTTTAATTGGTTTGAAATTTACTTGTGTTCTTCAAAATGAAATTGTGTTAATGGATTTGCAAGGAGTGACATGAGTTTCCTCTCAATCACTGACATTTTTTTCAATATGAAGGCAATTCCTACATTTGATACAATATAAGATTCATGGGTATTGTTCCTGTTAGTGGACGGATTCAGTGATGCAAACACAAAGAGAGACTTCAAAACAGGGTCTCCACAGATGAAAGAAAAGGAACATATTCCAACACCATAAATTGCAAAATGCACAATCATTGGTGATCACTGTCAAACACAATCACAATCTTTTCTCAAGAGCTGCTGGCAGCACACTACCTGTCACTTCAAGCAAATCCTTAAATGCTTGCTGGACTCATAATGATCAGCATTATAAGGATTGCACTAATTCATGCACACTTTTCACATTGCAAATGGCCACCTACATAAGAAGCATCATACTCATTTAGTTTCAGGTAATTCATCACAGGTATATAAAATGACCACCACCCACCCATTTCAATATGTTAAGAAAAAATATCCAGAATTTACATCAAATATTACAGAAACTTCATCCATGTTCCCTAGTTCAAAACAAATTTCAAAACAAATGTTTCCCTAGTTCAAAACAAATTTCTTATCCATTGACTACAAATTTATCAAATTCTAATATCTGGGAGTAAAAAAAAAAAAAAAAAAAAAAAAAAAAAAGAAAAAAAAAGGGGGGTCTTATATGCCATCAAATATGATAATGTTTAGTATTACTTAGTTTTTAGATGCTCGAAGTCAAGACCAATATATCAAAGGAATAATCCTTTGTAGAAAACATTGTATCAAAACAACTTTCTTTGCAGTTGCCAGAAATAAGGAATAACTTGTTTAGCATTATTTGATCTGTTTCACATTTTCATTAAAAACAATTAAGAATACTATTACCATAGAATAATGTATATTGGATTGTATTAATAAAGCACTTCAATATATACACATTAATTATAAACACAGAGAACGAAAGCTGGTAGTCACAGTGAATGAATGTTTTTTTTTTTTTTTTTTTTTTTTACAATGCTCCGAGAAAGCAATAGTTATATTTATCTATCCATCTATTCTTTCTTATTGTATTATTTTTTTTTTCTATTTATTAAAATACACATTTATTTATTATAGTCTCTACTTGTTTATTCTTTAGACTTAGTGGTTATAAATTGATTATTGTTTAAAAAGTATCATCTGCCAAGCTTATTTTATTACAAATATTTTATATATTATTATGAATTATTATATTTTATATTATTTTTATTATGAATATTTAATATATTTGCTAATTTATTTATACATTAGTATCAATAACTGAGCTTTGTTTTAACTTTTTTTTTTTAAGGAAGAGGAGGTATCTTTATAATTCTAGGAGACGTGTTTCAAATCCTAACATTTATTTTGTTTAGCATGTTTTAATATTTGTTTTCTATTTTTTGACATATAAACAGTGATAACAGTAACAATAATTTTAAAAAATGGATTTATATATGTATTTATTGATTATTTTCTATTATTTATTATATAATTTTTTAATTATTTATCAGTTACTTTCTATTGTTTATTATTTAAATACATTTCTTATAATAGTAGTAATTGGTATATTTGACAACCATGAATTTACTGTGACATTCAGTGTAAAAAAAAAAAAAAAAAAAAAAAACTGTTAGGAGTATTAAGGAGGGATAGCAGTGTTGACAGAGGAAGAGTAATTCTTTTTGGGGGGCGTAGTTCATCCGTATTGTTTCCACTTGCTGCCCAACTCTTACCTGTGGCTCCAAATAGGTATTTCCATGCGACAGCAGCCACATCTCAGTAAAACACTGACTGGTGAGCAAACAGGGTGAGGGTAGTCAACAAGTCTACACACTTGATAATTTTGGGTCTTAAGTCTATTGCATATAAAAACCAATTCCTGCTGGAGTGGGTGAATGGAATCTCCTATGGATCCAGCTGCCAGAGCATGGACATGACACATAGAAGTCCTGGTCATCTACTGCAGCCTGGAAGTCTCCAGTTATAACAGTTCCACATACCACCAGATAAAGATTCTTCAGAGTGGGCTTACCATAGTGCAACGATTCCCCCCCCCCACTATGAAATTCTTCTTGTACAAGTCTCTTTTGTAGATTCATCTGAATCCACTGAATTGCAAAAGGCCCAAAGGACAACCATGATTTATAGAGATAAGCCACCTGAATATTTTATTTAGAGTAATGATAAATATATTGCCTAAAGAATATTAACAGTTAACAGGTAAAAAAGAACAAGTAAACTTATTATTTAAATCAACAAAAAGTAGAAGACAATAAAAATAGATGATGATAAAGATGCAAATTTATTACAATTAACAGTATTAAGGATAAAAAATAAATCCAACCTAATCAATGCACTGCCATCATGCAGAAATGACAGAAATTTATATGCTACTCTATTGCTATTTCTATAGCAAATGTTCAGATGAGTTTCATTCTTTAGATTTACCAGTTTAGATCTTTACAGCTAAGATCTACACCCAGAGAGTCAAACCATCCTCATTCCTTCCATATTCCAATAGTTAAGAAAATGCTCCAAACAGCTCCCACCCACCACAAGAACCGATACTCTGTGGAACAGACTTCAGCATGAATGCTTCCTCACATACTGCAACCTTAATCTCTTCAAGTCAATGTACTGCTCAGTTATTGTGAACCTTGTTTCCACAAGTCTTTCCAGAGTCAGTACTACCCAACCTAGAGATCAAACTCACAATTATTATGTCACCAAATTGTTTATTATTAATTTTTTTTTTTTAAATGTAAATGCAGGGAAATTTTGAACATGCCGAATTATTCAAATGTAATACATATATATATATATATATATATATATTTTTTTTTTTTTATCAGGTCTTAAAATTTTCACAATATGTAAAAAACTTTATGCTGGAAATTCTAATTTTTGCAAAACAATGATGAATGATTTAGATAAATTGATTTTTTTTTTTAACTGTTATTGAACCATTTTTAAAGAAAAAATAATCATAAGTTACAAATTATGAAAATAAAAACAATTAAAAAGAATATTACTTTACTACAACTAAATTTTTACAATTATATATATATATATATATATATATATATATATATATGCTTGCACAAAGAATGGTTCCATTTATGGGATTTCTTATAAGTATTTCATGTAAAAAAGGAAAGCTAAAAAAATCTATTTTGCAGTCAATTAAAAATTAAATTTTTTAAATATTTCAAATTTTCTATTTTATCAGACTAATACTTACATAGGTCCACCAAATTGATTACATATTGCATGTTGAAAAAGGAACTTATATTTTTTTTTAATTAAGTTATTTTTTTTTTAATTTCATTACAGAGAACAAGTTGTATCTAACAAGGGTTTCTACACTGGAAATAATTACAAATTTAAAAAAAAAAAAACTTTTTTTTCCTTTTTTTTTTTTTAACAAGGTAAAAAATTTGCATTTCTGAAAATTATAATTAATAATTTAAAAATTTAAAAAAAAAAATTTTAATCTTGTCATATAAAAATTTAGCTTTCTTTTCATTTTATTAAAAAGAAAAAAGTATTTGAAGAAAACAATTTTCACAATGAAATTTACTGTTATTATTGCTAAAGAAATTACAATAATTTACTAAGACTTACTTAGAAAGAACAGAGAATATAATTAGATTAAATTAGATGTGAAGTTGGAACAATTTAGTCTGGTATCCTATTGTTGAGTCATGCTGAGACAAGATGGAGTAGCAATCATCAATAATATACCAAGAAGTTAAAACAATAAAGAGGAAGTTGTTGGTTGAAAAAATATATATATATATATATATATATATATATATATATATATATATATATGCTGAAGTGTGTACATATGTAATATATATATATATATATACACACACAAATCCAAAGTGTTGGTTGTACCTGCCAGGTGACCAAAAGAAAACAAAAAAAAAAAAAATTGAATTTACTATAAAACAAAAATCAATAAAACTTACACAAGAACAGGAAAATAAACTAAGAAAAAGACAGACCCCCCACACACACACACACTTAAACAGTAACCAACAGTGCTCAGTGTTTAGGTTATCAAGACAGCAAAAAGACTTCAGTGCATCACACCTAAAAAGAGATAAAGTTTTGACTGTTATTTAAGTTTCATATCTCAGTGATCGTCAGGTGACCAGAACGCAACTGAAAGGAGGAATAGAAATTCATGCTAATTCAATACCCCCTCACCCCCGTATGAAAGACTAAAACAACCCTGTGGACAATAGTCACAATATATACCTGCCACTCTACACATATTATAGCGAACTACCTTCATTTCCTTCATATTTGTAGTTAAAAGAGTCTATTCTTTGGACACCGTTTGTACAATACAAGATACTGTTTGTTCATTCTGGCATTCTTGTGGTCTGCACATTTCACCAGCGTAAAGCCATTCTGCTTTCTCACTGCTTCAGCTCTCTTATCAGGCCAACAACTTTGCTTTTGTTCTCAGTTACTCAGGCAAATAGCCTCCTCCAGTCTGACCAATCAGCACAACTTGGTAATGATTGAACCATGCCAAACTGTACAAAAAAAAAAAAAAAATAACCCATTACACCACATACTGCTGGAATATTTAGATGGGAGAGTAATGCCATTTTCAAGAACCAAAATGCCTATGTCATCTGCTGCATGTTGAGGTAAGACATTTATTTTCCTTTGCACCAGATGCAAGCCCCTTGGCTCACTTCTATGTAACTGTTCACCACAGTATTCCATTGGTGAGATTCAAGTTGCACTTGAGCAGCTTCCCCCGCCCCCATAATTCACTGAACTGTGGAACCAACTTCAAAGAGGACACTTTCCTAACCACTACAATCTTAACTAGGTACTTCCACTTTTTCGGCATAAATTATCGATACCTAAGTTTAAAATGCATTTTTTAAAATGAAAAAATATGCTTGAAGATTTCATTTTAGCTTTACTTGAAAGTTGAATCATTAAATTTATTATTTCCATTAAGTAAACAATTCTGGTATATTTCAGATAGAAACTATATACATTGGAATGTCAAATTTAATTTTAAATTTTCAAAAAACCCGCCATTTTCTTAATTTTAAGAAATTTGTAAACAAACACAAATTTATCGATTTTAAAAATATTTAAAAAAATTTCTGAGACGTCATTTTAGTAAAATTAGAAAATTTAATGTTAAATTAATCTGATTTAAAAAAAATATTACTTAATTATAGCATAAAAAAGAAATATACAACGAATTATTAACGATTGGTACCGTAATTTTGATCCCGATACTTGATCCATGTGTTGATTGACAAGTGATGACAGCTACTACGGATGACCATAAATGAAAATTACTAGAAATCTGAGTGAACCCTTTTATTTTTAGTTTTACTGTTATGTCTATTTATTAGAATAAAGGAACAAAACTCTTTTTATAATAATGGCAATTTCAGTCTACTGTACATGGAAATAAGGAATGTATTAAGTAGAAAAATACAACATAAAAAATTATTTGAAAAAAAAGTGGAATCACTAGATTTATTAAACTTTGCAATTTTGAACTCGTAAATTTTGTTTCTACTTAATTACTAATTATCACAAGGAAATAAGCTAATACAGAGTTTTGCACGATTTTTAAACTATTATAAATTATTATAATCAAAATGTAAAACAAATAAAAAATTCTTGTAAAATTTAATTATTCATCAGAAAAAAATTTATTTCTTCAGGCAATAATGACCTTAATATTACTTATTTACAAAAGCAATTAAAAGCTTTTCTAATTAAGTAATATCATAGTTTTATTGGATTCATTATTTTTCTATTCAGAGCTCATTTTCCGTGAGTTGGAACAAATTTGAAAAAAAAAAGTAGGTGATTTACCATCTCCAATGACTCTTACTTTAAACAAAAAAAAATTGTAAGGAAATAAAAAAGATTGAACGAATTTTCGGGAAAATAAGTAAGTGGGGTGTAACATTAAAAAAAAAAAAAATATTTTTTACTAAAATTTACTAAAAAGAAATATTTCAAAAATAATTTCATTCATTTGTGAATAAGTCCTGAAAATTTCATTAAAATCGGACAATTACTTTAATTTTACAAGAATTTCCAAATCAATGGGTTTTCAACGAGAAAAAAGCGCAAAAAAAAAAAAACAATGTTATTTTTACAGCACCGCGATGACGTAAAAAAAAAAAAAAAAAAAAACTTTAACCAAAATTTCGAACGTGTTAAAAAATATTAAAAAATATCAAAAAATAATTAAAATATTCTTTGGTCTTTCATCTTAATAATAACATAAGCGTTTTGACGATAAAAATTTATTTTCGTTAAGTTTGTGGCATTTGTTTATTACGCTATGCTGTTTTCCCGCGAAAAAGTGGAGGTACCTAATCTTAACCTGTTTAAGTCTAGAGTTAACTGTTATCTTCCCCACATATGCACATAAACTGTGCCTCTTACTCTGTAACCCTCTGCTTTGAGTGGTTCCCAAGCCTTGTACAGGATGAACATCAGTGTAAAAAAAAAAAAAAAAAAAAAAAAATATTTAAACAGTATTTTCTTTTGTCTACTGGCCTGAATATTCAAGAAATCTTAAAAAAAAAAAAAAAAAAAAAAAAAAAAAAAGCTCTCACTAGTATTTTTTTTTTATTTTATTTATTATTCTGACATATTGCACATGGAGGGTGCATTTTTCTTTAATAATATTTTACAAATGATCAGGTCAGTAGATGAAAGAAAATACTGTTCAAAATAAATGAAATTTCTATTCAAATATGGGTATTCACTAAAAGCAACATTTAAAGTAATCATTTCTAAATTAGACTCCCATAAGGCAAGTGGAAGTGACAGGATACTAGTTGTCATCCTAAAGAAATGTGCTCCTAAGCTGGCTCCAGTTCTCTCTAAACTCTACATCTATTGCCTCGCTGGTTCCTGCTTTCCTGCTTGTTGGAAGTCCTCTGCTGTAGTTCCCGTTTTTAGGAACACTGGAAAACCTTCCAACCCCTCTAACTATTGTCCTATTAGTCTCTTACCACTTTTCAGCAAAGTATTTGAGGCTTTAATCAATGCTGAACTCTTGCCTCTTACAACCTACTCTCTGACAAACAATGTGGTTTTCGTTTTACCCGGCCTACCACTGATGAGCTAATGGCCATCACTGAATATGTATATCAAGCTACTGATAAGAACAGAAAAGCTTGAGCTATGGCTCTAGATATCTTGAAGGCATTTGGCAAGGTTTGGCAGGCTGATGTACGTAACAGGCTCACCTCCAGATCCTTTTACATGAATGCGGATGTCTACCAAGGCTCTACACTGGGTGATACATGGTTTCTGATTTTCATCAATAATCTTCCTGATGTCATCAGTGGTTAACTGAGGCAAGAAAATAGCTTGTAAATTTGAATGTCTTCAAAATGAAACTGCTCTCATTTAATCACCATAGAAAAACTTTCCTGGCCACCATCAGCATGACCGATGCTAGACTTATGGAGAGCAACACACTTCTTGGCCTCATGTTTTCAACTGACTTCAAATGGAACAACTACATCAAATCAATAACTGCTTCTACTGCAAGGAAAATTATGTCACTGTATTGTGCCAGAAGATTTTTTTCATCAGAGTCCATCTTGCACATTTACAAATCTACCATTCATCTGTGCATTGAAAACAGTTGCCTTATCTGGTCTGGTGCTCTTGCTATTCATCTCGAGGTTCTTGACAAAATACAAAGAAGGATCCTGACTTGACATCAGTCACTTTCTCACCAATGTGACGTGACTTCTGTCTTTTCTACAAAGATTTTCATGGCAACTACTCTGATAAGCTCCCCATACAATGCCCTGCCTATGTGAATTTAAGTGTGCTACTAGATTAGCATCTAGGTCCCATCCTTTTACTGTTGAAATAGTTAAATGTAGCCGCCACTTCTACTCCAACAGTTTCCTTTCTCACACTTCCCACCTGTGGAACTCCCTTCTGTTTATTTGCTTCCCTGATAACTACAAAAATTTAAATGCAACATCAATCAACATCTATCATCTCGAATCCCTTTCATCTTTTATCCTTTCCTCATCCCCCTATACCCAGTCTTTTCTCTCACCTTTACTCTCTGTAACCCCCTGTGTACTAGTGGCATTCCCACCTTGCTTGGGGTGAAATGATAAAAAAAAAAAAAAAAAAAAAAAAAAAAGTGTGTGTGTACATGTGTGTATCAAACATTGAGAAAAATAAAGGTATATTTGTTATTAGTATACATGTAACATTTAAAATGAGATACATTATATATGTGTGTGTGTGTGTGTGTGTGTGAGTGAGTGAGAGAGAAAGAGATAAGTAGATGTGTGGGTGGCAAAATATAGAAGTGGCAAATCCAATTGAGGCTGTTGCATTTACTTTGTACCAATGCTTTATCTTTCTCCCATTATGAAAAGTACTAGGACAGCCTGATTTCACTTGCATTAATATAAAAAGAAAACATGAATTCTATGAGAAAGAAAAATCTGAATTCAAACTCCCACCTCCCCCATAAAACATCAAGTGGCTCCTTACTACCCATGTATTACGGACTTAAGAAAGACACAAATCCTGCACTGAACTGAGAAAAAAAAAAAAAAAAAAAAAAAAAAGGTTGATATAACTAAAATAAAAAAAAATTATATACAAGAGGTTTGCTAAAAAGTTTTGCCTGACCAAAAAGGGATTCCAAATTATTATTATTTTTAATTTTATATTTGGTTAGATTTTTGGAAGTGGGTTGGGCCAAGAAATTTTCAGTACCTCCTTGTATGTATGATTCAAACACACTGGATCACAAGGAATTTATGGTTAAATAAAAAGTAAACACAAAATCAAATCTTTGTATTATCTGGGAAAAACCACCTCCTCAAAAAAAATACTGGAGAGTTCAATGGCCACAATTTAAAAAAATAAAAAATAAAAAAATCTAATATCACCTGAAGATATATGCGAATCTCCAGAGAAACACATGCCAAGAAAAAAATATAAGTTATGATGTTATTGACTTAGTTTTTAGTTTGCATAAGAAAAAAATCTATAATGCCGATTTTGAAGCAATGTCATGAAGATTTCTTCTAATCATTACACAGAAAAAACTCAGGAAATGAAATATAGCATTGAATTCCCTTCCTTCAAAATCCCATCTTGTTCCTTCAAGCAGAAAAAAAAAAAAAAAAAGAATGTCATATGTAATCCAGGCAATAAAAACAAAATGCAAAATATAATGTGATGTAAAAGTATCTGAAAGCTAGAGCAATGCAAAAATTCTAAATCATTCCATGTGTTTAGTACAAATAAAAAGTATAAAAGTAAAAGCTTGCAGATTTCTAAGACAAAAAGATGCATTATACTCCATTACAAGGAAGAAAAAAAGTCTAAATTTCTAAGACAAGTTATTGTTACTATTTTGTAATGGTTATATTTGTTATTGCTATTTTGTAATGGTTATATTAATTGGTGTTATTATATAATGTTTATATTAAATGTTACTATTATATAATGATTATATCAGACCATTTTCCTCATTTTTATGTTTTGGTCACTGTAGACTTCAGCTTTCTTTAGGTTATTGAATGTGCTAAACACAATTTGATATTTCTAGAAAAACAAACAATAGATATTAAGTTCAAGGCTTCATAATTCCAGTGCTTGAGTGTCTGAAAGGATATTACCTAGTTGATAAACTGACAATGTTTGTTTGGTTTTTGAAAGGTCATGTGTTCAATCCCTGTGGCAAATACTGCATGAATATACACTGGCTCAAGGAATTTATGGTTAAAAGTTATGAAATTCACTTGGCAGATAATTAGAACACCCTATAGGATTCTGTTTAAAATTCTCAAAGACAGCTGAATAGATACCAGAGGATCATTTGGCCAAAACATGTTGATAAAAACCAATAACAATGAGACAAATAGTTCAAATGAATCATTACATAATAAAGGAAAAAGATTCCTATTATGTAATATATCAGTCAGTTGTGTGCTATGTGTGATAAACGCGTAGCCAATCATGTATCTTTCAATACACAACTGACAAGACAGATTTTTCCCTGCAGTAGGTTGCCATTTCTTTCTGCAGTAGACCAGTTGTCATCCAAGGCTATAGAACACGGTCTGTCCTGCTATTTACCCATAGCTGTGGGGGGAGAAGAGGATTCATACCTTTCCCAAGGGTATTAGCACATAAGTGAATGCAATGGATTCGACTGGAATTCGAACTTGGCTCTCCGATTCTTCAATCTGAGCCTCTATCCATTACTCCAACATAGATTTCAAAAAGCTACAAACAGAAAAGAAAACTATATTTAATCAAAAAGCAAAATATTACCAGGTTTTGAACATAGCGGAAATAGGAAAGATAAGACTTTTCTTAGCTATTTTTATAGGCTTTGTGTAAAATGTATTCTTTAATGTAAAGGAAATAGTCTGAAGTTGACTAAAGCGACATTGCCTGAGGGAGGATTTTCTTTGTTAATATTAAACAGTTGAATAATTTCTGAACAGACATCATGTAGATTTATCTATCTATATATATATATATATATATATATATATAAATCTATGCGTATATATGAGGATGTATGCATTAATGTTGGACTACCCATGGCAGTAAGGTCAAAGTGGAAGGACCAGACTGAATGCAACCAATCCCCCAATAGTAAAATAGGCAAAGGTCTATACGATCTCAAACCAGCAGAAGAAAGCAGCACTAGTCACAGCCTGACATAACCAAGGCAGACCAAGCATCTGACAGCCCAATGCAACCGAGTTTGCCAGATCTCGCCCATCCCAATCCCCTTTGAGCCACAAGGGAGGCACTTCTGGCCAAGTGTGTGGGATTCTCCATCACACAGAGTTGTCTGCCAAAATTCACACAAATGGCCTTGTCAAACTCTTTGATTCACAACTGTCTCTTCTACCAGGAAAGGGAATAGGGAAAGAGAATGATGATCCAGATATTTGGATGCGAGCATGTGCCGACAACAAATGAAATGTTTCTGTTAGGAATCAACACACTTTCACTTCAATTTTCATCTACTAATTCTATATCTTTTTTTTTTTACTATTAGTTATTACTGTTATATAATGACATAACATATTATTCAATATGTATGGTATTTTTGTTTGTAATAAATTCATTGTCCCTTAACTTTAAAAATTCACATTATTCCTTTGTAGGTACAAAAAGAAACTTATCAATGAAAATTAAGTATGAGAGAAAGTAAAAAAAATTCTTATAATCTGCCACTAATACCATCACTTCTGGTCTTTGGAGGTTATTTTTTTTTTGGTAGGGGGTGATCAGCTATATTTTGCTATTCTCAACAATGTCAAGTTAGTAAAGACAAGCATCCACATTCTTTGCACAATGTTTATTGTTTAATATGTGGACATTTGTTTAAGATAAACTATCCAAGGTAAGCATGGAGCCAGAAGAGATTTCCACAAATGAGAAGTGTGAGAAAAGAAACTGTTAGCAAAGAACTTATAGTTGCATCTAGCTAAGTCAACTGTAAATTGAAGAGACCTTGTTACTACTGAAAATATAACACTTTCATTCTATTTAAAATTCTCAGCAGTAGAATAAGGCAGGTTCAAAAAATAAGATTCTTAAAATTTTAAAAATGGATACAATTGTTAAAAATTAAATAAATTTTCATATTGCCATTCTTAATTACCTCAGAATGATTAATTTTAAAATTCTCTTATAAATTAACTTTTATTATATAACCACAAAAACCCTACACATGTGTATTTGTTATAGTTCAATGACAATAGCCATATTAGGAGTTAGCAAATTAAAGCCCACCATGATATTTCATCTAGCTCACTGACCATAATATGCTATTGTTTTAAAGTAATATCTTTTATATTGTTTTTTCTTTTAATATTATTATGGTTATTTTCTAAATGTAGCTTAGATGTGGCACAAGGGCAAAAGTATGGGGCAACTAGTGAGGATCGAACCCACTTTTCAATCGTAACTGATTTAACGAGACAAGCTTGCTAACCATTACACCATGTCAAAGTGCCCAATAGTGAATTTCTAAGTGGCACAAAGCTGAAATTATGGGTCACCGAAGAAGGATCAAACTCACTACTCAGTTGTAATTAATCTAGCAAGACAAGTTTTCTAAACATTACATCATGTCGAGATGCCCCTTTTAATATTATTATGTATTAAAATAAGCATCAATGAAAACCTTCCATCAGATCTACAATCAGACATGATCATCCTGCTGTCCAATGATATAATGAAAGGCAAATACAAAGAGACAGAATTAAATAACTTTTGACACGTCTCACACATGAAGGATATTCTGCTTTAAAATCTTTTGCCCAACAATTAATTTCAACATTTTCTGCTACATATTTATATGAAAAGTCATTATGAAAAATGAAGTATGCTAAATCCGTATATAGGTTGAGCTTAATTAGTCAATAATATATATATATATATATATATATATATGGTCAATTTGAATGACAGCAAAGCACAAATTTTGAATCACTGTTCAACTTAATTTATATTGGAATATTTTGATGAGAAATTATAATTATGATGTGCCTTTCCATACTGACTAGTATCTTCATCTTGTTTGTTTACTCACATTTCAACTAGTGTACTCTCCAGCCTTCTTCAGCTTCCTGTCATACTATGTAACTATGGATTGAATAAAGGGATAGATTCAAAAGTATAAGATGGTTATCAAGTAAGACAAATACTTGAAGACCAGAGAATACAATGGTGAAAATGTTGCAAGCATAGCAACCATGATTATACTAATGTAAATGGTAAAACACTTTTATATCAGAAAAAAAAAAAAAAAAAAAATTTTTCTTCATCTCTAAGACCATTGCTAACAAAATTGTATCTAAGTTTATACTTATTCATAATGAAAAATGTTATTTAATATGATTTCAAATAAATGATTAAAAATAGTGTTATATATGTGTGTGTGTGTGTGTGTGTATTTCGGTAGCAATTTCTCTTATAGAAATTTCATTAAAGACAACCGAGATGGTACTGTGGCTAAGCTTTTTGTTTCATTTTTCTTGTGATCCTATAAGTTTTTTTTTTCTTTTCTGGACATAAGGTGTGTTAAAATTGTCTGAATGTTCTGTATGTTCAAATGCTTTAGGCTATCCTTTTAGCCACTATGAAGGATATTTTTTTTTTTTATAAAATAAAATTATCAAAAACACCCCTTATAAAGCACTTGGGTATAAAGAACATTTGGACAATTTTTACACAATGTCCAGAAAAGAAAAACCTATATGAACACATGAAAAATTAAAAATATATATATTATCTTGGCCTGTATGTACAAAAAAAATATTGCCAATTGGCCTACATCCCAAAAAGTTTGCTGACCTTTAGCCATCATGATGAACAGCAAACAAACAAATTTTGGTATTTATAGAATATAAGTTGTAAACTACATTATTATACAATTGTAAGTTTACCCAGATCTTGTTGGATTCTCTATTTCTTTAAGTTAAGCATTATCCTGCTAAATAATGTCCTTGTTTGGAGAGTTCATGTTGATGATCTTTCTTCAAATATTTATGAAGAATCTTTTCCTTCATGAGGATGTGCTCTGCTCTTTCCACTCCCCTTTAAGCTCTCATAGTACTAACTTCATTGATAAGACTGATGGATATAACTTCAAATTCGTACATAATGTCAAGTGGTTAAATATCTGTGCCAATTTGTGATGGAGCTTTTCCAAACACATCTATTGGGCTATTACATCAGGTACATACTTATTCAATAATTTCTCTTTGAAATCTCAGAAGTTCAAGCAGAAATTGTAACTTTTGCATCTCAATTTTTTTTTTATCTAGCACTTAAGTCTTTTTATTTATTTTTTTTTAAATCTTTTATTGAATGTCTAAGGGTATTTTATCAGTAGTCTCTCTTTTTGAGTAGCAAAAAAAAAAAAAAAAAAAAAAAAAAAAAAAGAAAATGAAGCAAGATAAAACTCTGATTTGAAACCTGAAAATATTTCAAAGAACATGATAGTAATCAAACAACTAATTCTATTAATCACATTTCCAGAAGTTCTTGTTTTGATCTGATACAGACAAGTAAACACAATTTGCTTTGATATGTACATTGAAAATATTTCTCAGGTGATAAAGTCTTTTTTTTTTTTTTTTTTTTTTTTTTTTTTTACTTTATAGAAAATGCCTAGCCTATAAACAAAATCAATTGACTTAGGAAAATTAATTAGAAAACCAACTAAATATAAATCCTAATCGAGCACTTTCAACAACTTGCTTATGAAATTTAGTTTGCTTTTTGTCTGCTATATGAAAACAACTTAAGTTGTTTGAGTTCATTTCCAATAATCAATAAATTATGAAAACAGGTCAGAATTTTCACATGACTATAACATAAATTGTTTAAAAAGAGATGCATAAATTCAAGTTTAATTAAAGATTGTTATTTTTTTTGTTGTTTTTTTTTTTTTTTTTTTTTTTTTAATGGTGGATAAAAAATATCTAAGACAAGTTCATCAAAACCCCTTTTTTTTTCTTTTTTTTTTTTTACAAATTTGGTTTATCTGAAAAAAACAAGTTAAAAAATTTAGGTCTTTGAATAAAATTTGAAACAATTAAAAAAAAATCTAAACCTCAACAATCCATATTATATTCCAAAATTTTAAAAGGCAAAATCCACTGAATATGTTTGTGTGTTCCAGAAATTAATTCTATTCATAGGCCACCATCAGACAATTTGGAGAAAAGACTTTTTTTTTTTAATTTTAAACATTTAAATAAAGACTTTTTTTTTAAAACTCATCTTCTATAATAATCTGGATAAAATTAATTAAAATATTCTCAGATAAAGTGCTTTAATCATTCAGTGTACACAATGTTTTGTTTGGACTAACAATGTTTCAGCTGTGTACCTTGTGGCTTTTCTTGGGTATCTGTTGCATTTTTCTAATCTTATTCTGTGGGAACATGCAAGTCTCTTCCAACACACGTCATATTAAAAAAAAAAACAAAAAAAAAAACAAACAAACAGAATATGATGTGCGTGGGAGGACATGTGCATGCTACCCAAGGATAAAATTCAACAGCATTCCAGAACTCAATACACACGAGGAAGGCCAGACAGAACACAACTGAAACATAATTTTAATTTGTTTTTTAAAACAAAGAAAAGAATAAAAGAAAAAAAAAAAGAGGGAAATTAGTCCAAATATATACAATGATTAATCAAAAATCCCACAAAATTTACTTAGCATCTGAAACAGATGAAAATTACATTTTCTTCATGAAAATGAAGATGTCTGGATATGAAAACATGTAATAAAACACATGTAAAAGAATTATATATATATATATATACACACACACACACACACACACACACTTTCCAATTTCTGAAGTTAATACTGGGCCTTCATGGCAGAGAGTTATTTGGCATCATCATATTTTGAACCTAACTGGCCTATGCGATGTATAAAGAGCCATAGCAGCAGTGTGCCTATTTCTGCTTACTCAATCAATGAGATAATAATCAATGCATTTACTAACTTAAGAGTAACAGAGCTAATGTTAATATTAGGTTGGTGCAAAAATAATGTTGTTTTCTCACAAAGTTGAACGTCAAAAAACGACATTATTTTTGCACCAACCTAATACTTCTGTGTACTGGAAGCTATAATCCAGAAGGTAGAGCAGTAGACTATGGGTCATAACATCTTAATCCATAGTACTGCCTTACTAGTACAATGATCTCATTGTCTAATCACTGTAGTATTAATAAATTAGAAAAAGCATGTAACTCAATTTTAGAGTCCATGAAATTGTTTTTTTTTGTTTTGTTTTGTTTTTTTAAATCGTTTCACCTCAAGCAAGGTGATAAAGTCATTAAGAGACAAGGAGTTACTGAGAGTGAAAGAAACTGAAAAATATTGCAGAGAAAGGATATTAAGAGAACTGGATTGAAAGAGAAAGATGATAATTGACATGGCATTTAAATTTTTGAAGATTATAGTTGACAATCTAATACTATGCTTATATTCAAGAAGTCAAGTAAAATATCATCAGAATAATTGCCATGAAAACATCTATAGAAAAGTTACAAGGAAGCTATGATATGGCAGTGACAAAGCTGTGATATCAGGTCAGGACTGATAACATTGCAAAGTCTTTGAAATAAAACCCAGAAGTGAATGACCATCAATTATGATGCTTTAAGACACAAGGGAAAGATTAAACTGGCCTTCAGCTCATGAAAACTTTAAGACCAAAGATCATTAAAAGATATCATATGTAGACGATTATGTAAATATTATGCCAAAAAAAAAAAAAAAAAAGTGTCTGACACACCTCAGTAATTTTTTTTTCATACAATTTTCCCATCATTTTATAAACCAAACATTATTACTGCTAAATCATTTCCTTATTATAAATAATTTTCTATAACAAGTATTTTTGAGTTTTAATTTCTGAAATGAAGAGTTATCATTATTTATACTATTTACATGCGGGCTATTGTTATAACAGCAACATTGTTTGCATAAGGACTATTGTCCTCAACTATGTAAATAATAAAAGTATGTTTACTATTCGTTAAAATCACAGAGCTATAGTGTACTAAGTATATGCCATATATACTCATGGATAGGTTGCACTCTCATTTTGGGGTTATCAAAGTGGGTATTTGTAGTTAACTTGCAGATAGGTCACACTATAATCTGGGGAGTTAAATGGCCCCTTTTTTTAACATAAATATAACTAATATTTGTTAAATATTTTCAAATATTCACTTATTTCAAAACCTTGCTTACATATATTAAAACATAAGAAAAGTGTTTATTCATTTAGATATAGTTATTAAACTTCATCAGGACTGAAACCCCCAAATTCTTCATCATCACTGTCAAAGATTCTTTTCATTTGTTTATTCAGTTCATCATTAGTTTTGGTATGTTCATCTCCATCCTCATTCTGTCTTTTATGTGCTTGAATCAACCAAATCCTTATACATCACATCATCTTCAGTGCCATCCATGGCATACCACATTTTTCTGAAGGACTTGATAATTAGTTCCAGGCTTCCTTCACCCATTCTACTACTAAGCTAAATCTAGGTCTTTTCAATGACCCACCTTTAGTAAATTGCTTTTCACTAGATACCATCCAAAATGTCCACAATTTCTTTTAAGTCTTGAAAGGCTTGTTTACTGAAACATCAAGTGACTGCAAAAGAGAGACAAAAAAATCAGTTAGCAGGTTATTTTCTGTCTGAATTTCCAAGATGAGTACACTGGTCTATACAGATGAATATTTTTATCTTGGTTGTTATAGTAGGATTTCATCCAAATACTCACCAACCTTCTTCACATGTATCATGTTTAGTAACCTTCTCATAATCTTGAACCAAACACTATTCAATTTCAAGAGTGTATAATTGTTCTCATTCTACCATTACATGCACAGAAATATCTTTTATCATTTCATTCTTCCTTTTGATTTTTTTCCTCCGAAGCAGAATATATCCTTCACTGCCTGACTCAAGGATTGAACTGACACTCACCAAGTAGCAAGATAGACTTTTGAACAAAAACATTGACTATTAATTTATCATGTAGAAGATAACAGAAACATACAACAGAAAACTAGTCTGAATAGTTCTGTTTATAAGTTAGTAACTTAGTCTTACTAATGAGTTTCACTGAGTGCCCAATGATTGTGACCTTGTGCTATACAAAACTAAGCTTGGTAAATATCTACACAAAGCAATCTTAGTGATTTCACTTGTTGTGGGAGTGGAAAGGTTATCATTTTATGCCTCCTGGTAAATTTGTCCCACAAACAATATCTGGTGAACTCATGTGAGTCCAGGCAAAAAAAAAAAAAAAAACGAACACAAAACATGGAATCCAAACAAGCAACAATTAATAAATGTATTAACAAGACATGCTAAAGAAGTTGAAGTTATGAACAGTTCAATACAATCTTCACCGTGTCTCTGAAGTACTTACATGCCTCATCTCTATCAAAGTGGAAGGAAATGGCTCTTGCCACTTCAAAATTCAAAGGAAAAAGAGGGAGAGCTTTTCAAGTATCATGCCACCTGTGATTATAGTCAGGGGGCACTATTCCAACACACTATATGCAATTTCTAGATACCAATATTGCATGTTGAAAATTCAAAGATATCCAAACAAACCTTTTAAAATGCTAAACATTACTTGATATTCTAATAGTAAAAAGTACTAATATAATTAAATTTATTTATTGTCTAAATTATGGTTCTTAGCTTAATTCATTGGTTAATAGAGTTACCATTGGTTATCCTGTTTTCTGAATACAGATGGTTTACTTCAAATAAAAAAGAAAACAAGAAGGTCTGACTATTGAATCAGTATTTACCACTTAACATAGATCCAAATCCTGAAAATATTCTATATAAGAAGAGCACTAGAAAAACTGACATAACTCAGATATGTCGATGATATCTTCATATTCTGTCCCTATCAGGCAGATGTACAAATACTAGGAGATCAAGTTAATTCCAACTGTTAATGATAAAAAAATACAACAATGAATTTGCTTTCCTAGATATCCTAATGACTTGCACAGGATGTGGAATTAAGACATCCATATACATAGTTAAGCGGAGTTCAACCATCCTTTTTGTTGCAAAGAAAGGAACAGGTTATTACCAACAATATTTGAACAAAATCCTATGCAGTGACTAACACAAAACATTTAAAAATGTAAAATAAAATAAATAATAATCTTCTTTCTTTTTTTTTTTTTTGCAACTTGGGAACACCCAACATCACTGTGAGTATGCAGGTGGCAGCATTGTTTGGAACAGCTCATGTGCTGAGGAAAGTCCTGTGTCTCTAAGTTGCAGGTAAGAGCAAAGATATGGCCATCACCATCCAGTTAAAACATTTAGATGGCAAGGAGGAGGATTAAAAAAAAAAAAAAAAAACAATTGCCAAAAGAAAAATTCCATAAGAATACTAACCATAAACAAACACCGTTTCTACTCTATATCGGAAAGACAATTCACTGGATTTGTAACTTTTTCATAGTAAAAATATACGACACAAAGAACAGTTCAACACAAGAGAAACATAACTAAAAACTGAGCATATAACATCCTATTTGATGGCATCTGGCACCATTCACACCTTTTACATTAAATATTACAGTACTATGGTATTAGACTAGGTAGAATTACTGAGAATCAATATTATTAAACATATCTGATACATCAACTTGGAATATGAATAGACATTGTGAATTTGGGCACAGTACTAGATTGGCAGCAGGGTCTCGTCATTTTACAGTTGGAGTGGCTGGATGTGACTACGTTCTATGCTAAGAGATACTTCTATCAGCCTTCTTGTTTGGAGAACTCACTTCCAGTTTCTTGCTTTACAGTCAACTTTGATCTTCAAAAATTTAAATGCAATATCAATCATCATCTACTGTGTTTTTAATTCTCGTTCTTTTTTTTGTCCTCTCTCCTTAACAGTATATTTTTCTCATTCTCTAACACTCAGTAACCTCTTATATCTTAGTGGCTTTATTTCCTTGCTTTGGGTGAAATAATAATAATAATAATAATAAGAGGTCTTTATATTAATATGGTCACCATGATAATGGATAATATAAGGATGAAGCTAGCTACATTGTGTTAAAAGCAACAAAGATGAAGATAGTATTAACAATATGGTATAACAGTCTATTCTATTTTGCAAATACAAATTATAAAAAAAATTCTTTACAGTAAAACCAATGGATACAAAATATCCCAGATCCACATTAAGAATAAGAAAAACTTTAAAAAATTTCTTTACTGGAATTTACATTTTTGCATATAAAGCATAAGTAGAATAATGCATAACCTATAGTAAGAGCAAACCACCTGCATACGGATAGAAAATGAATTCAGTAAGTATACAAAAATAGAAA
>OZ010593.1:2009292-2099292 GCA_963932145.1 Acanthosepion lycidas | reverse complement strand
AAAATGCGGTTTTATATGAAAATTATGAAAATCATAAATATATTATATATATTTTGTGTGCATGTATCATTAAAATATCTGACATTGTATTTTAATGTTGACTTATGGCCAAATCACACAGAAAAACCAGTTTTTGCTTAAGGAGTGTTGAACCTGATTAGTACTTAGGGAGGGGACCACCTGGGAACACCAGGTATTTTGTACTTACAGTGCAGAAAACAATAGCAGTGAATTAGCCCAGGTATTGAATATTGTTCCCACATCTAATCTAGAAATTCTGCTATATAGATTTGACAAAATCTGAATAAGAATCTACAATTTTATCTGCCCTGAACTGGCATCTCAGCTTGAATCACTTTCCCACTACTGTAACATAGCTTCCTTGTGCCTTTTCTATCAACATTTCCATGACAATACTTCTAATAAGCTTTCTTCTTTGGTACCTTAAGTTCATGAATTTAAGTATAGTACTAGATTAGCAGCTAGGCCCCAACATTTTAACATTGAAATTGCTAAGTGTAACCATAAGTTACAATAGTTTCTTCTCTTGCACTTCTCACCTATGCAATTCTCTCTCAGCTTGATTTCTTGTCAACTACAATATTCATAAATTTAAATGCAACATCAACTGTCTGCTTGAATCCTGTTTTCTCAGTTTCCTTCATTCTTAGTAACCCTTTCATTATAGTGGCTTCCTTGCCTTGATGGGGTTGAAACAATTGGAGAGAAAAAAAAAAAAAAAAAAAAAAAAAAAATCAACTTATTCTGACAATGCATTCTTTTACAAAAGACATTTTCCTGATGATTACCATTAGCACCATTGCTATTTGCTCCATGCAACACATTTACTTGATAATGATTCTAATGTATTCAGGATATTGAAAAATCTATGAATCAAAACAGGAATTATTCTTTTATGGTAGAATATACAATTTAATTGAAAGATGGTGAAAGGTCATAAAAAGACAAGAGTAATATTTTAATAACTGAATAATGATGCTACAAATTTATATGAAGAAGAGATTTTGTCAACATATTGCTGGAAAATTATTCATCAATTTAAGAAAAGAGGGTGGTCAGCTAAAAGAATAGATAAAAAGTTATGCTGTTCCACCAACTACTTGATTTAAAAAATTAATATATATATATATATATATATATATATATATGTGTGTGTGTTTGTGCGTGCAAAGTTGGGCATCATCTCTTAAGAAAAAGAGCACCATGACACAATTCACTTGGCAAGAAATTTAGAAATGGCATGCTGCACTGCTTGACATGCATGCTGGAAGCTCAAATACAAACATTTGAGAGTATTTGGGTATCAATGTGAGGACACCACAGAGGATTCAGAAAGAGTTGGATGAGTCTAATGATGATTACGATGGTGTGATCACTAATGATGGTGACATTATGCCTCCATTCATCTTCCTACACGCACTCAAACTCAACAAGGAGGCCTACATCACGTATCTCGAGGAGGTAGCATTATCCCAAGTCAAGAGCATTTTTCATTCATAGTTTTCATTGAATTATAAACAAAAGTATAATGAAAAGAATATAATATTCTGTGACTAGTAGATTGCTTTTAAAAGTAAACATATTTTGAACATAAGATATGAAACAGTAGAGCCCAATTGTTTTATCAAAATAGCTTCACCAAAATAATTGTTTGATAGTATCCACTAAATATACTTCTAATTCTATCATTTTACAAATACAAAGTAGTTGCTTTCCTAAACTAATGAACCATGTCATCCACTTAAATACTGTTCTATAAATAAACAAAAAAGATGAGAAAAGGAACAATAAGCATATAAAATCTGTTTCAATAACTTGCACCGATTTTAAATGCGAGTAAAGTTTAAGCATGTTATGATTTTTTTTCTTTTTCTTTCAGATTTAACAACTTTAAATCTTTGGCAATTTCAACCACGGAAAGTTTAACAATCAAACAACATGTTAAAGTTATTGAAGCCTATTACAAAAATGGATGTTCAAACAGAACTTGAATGAGAAGTTCCCAGGTTGCATCATCTCTTGAAACAGTGAAGTCAATTGGCCACCATGATCATGTGACTTCATGCCTTTAAATTTCTTCCTTTGGAGTCATCTCAAAAGTAAGGTCTATGCCAACAATTCAACAGCTGGAGGATGAGATAAGGCATATTGGTGAGATTGAGGAGCAACTATGCAGAGATGCCATCAAAGATTTTGACCATTGAATGGTGGTTTCCCACCAAACCTTGGTGGACATTTGGGCGATATTATTTTTCATACATAATTGCCATGACTTAAATAACAAGATCCAATAGATTATCACCAATAACACTGATTTATTTACTGCTGACTTTGATCCATCTTAATGAAAATTATTTTTCATCAAAGTTTGGGAAAATGAAAAAGTACTAATCACTTTAGAATTACACACTAATAACACTAGCAAAATTGTTATTTGTGCTGGAAGGATAATCAGCAAAGTTCAAATTCCAGTCTAATCCATTTTGTTCACTCATCAAATACCCCCGAGAAAGACACCAATCCATTCATCCCCTTAGATATGAATTAAATAGAAACCAGATATTAATAATTAAATTATTACAAGAGCAAGATATGTTTAACACCAACCAAACAATATAGGCATCTATTCCAATTTGGTAAACAGTTGATCAAATCACAAAACATTGAAGAAAAGTTGCATACATTTCAAAAGAAGAATTAATTGCCTTTGAAGTTACTATTAATTTATTTCCTTTCTTATTTTATTCTTATAACTTGCCGGACCATCAAAGAATATATGCAGCAACAAAAATAGATCTATTTAAAAGATAAAATTTATTTTTGGATTTAAAAAAAATATTTTTGTAACTTATCGCTAAATGCTTTGTTTGCATGCAGTGAAGCATTTTTCATGAATTTTCTTTATGCCGACTTGTTGATGTGTTTTCAATGAAAGAAAAAAAAAAAAGACTAATTTATTTTCCTATCTGAATACAGTGTTCCCCATCATCTATAATTTACTTATGATTTCAATTGCATATGGTTAATCAAAAAATAAAAAAGTTATAAGCATTATTTAATAATGGTACCAAATTGCTAGAGTAATGTTGCTAACAATTCAGATATGCAAAAAAGAAGCTGTAAAGTCTATTCTTTTAGCGAAAAGTTTGCAACTTAATAGCATTTGATTAATCAATTTGTTTTTACAGTTTATCAACCCATTGCAGGTTATTTAAAGCCAGAAAATATTTTTAGATTTTAGGAATTTCTTTTTTGGTAAGAGAAGATAATGATTTAGTGATACAAGTCTTACTAATTAACCCATAGTTGGGGGTGGGAAAAGAGGTGGATTCATACATTTCTCAAGGGTATTTGCACACGAGTGAATATAATGAACCCAACTGGAATTGGAACTCGGCTCACCGATTAACAATTCCAAGCCATTATCCATTGCACCACCCACACATCCAAGCTTACAGTACCTGGTATTTCCAAGGAGTCATCTGCTGAAGTACTGACTAGGCTTAACATTCCTTAACCTTGATGATCATACAGGAACTGGTGTTTCTATGTGATGAGGCCACAACTTTAAATAAGGAAAGAAAAAAAAAATCATATGCTGAAGTCGTTAAAATCTATAGTGAAAATAAATCTTCTAACCATTGGATAATTTTCATTCCATTATATTGTTAGGATACATAATGAGAAAAGATGGCTTGGAGAATCTGACTCTCAGGACATATTGAAAGCAGGAGAGACAAAAGAAAGCAGCAAGTATATTGAGAAGTCCTACAAAATAAAGATTGTGCTTCCAACAGGACTCAAACCTGTATCTCCTTTTCCACCAGGGAAACAGTTGCTATAATTCAAACATGCCTTTATCATTCTAGACTGGTTGTTATTAATTTCACTGTTTAAGAAAATAAAAAAATGGAATAGCAACTCAAATAAATATAGCCTCTAAAATTAATGTTTACACTAACAAGAACAATGCTGACTAAAAAATTAATTACTGTTGTTTACATTTCAGGTACAAAACTAAAGCTCACAGATACAGATCTGTAGAAGTTTCAACGAGAAATATACCTTCCTTAAATAGTTAATTCAAACCTTGCTCTATCAGTGCAGCCTCTGTAGCCAAATTAGTAAAACCATGTTTTGACTATAAATGGTTTTACTTGATGGAAAATGGGGATACAGGTTCAATTCCTGTTGGAGGCACAACCTTTCTTTAGGACTTTTCAATCTAAGTTGGTTGTGGTTAATTTCATTGTTTAAAAAGATAAAAGAAATAAGGAGAGCAAATACATGTATCCACTAAAAATAATGTTTATAGTAGTAATAATTATATATATATATATATATATATATATATATATATATACACACACACACACACAAGTTGAGATGGGTAAATTATTGTCACCATTTTATATTTTTAATTTGGCATTTGTGCATTTTTTGTTTTTGATTTTGTTGACTGTACAGTATAGTAAAGTCAGTTGGCACCATCTCCAAGAAAAAAAGCACCTTGATGAAATTCACTCCCGAAATTTGGAAACTGCATGCTGCACTGTTTGGCATTTGCATCAGAAGCTCCAATACAAATATTACAAAGTGCTTGGGTCTCAATGTGAGGACAATGTAGAGGATTTGGAAAAAGTTGGATGAGCCTAATCGTGATTACCAAGGTACAGCAGCTCAGGAAAATCAATGATTGTTCTGACAAGGAAAAAACTCCCAAATTTGTTGGCGAGAGCCTCATATTCAACACAGAAGCATATATCAAGTGCCTCGAGGAGGTAGTATTACCCTGGGACAAGAGGGTGACTGATGGAAGACCCTATGTCTGAAACAGGACTCTGCACCATGCCACAAAGCAGGAGAACACAGTCATGGCTGTCAGACAATTTGTGCAACCACATCACCTCTTACATCTGGCCACATAACTCTCCAGACTGCAACCCTTTGATTATTATGTCTGGGGCATAGTTGAGCAAGAGACCAACAAAACTCCTTGTAAAACCAAAGATTAACAGAAGGCAACAATCATGACAGTATTCACCAACTTAAACAAGGAGAGCATCCAGAAGAGTTGCAGGAGATTCTGAAGTCATCTGGAGGCTGTGGTTGAAGCAAATGATGATTTTATTGAATAAATTTACTCTTTAGTATTTCAAGATATTTTTGTGTAATTTTGGTAAATTTATCTGGTAAAATGAGAGATCAGTGTTATTTTCATTTTCGTGTAATTTAGACAATTTATCCATCGCACCTTGTGTGTGAGTTCAGTATATCTACAGTTTGGGTCATTCATTATGTGAGGTGTCTTAGAACCTATTCCCTGTGGATAATGGTGAAATACTGTGTGTTCGATTTTAATCCAAAATTGAAATTTTCCTACTTTAAATAAAATAAAAAAAAAAATGAAGGAACATGCCTCTCCACTATGTCACTTGCAATTTGTGTTATCCTGGTAATTGTCAAGAATACAATTAGGGTTATTGAGACACCAAATAGTCACAGTAGCAATATGTTTGGTTTGATTTGGTTTACAGCATATCAACCACAATGCGTTATTTAATGTTGACAATTTTTATTGCTGGTAATATTTTATTTTGTCAAATATCTATTTCTGGTAATAGTTTTTTTTTTTTTGTTTTTTGTTTTTTTTTGTTTTTTTCTACAAAAATTTATTGATGGAAATAATTTTTTTACAAAGTATTTCTGGTATTAAAACATATTTTTTCACTTTCATAGTGCTTTTTATCCCAGTATCAGCCATTTGCCCATAGCTGGGACTCCAACAGGTGCCACCACCTCAGGTCAGTGTGGACCTGGGAACACCAGCAACCAAGAGGCGGCTCCATGCTCCCCAAAACCTCCTGACCAGAGGCCCTGGCACTGGACACAGTCCATCGTCCTACCCAGGACGCGGATGTAGTTTATCGTCATACCCAGAACAGGTAGCAATGTGTGTCTACAACAAGTTGGCCTGACTGAGCCCATCCATCTTCATCTGGTTTTGAATTCAGTTTTTCTTCTAGACTTGTTGCTACGTAGGGCTAGAGAGCTCAGTCTGCCGTGTTATTAGGCCTGGCTGTGCGGAGAGATGTAGTTATATCTTCCCAACTGTAGTTTTGTGAAAACATATCAAAATTGTCCCACATTGGAATTTAAACTCGGGAAACCAATCCTACCTTCTGTGCTGATAACCACCACAGTCTACATACACACACACACACCCCACCAAATACAATGGTAATAGATTCAATCAAAATTATTTATATTCAAGATTTAATTATACAGTTTTTCCCTGCATATAATTAAAAATAGATATTTTAAAACTAAAATTGATGAAAAAGATTAAAGCAGACTAAATGATTTAAAAATTTAAGACAAAAAAATAGCCTGGGTAAGAAAAACTAAATTATGGTCAATTTTTTAGATATTATCTATTTATACTATCTTCATCTTTGTTCTTATAATCAGAAATTACTATCAAAAAGGCTGGAATGTACAAAAACAAATTGACTATGCAAAATTAACTAATATGAGAATCCTTTAACACTGATAGTACAATGAGAACAATCCTACTGCTGTAGACTGAATAAAGGTTTGGTTTGAAATTCTTAAGTTACTGCATATGATAAACACCTTAAGACCATGGGGTACAATACCTGGTTGAATAAATCAATGTATACTTGGGCAAAAGTTTATTCCTTATTATTGAATGCTCAAACTTTGGAACTAGTATTTTTACAGGCAGAAAACTCCATTGCTATAACAAAATATTTGTTTTGAGTAAAAAAAAAAAAAAAACCCTTTTGTGTATGGCATACAGATAGTTTTAAATAATAAATTTGATTTTAAAAAAGTGTACATTATGTAAAATACAGTAATTGTCTACTATTTCAACAATTGTCATGTCAAATGTGATTTAAATAAAATTGGAACAATAAGTAATGATTATGTATAAAGTTATTAAAAGTGTATAAAAATTTTCAAGAAAAAAACAGTTTTATTTAATTTAGGATGTGACAGAAATACCTCCCACATTTTAAACTGTCACCTGGGTGGTGCTAGTGAACTTAGGTAAATGGCAATGGTATCTTCACATACTTATGGTATCCCCCACCCCCAGACACAGTCAGTTACCATCATGGCTTGGACCAATGCACATTGTGCAATTGCTGTTGAAATATTTCAACACAGAGATTTACATGCTCATTTCATGTTACTGTTGCTCCAAATATAAAATCAATACTGCTATGGATTGAAAATTTCAGGACAACACGTTCAGTGCTTAAAAGAAAATCACCTGGAAGACCTCAAAGCACTCAAACTTCCAGGTGATGGAAATCATCTACAACAGTGTAAGGTGAATAGAGGCCACTATATGGAGGATGTCATTTTTAAAACTAAATAAATAAAAAAAATGTAGCCCTTTATTTAAACAACAGTGAAATAAAGTTTTTAATAACAAGTTACCTTAGTATTCTTGTCAACCTTTAAAATGTGGGAGGTTTTTTCTGCCACAACATGTATATACAATGTCTAGTTTACAACAAAAAGTGCTTCAAACATTTGTACACATCTAATGTAAGTTATTCTTGATAGTTACCACTTAGAATTTTTTCTTTTTTATTTCTTCTTTCCATTTACCTGATTAGCTAAAACAGATGTATTCAAATAAGCAAAGCACACCATGGCCAAAGATTTCTTTGACTAATATTTTTCATCTTATTTACCTGCTTGCTTAAAACTTGTAGAATAGCAATTGTTTTAAAAAGCTACAAAAATAAAGTGAAAGAAATACTAGATATCATCATCATCATTATTTATTATTAATTTTGAATGACAACTACTACTAATAATAATAACCATGATGACGACAATGCCTCATCTAAAAAATTCAAAAGGCTATTATATCTAATACTAGGAGGACCATTCAAAAGATAATGTCTGTTTTAATATCATTTTTAAAGTAGGAGTCCAAATTCCTTTTTTTTTTCTTTTTTTTTTTTTTTTTTATCTAAAATATCTAAAAGCCATAAAGTGTCCTAAATAAATAGGAAACATTTGTGGGGTTATTTTCTCTTTTCCTATGTATAATATACTTTCAAACTGGTTACTCCTCTGTATACATGTAAAAAGCAAAGATCTGTCATAGAATTTCTTTTTTGAGAATGTGCTGCAAATATTTACAGGATATTAGTGAGTATGGGAAGGCTGCACCTTATACAAGAACAGTAAGATGGATCAGTAAAGTTAATGGTAATTCCAGAGAAAAAGAAGAAACTGACTTTAGTGATATGCCCGGCAGTGGCAGGCCAGTTGTTATCATAAATAAAGAAAAGGTTAAACCAGCTGACATTCTCACAGCTGATAGAAGGATCACTACTGCAAAACTATGAAAGTCTTCAGGTGAGTCATAGTAGTACCATCTCTTAGCTGCTCAAATGTCCATGCAAAATAGATTCCCAGAATGGTAACAGACTTCATGCAGGAGCAGATGTTGGTTGTTTCACAAGTGCTTCAAAAGTTACTCAACTCCAGATGGCACCTTTCATGAAGGAAGCACTCAGAAAACATTGGTTCTCCAATGATGATGATGAGATGAAAGAGGTAACTCATACATGTCTAAGAAAGCATCTACATGACAGGGATACATGTCCTCATTCAAAAGCGAAATTGCACAATTGAAGAGAAAATAGTCTATATTAAAGAATAAATTTAGAATCCTGAAACTTATGCATTAATTTCTGTAGATTGTGTATTTTCTACTATTAATTTTTAATATTAAGACCAAACATTATTTTTTATCAACCCTTACACTAGAGTAAATATGACAGCATGATGGAGATCAGAAAAGAAAAAATAATTATCTGGTTAAATTGGAATGTTCTGATTATATTTTATAACCTAATCAGTAATGCACTGACAGGTTTCCAAAAATAAGGGATGCAGGTTCAAATCTCATCTTTATTTCTGATCCATGCAACATATATAATGTAAAATAACCAGAACATTTTGATAAGAAGCAATAAAAATAAGATAGGAGAAGCATTATTAATTTTTTGACTAGTTTTTCTTTTAAGAAATTTCTAAGACTTAAGTATTTATGAAATATACAACATGGCTTGAAATAAATGTCCCTCCAGGGGGATGGAATATTAGTCTGGGACAACTGGTTAGGTCTTTTGAGACAATGCAAAATTTTGAATTAAATTCTATTACATTTAATCTAATTTCCTAAAATAAAAAATAAAAATCTTCTCCCCAATAGTGATAGTTTTTTAATAAATGAAACACACACACACACACACACACACAGACACAAATAAAACTTAAGCACTTTTTAAACTGGTGAAATGCAAATGAAAAATGAAAGTTGAAAGACTTAATTTTGATATTTGTATCATTCACATCTAAATGTTAAAAACATCAGTATCTAATTGTAATAACTAATTTTACTTTATTAACCAAAGCAAGAAAGTATTTTTTCTATTAATTATTGACCAAAAAACTTATTGAAGCATTAACAAATAGCACTTATGCGTTATGTTTTTAGCTTTCTAAATTGAAAATGCAGAACCAAATGTGAAAAATTTAGTCACAACATTAAGTAGATAATTATAAATCAAGATATTTTTGATTGCCTCCAATTGGAATGTGTTAATATTCTTTCTTATAGAAAAATGTATGCATAGAAGAAAATTCTTAAAGCCTGATAAAAGTTATGCTAAGCATGAAAATTAATTAAAACATTTTCATGACATTTGAAGGTGATTTAACTGAAATTTTAAAGTAAAAATAATCTTGTAATTTTGACAAGAATGTGTTCACCTGGTTTGGTTTACCACACATCTGCACATTGAGAGTGCTCCTCACAACTGAGAAAAAGCTGATGTTATATAGCTCTCTCTCTCAGTCCCTGACTCACACTGACTATTGGTTAATACCTGCCCAGTATATAGGATTAATATAAATATAACATTTGTCACTTAGCACCTCTACTCAGAGTATTGTAGACAAATACTTGCGTAAATGTTCAGTCCACTAGTCAGAAAGTATCAGCAATTACCTCCTGATGACTGAACACTTGTACAAAGGTTCATTTCAAGGTGCTGAATATAACATCAATCAGCTAAGTGACAAATTTTATATTTGTATTTAATCCTATTAATGCTCTATCTTTAATACTGAGCACTTTATTACAAAAGACTTTATCCTTAAACATTCTTTCTTTCAAATTTACACAGATTAACAATATTTCTTGCTTCACATCATCTTTGAGATATATAAGATTTAAATCATATTACTGTTAAAAGATTTTTAAGGCTTTCTATAGGTATCCCAAACTAAAATTTTATTTTCAATATATTTAAAATCCTTTAATACAGGTATAGAGAGCTTGACAAAACACAAAAACAGGACCGAACTTTTCTTGGTAGTTCAACAAACAACCAAGTTGTGACCATTTAAAGTTGGCCATAAGTTAGAAATTTATTTTTCTGTCTCGTGTGCTATTGGGCCAGAAGTCAGTTTTAATAGTGTATCAAACAAGTGAAAAATCATTATAAATGTAATGTCATATAGGTAGTCTTGAAGTAAAAGAAAAATAATACTACCAGAATCAATAATTATTTGATTCAAAAGAAGTTAAATTTGGGGGGAAATGGTGTTCTCAAAAATGAAATAGTTAAAAAAAAAAAAAAAAAAAAAAAGACACAGAACGGTAATTCTGACTGCTTATATAACTTTCATTTCAAGAGGTAATGCCTTGTAACTTCTTTCTATAATTCAGAACACAACAGAGGTGAAACAATATTTTTCAGTAGAACATCAATAAAATATCTACACTATGTAAAAACTGCTACAGGTACAATTTGGCAGTAGGGTAGAAACAGGTCAAAAGTATGTGATCATGAACTTGTCTTAAAAAAAGTATCTATTGAAGACACAAGCCTAAAACTTTGAAACTTTACTAATCTTGTGGTGAGGAATTCAATACCTCTTTCCTCTGTAATATGAATACCTTTTGTCCAAGATATATTTAGTTTGGGAAAATCTTGTGACATGCAAATTTTAACTTAGCAAAAAAACCGGCAGTAATGACTACAAAACCTAGAAATCTTTCATAAAACCAATCATTGGTCAATCCTTCCAATAAATACTTATTGCAAAGCTTTAAAGTAATTTACCTTCAAACTAAAAATAAAATTAAATAAATAAAAATGCATTTATTGCATCTGATAAAAAAAAAAAAAAAAAAAAAAAAAAAAACTTTCTGAACAATTACAATGGTCCTCCTACATTTCCTCTTCTAATGAGGATTTGCACTCTGAATTTTTTTTTTTTTTTTTTTTTAAACCTCTGCTATAGCCAATATTCCTGGAACACTCGATATCCTATCACTTCAAAGTGATATTATATCAAAGTTCCATCTAAAAGATAAACATTGATATAACTTGTGATATAACTTATCCAACAAGGGCCATCAAAAATAATCATTTCTGCCTTTGGTTGGAATTAAAATTTTGATTACAACACTGGAGAGAGATGTAATATCAGTGACTTAGTCAATATAAAAGTTGGAGTAATAGCATACTGCAAGCCATTAGTCTTGGTTCTCAGAACCGACAGTCATTTGAAATAGTATTTCTTTGTCACAAATACTAGAGTTGTTTGAATACTCAAATTCACCGAGTGCCTATTATTCCTTCCTTTAGAAATGGAAATTAAAAGTAATGGCTATTCACTTCATCACAGTTTTTATCAGCATACATTGCAAGGAATTTGGAATCTTCCACTGAATAGATTAAATTTAAATTTTACAAACACCCAGATAGGGGTCTTTGATGTGGAAAGACTTAATAGATTAAAAACTTTTTTAAAATGAACAGATATGGAAAAAAAAAAGAAAAAAAAAGCATTATTATTAACATGTTAAGCATTATTAGCTTCCATAATGGCTTAAGGAGAAAAACTAAAATAAAATTATGAAAAACAATGCATATTTGCAAGAGTTGAAAAACTATAAAATGTAATAAACTCTGAACTTCTAAAATAGGACATAATCACTAGAATTAATAAACAAATATTCATTAAATAAAATGAAATTTATTTCATTTTGAAAATTACCTAACTAAATTTCAATTTTTATGCCTGTATGCACCAAAGTTAAGCTAAAACATATCCAGTTCATGTGTTATATTTTTTATAAAATGTATCCAGTTCCCTTTTTTTTTTTTTTTTTTTTTCAAAGAAAATGTAAATAAATTTTTCATTTAACCTCTTAATACCAAGAATTAGAGAAAATATTGTCAGTCACAAATGTAAATAAAATGAATGACCATTAAGAGAAAAACTGGACACTTTTTTAAATTAATTTTAATTTTTACAGAGTGCAAAATTTAAAGAACTAGAAATATATCCAGTTTATGTACTTATTTTTTATAATATGAATTCTGTTTAATAATGTTTTTATTTTTAAGAAAATGCATAAAAACAACATCCAAGGTAAAAGCATGTCAGTATGGACAAAATAAAATGAAATTAAAGAAAATATCCATCAATGAAATAAGTCCGATTTAGAATGGGATTCAGCTGGCAATGTTCATTTACTTGATCAGCAATATAAATTTTTATATTAGACCCAACTGTTTTGCCCAAAATGAATGCAGTATAACCTCTTTTTCATTTGCATGCACCTAGAATTGTATAGACACAGAGATATAAAACCAACTGATTATCAAGGATGAAACATTGCTCTACAAGGAGGGGTACATTTCATTTCATTAAGTGTTGAATTTCTCTGGTATTTCATCCAATAAATATTCCACGTAGAAATCTTTTGTGAAAAACAACTTCAAACTTTATCTGAAGCCCAGTAAATTGATGGGCATCCTTTATTTTATTTTTTTTTTTTAATATGGGACTACTTTGATATGTGTAAGGAGACAACTCTGAGCCTAGCAAGTTTTGAAAAAAAAAAAAAAAAAAAAAAAAAAAAAAAACACTATGAAATTTTTTAATATTTTGAAAATACAGAAAAAGAAGTACCCATTGCTGAAATAGAGACATCATTTAAAGAGATGTGGGCTAAAAACTAATCATCACACATGAGAAAGAAAGGTATCTTTATAAAGAGAACATATGAAATTTTGTTTTGGTTGAAATTGAAGGAAATTGACAGTTTTTTTTGCAGTGTAAACAAGAGCAGTTTAGGATGCCAATGTTTTATGCTCCAAAAAATATTAAATTTTGCTACATTCACACATTACCCAGAAAGCATGCAAATGTTTTATCTTTAATTTTCTTTTTTTAGTCATTCTTTTGAAATTACTTCATTAATTTTCTTTTCTTTTTTTTTTTTTTTTTTTAAACAAAAAAAAAAAAAAAACAAAAAAAAAACAACTTACAGGTTCTTTTTTTATTTACAAAATTATGTTGGATTATTCTTCATCAGCACAAAAATATATTTTAAGTCAAATTTATATTTGTTTAGTTTTGTTGAGAAATGTTAACCATACAAACCCTAGATAACCTCTAATAAACCATTGTATAAAGAACATCTCATTTGATGTTTTTAAATATGGCAGTAACTTAAACACAAATGTTCATCATTCAAATTGAGTTATATTCATGTGTGACATTTACAGTCGAGACAAAGAGCGACTACAATTGAAATTTATGTCATCTGCAGTTGATCACTTTAAATAGCATAAATTAGTTTCAGAATTCTATATGAAAAAAAAATTGATTGATTCACTCATTTTCTATGGTTTATCAACCTTTTGCAGGTTATTTAAAGCCAAGAAATATCTTTACATTAGATTTTTGTTTTTGAGATGATGATGATGATGATTTAGTGATACACATCTTACTAATTAACCCATAATTGGGGGTAAAAGAGATGGATTCATACCTTTCCCAAGGGTATTTGCATGTAAGTGAATATAACAAGCCCAACTGGAATTGAAACTCAGCTCTCCAATTAACAATTCAAAACCATTATTCATTGCACCACCTATATATCCAAACATATAGCACGTGATATTCCCATCCTGGTAATGACCAGGCTTGACATTACTTAACTTTAGTGATCACATGTATATATAAAATGCACTGTTTTGTTTTTTTTATATATTTGTATCATGATGTTAACCAAATATCAAAATTTAAATTTAACGCCAAGTATTCCTGTATCTTTAAAATTGTCTTGTAATTCATTACATTTCTTCTCCAACTCTTTATATATAAGAGACTAATAATAGTTTTATCAATAGAATCGGTCGGAAGAAGCTCCTTCAAGACAAAACATATCACCGATTCATTTTCCATTTTGTCATTCAATTACCCACAATTGGTTTTATATATATATATATATATATATATATATATATATATATATATTAATCATTTCACCCCAAGCAAGGTAGTAATGCCACTAAGGTGCAAAGAGTTACTGGGAGTAGAAGAGAACAAGAAAATATTAGTGAGGAGAAAGTGAAAACAGTAACTAATAACAGAACAGTACTTTTTCTGTTGGCATTTCCTTTTCTTGGCATAGATGAACAAATTTAAGTAAACATTAAATCTTCAAGAAATAATACTAAAAAATCTTCAATAGTATAACTAGGTCCATTGGTGGTAGAAAAAGTTTATTATATATATATATATATTATATATATATATATATAGATAACTAAACAAATTTCTAGCAACTCATAAAAATAAAAAAATTACCCTTTTTCAGTCACAACAAGCAAACATCTATTTTGAGTAATTTTGCTTCCTCACCTGAAAAAAAAAAAAAAAAAAAAAAATCTTTACTTCCTCCCACAATGTCCATATTCAAGTAGTGACCATATAAATAACAAATTCTTTTCATAATTTACCAATACCACCTGCCATTTCATTTTTCTTACTTTAAACATTTTTGTACAATCTATATTTCTCAAAAGCTATATGAATGAGTATTTATTGTTAAGTCTTTAATCTAATATAGGCAGATGAATGTGGTTGTTTGTTCACATCCCTTGATGCCTTCTGAATTCCAATGAAACAACAATACAGAATATCTATTTTTATTGCCATCATTTCTCTGCTCTCTACTCACTGTTTATTTCTATTTACAGCTTTTTTTTCTAGTTAAAGGTATGTTGCAAGATTTTTCACAACCAAGAATAATGACAGTTGTTTATATCATATTTTTTCTTCTATGTTACATTGCTACATATTCATTAAGAAAGCACTGAACTGAAATCCAAGAGGTTTGAATTTCTATCCAAAATACCAGAGATGTGACTTTTGTTATCACTCTCATTCAGAAAAAGGAAATTGAAAGATCCTTTTCTCAAATTGCTTATCTGGTTTTGATAAAAATCTGTGTTGTAAATCAAGATTTTCTGGATTATAGTTGAGTACAAAACTGAAAATAAGATATCAATATTTTATTCCTAATAACAGAGATATCATCATTTAAGCATTTGCTAAAATTTCATATACAATACAAAATTGTTATTCAGTTGAAAATTCTAGAAATTTTTGCACACGTCTAATAAAAGATAAATCCAATTTTTAAAAATTATAAAATGTATTCAGTTAAAAAAAAAAAAAAAAAAAAAAAAAAGTAAACTAAGTACAAATAATTATTTAGTTTAGTCATATCCGATCTATCTGGGGATATCTTATTGGTAAGAGCATAAAGATCAAAGGGATCATATGATTCTACCCTTAGTACCAACTAAGTCTACTGCTAGCAAAGTTGGTTCACTATGTCTTCAACATCTGTATATTTCCAAGATGAAGTATTGTAACTATTTACACTATTTAAACCAAAGTCTTTATTTAGTTCACTGGGGTGTAGATTGTTCTAGTTCAACATGCCATGCCTTTTCTGGATATCTCAGTTTCAATTAATTCCCTTTAGTAATCCAAAATCTCCAAATTTTTATTGACCTCTGCTGTGGTCAGGTATTGAACTTAACTCTTTGGCGCAAGTCACTGAACTACTTCAACTAAAGCTTTTACTTACTGTGTCTTGCCAGACAATTTTTCTGGCCAGAATCCATCTTGCACATTTATAAATCTACTATTCATCCATGCATTAAATACAGCCGCTGCCTTATCTGCTCTGGTGCTCCTACTATATATCTCAAGATTCTTGACAAAATCTAAAGAAGCATTTGTAATATTATTGATCCTGACCTGACATCTCAACTTCAGTCGTTACCCCACTACCATGATGTAGCTTCCCTGTGTCTTTTCTATAAATATTTTCATGGCAATTGTTCTAATGAGCTTTCCTCCTTGATACCTTGACTGCATAAATTTAAGCATACTACTAGATTGGCAATTAGGTCTCATTGTTTTACTGTTGAACTATCTAGATGTAACTATAAGTTCTATTCTAATAGTTTCTTTTTTGCACTTCTTACCTGTAGAACTCTTCCATTTTTTTTTTGCTTCCCTAACACTTACAATCTTAAAAAGTTAAATACAACAGCAATCACCATCTTCTGTCTTTCTAAAATCCTGTTCTTTTATTGTCCTTTCTCCCCACTAAAGTTTTCTCATCCTCTTTCACTCCCAGTAATTTTTTGCATCTTAGTTGCATTACTACTTTACTTGGAGTGAAATGATTGAAAAAAAAAAAAAAAAAAAAAAAAAAAAAAAAAATACTAGTTTAATCTTGTACAAATATAAATTGACATAGGTATAGATACTGTCTATAATATCATAAAGAAAGAGTCATTTTTATTCTGTGAAATGAACACGTGTTGCTTCATTTGCTATTACTATGGTTTACCTAATCCATTCTACAGCTATGAAAACGTTATTTGTGTGGCTCACATTTCTGGGACTGAACTGATTATATTAGCTTCCATCCTTTTTAGTTTGCAACATTTTTGTTAATAAAAGATAAAAAAAGTAAAACTATTTTATTTAGAATGGATTGGCTGAAATGTGGAAAAAAAACTAAAGTAACACAAAGAATGAGTTTAACAAACTAAACAACACAAATCATGAAATGATAACTCTCCCATCCCTTTCCATAAGAATTGTCCATCTGAAGAAAGCGGTAGAATTAATCTGCCAAAACATTGTATAAATTGACTGACCAGCTCAGAGAATCTACAATGAGTTCATGAACCTTCTATCCTTACCCCAACTCAAGCCACCAAAAGAAAAAAAAAAAACAATTTGCTTTCTCCATTCTTCCTCATCTCACAACTCCTATGACCCCAACCAGAGTTCACTGTATTTGACCTTGAGTAGCATGTATGCCAACACAGTGAGGCAGGCCAATGAAAGGTTATGCAAGGGGAAAAAGTTTGTGAACCTCTATTCTAAGTAGAGGAGAAGGATGTCAATTTAGTCAAGGGTTTCTTAAACATTAAAGTATAAACTTTCTAAACACAGTGACACATACATATACTCAAGAGTTTATTTTAGTCTATATCAAGAGCCAGCAAAGCAAACTAGTCTTCAAACCAAATCCATTTGGCCAACTAGAAAGAATTATTATTCTAAAATAATTACTTCTATAATATTTTTCTTGAATATTATTATGTATAAATTTAAAAAAATAAAAATAAAGTTTTTTTTGTTTATGTATAATTGAAGCCCTTCCATTAGATCTTGAAGCAACAGACCTGCAGTCCAATGACATGCTGAAAAACAACTACAAAGAGGAAAAATGAATTGACTTTTAAAAATGCCTTTCACACAAAGTCTATTTTGCCTTAAAAACTTTTGTTCAACAATTTCAGGGCCAGAAAATTGTTTACAGAAGAAGAAATTTTCGAAGATGAAGCACACAGATCTGCATATGTCCATTTTCAACCAATCAACATTTCTATTGAATTAGTTTTATATCAGAAAAAAAAATTTTTATATAATTTTAATTTTTTATCCTATTTATATCTGCTGTCATGACATTTTGGCCATTGTATGCTCTGAGCTTCTTCAGGTGATTGGAATTTTGAACTGAACCCTTTATTTCATCCACAAGGGTAGATTGTTCTAGTTCCACATGTCATGCCTCTTCCAGATATCTCAGTTTCAGTTATTTCCCTTTAGTAACTCAACTCTCCATACTTTTGTCCACCTCTGATGTATCCAGGTATTGAACTCATAACTCTGGATTACTTCAACTGACACTTATCCACTGGGCTGTGTGTCCTAAAATAGTTACAATACCTCATCTCAGAAACAGACAGAATTTTATTTTTTTTATTTATATTAATATATAATATATATAAATATATTTATATTAAGAAAAAAAAATTCGTTTTCAATTCATTGATTAAGTACTGCCAAAATCATGTACACTTTCAACACACAAAAACACTACTCTAAATTTTTTAAATTTACCAAAGAAAAAAAAAAAAGAAAAAAAAAAAAGAATTATCCAAAATTTCATTGAAATTTTCAATATTTATTCATTTATGAATTTTTAAATTGAATCAATTTTTTTTCAAGTTATGTCGAAGATTTTTTTTTTTCAGATCAGTTATAGCTTCACTTTACTTAATCACAACTAATCTGTACTAGAGAATTTGGACTGTTTCTAATTTTTACTTTTTATAAAAAGAAAAAAGTCCTTGAAGGTGTTATATAATTAAAAAAAAGTATTTAATATCAAACATGAACACAAAAAAAAAATTCAATAACACTGAAAAATTATTTTTGTTGAGAGTTGTGATACCCAATTTTAAAATATACTGTATATTTTTTTTTTTTTTTTGTTTCCACAGGAAAAACAATCTCTCATGTATATTTGTTTGTGAAAAATTGACTTGTATTTTTAGAGTACAGCTTTTAAATTCTTACAGATCTTGGATATTGCTGAAAAACTTGATATGAAATAAAGATGTCTGAAGAATCAAGAAATGTAAAGTTTACTGCCATTTTCAAGCATTAATGATTTTTTAAAAAAATTGCTTTTTTTTCATTTTGCAATCATTTCATTTTTTTTATTGTATAGAAGGAAGATTAAAAAATGAAAGTCAAAAATAAAATTCTGCATTATGTCCTTTACTAACACTATTCTACTGAAAAAGTTTCTTCATGCTCTTCACTCAGATAATACAATTGTAGATTTTGCTTTTTTGCAAAATAAAAATTATTTCCAGCTTGTTTTGCTGTTATTTTAGTTTTTTATATTATATATATATATATATATATATATACATACACACACACACGACTTCAGAAATTTAAAGGATAAAAGCAAATTTTTCTTTTAAGTTCATTATTTTCTTTTTATTTAAACTATTTTGATCATAATTTCCATTTTTTTTGCAATATTTTAGTTACAAATGGTTGTGAACTGATGACAATTTTAAGACAATAAAAATGAAAAATAAAAAATTGATTTCATTAAAATAAAAGAATATATTTGTAAGCATTTCAAAAATTTAGTCTTAATGAAATCAATCAACAAAATTTAACAAAAATGATACTATAAATCAAATACAGAAGACCAAAATTGTGAAATAAAACTTCAGTTTTGTTAAATAGTGACAAGGTCATTAGAGAATTACTGTTTGCTCTTTGAACAGGTTGACAAGTGAGGACAAACTGCTTGGAGAAAAAAAAAAAAAAAAAAAAAAAAATGTATTATTCATTATATTTTATGCAAAATGTAAGTAATATATATATATATACACACACACACAAAAAAAAATTGGTTAATTAATCTTTAAATTTACTATTTTTCTTCAAAATATGTCAGATATTGAATTTTTAAAAGTTTTAATTTTTTTTGTCACCATCAGTCAAATTATCTAATCAAACTGGGCAGAAGTGATTTTGTTTTAACTTTGTGGTTTTAAAAATGTTTAAAATCCTTATATGTCAAATTATCTTCCATCTTTTTTAACATATTAACTTTGTTATTATATTTCATGTAAAACAGAAATTTATCAAGACATTTCAAGTATATAAAATGCCTTTTCAATTTCTTTTTGTATGTCAATACCTATCATTTATTGTTTATTTTGTTAATACAACTAATAAAAGAACAATATTAGAGTTTATGCATATTTATAATCAAAAATATTACTTAATATGGTTAAAAATAAATTATTAAAAAATATAACATTATCTAAAGTTTTATATATATATATATATATATATATATATATATATATATATATATCCATAGTCTTGCTATGAGTTTGTATTGGCCAAAAGCAACAATGCCAAACTGGCTCCTTCCCAGAAATGTCTGCTGAACCCCAGCCTACATTAAAAGTTTTATATTGCAAACATTCTCAAGTTATGGTGCTCAGGTAAACTAGAAATATTTTACATATACACTAATTGATTTTTTTCTGGTTGTTGCTCTCAATAAATAGATCACATAAGTTGATATGAAAGATATCAAGTACAATATTCATTAAATAAGAACTAAAAGAACTATAGTGATGATGAAGCACTAACCAGTGTGTGTGTGTGTATTTTAGTAGAGAGGTCCATCTTTTCATTAAGAAAAGGCACAGTGTGTTTGAAAGTTGAAATTTTAAAAAATTTTCATTCTGCTTCTATTTTGTCAATTTGCCTTACATAATAAAGAATATTTTTATTTTCACATTTCTTTCATTGGCCTGTGTGTGTGTGTGTGTGTGTGTAAAAATTCAGGTACAAATAAAATATATCTGTTAAGACAATGCAAATAAAAATAAAAGGAAAACTTCTTTACCGATGTGTTTTGTCCTCTGATGGTCTTTATCAAGGCAAATGTAAGGATTTTATTTTGCAACAAGAATTTATAAACAAAAGTAAAAAATATTGTTAGGTTTTCAAAATCTTTAAATTTAAGAACGTTCATAAATATTCTACAGTCTATAGTAGAGAGGGCCAACTTTGGTTTACTTTTCATTGAGATGCCTATCTGTCCAAAAATTCAGATTTTTAAAATTCTCATCATGCCTCTATTTTGTCAGTTGGATTAATTATATATAATAAATAAATATTTTCTTTTTCAAATTCTTTTATTGGCCTACCAAATATATTTTAAACAGTAAATTTATTTATTTTTGTCTACTGGCCTGATTTTCAAGAAATCTTATTGAATATGTGCTCTCTGACAAGATTTGAACCTACGGCCCCCCACCCACCCACATTGCAGGATAAAACATTGTTTGATCCGATATGCTCTAGAAAATCAAAGAGTGCATCACTGATGGGTATTCAGTAAAATAACATTTAAAGTGATAAAATCTGCTAGATTAATAAGTTAAAAAATCCATTACTTCTGAGAGAGAAAGATGTAAAAATTCAGATATAAATAAAAAAATATATATCTATAAAAAAGACAATATGAATAAAGACAAATAAGAAACTTCTTTACGAATGTGTTTCATCCTCTGATGAACTTTATCAAGGTAAATATAAAGATTTTACTTTGCAACAAGTATTTATAAACAGGAGTAAAAATATCGTTAGGTTTTCAAAATTTTTAAATTTAAAAATAACATTCATAAATATTCTACAGACTAACTGAAAGTCAAGATAATCTATGGAGGATGCTGCATAATTATTTCTCAGTATAATTCAGTGGTGAATAGATCGAACATTATACAGTGAAAAGTTCAGATCAAAATTCAAATGTCAGATTTATTGAGCTATTTTCATGCATTTTCATGATCAATAAATTTACAGTCTAATGATGAAATGCATTTATTTTACACAACAAATACTGATTTTTTTTCAACATAATCTCCTTCCTCAGTAGTGAATATCAATAACAGTGAAAAATTCAGATCAAAATTCAGCTAATAACTACATAGCAGGCTATATACTTATTGATCTCCCCTTGTAGATATTTCATACTGGCTTGTGTTATTTAGTCTTTCTCACCAACCCGTCATAACATACTTCCCATTCTGTTTTGTTGTATTTGAAAGAATCAAACAATCATCTGCCCAATTGATTACATAACAAAGGAATCTTGGAAATGAATTTTTCTTTCTTGACATTGCTGTCAATTTTAACTGGCTTGGTTCCAAGTCAGCTCCAATCTTAAAACTTATCATTCAGTAGTTAGACAGGGCTGACCTAATTTCGACAAGGTCAGTAAAGCAGTATCAGCAACATGCTGGATAATGGTCGCTTATTGAGCTGTACAATATTGAGCAGGGAAGATCAATACATTACAGATCTAGGTCGGAGAATGCACAGACAACTTGAAACACATTTCAGAGTGGTTCAAACATTGGAGACAATATCATTAAAAATGACTTAAATGATGCCTATCTGATACTGGAAACTGTCCTGCTCTCAAATGTCTAAATAGTTTTCAAAAGCATATCATATTTTCACTGCATATCATGTTAGAGCAATATAACCATGGCTAGAAAGGCAGATAGAAACATAGGTAAAACAGTAAACATTCAGACAGATATAAACATGGGAGACTTACCAAACTGTACATAAATGTGTGTATATGTAAATTTTTGTTGTTTTTATTAGTTATTGTTAATAAAGTTGGCTATTCAAACAAGTATACAATGTTCTAAAATTACATTAATAGTGGAAAAAAATTAGTTTTATATTGTGGTTCAATTTTGTCTATTGGTCTAATATATAAAAATATTCTCTAGTTTTTCATAAAACTGAAAAAAAATATGCTGTTTGATGACATAAGAACACACAGACATCATATTTACATTTAGCATTAGTTTTATTGAGTTAGGTTAAGCACAAATACTGGTTGTCAACAGCATCTAGGTAAACATTAACTTGCTAAATATTTCCATTTCATGTATAAAACCTAGGAAAACTTTTTTTTTTCTTTCTTTGGGAGGGTGATTATTATCAGTTCAAATAAATAAACTTTTTTTTTTTTTAAATAAAAATCCTGCATTTTTATGACATCATTCATATACAGGAAATATATGAAGTTTGTAGGTAATATATGTACCTGGTTTTTGTATTATCTACAAACTAATGAATTTGAGAGATATTTAGCTAATCTCAATATAAAAATTATTCTAAATAGGAAATATAAAAATAGTGGTGAGTAAACAATGTTTACAAATTGGAAATACCAAATTGGAAATGCCAAATTCAAACAAGTACAACAATTTAAATATTTGGGGAATTTTTTTTAACAAAGAACAGAAAGTGTGATACTGAAATGCAAAGGCGGATTGGGACGGCAAAAGTACCTTCCAGAAATTAAGCAAATTATAAAGAAACAGAAAAATTTCATTAGAAACAAAAAAAAGAGTACTGAACTGTTATGTAATATCAGTCCACCTACATGGCAGTGATTGTTGGACAATCTTCTCACAGATGAAGAAAACACCTGAAGAAACAGAAATGTTCTACAGAAGGATGCTGAGAATACCATGAACCAAACATATGACATAGTTTTAGAAAAAAAGGAAACAAAAAGGAAACTTATACTTAACATCAGAAAGAGATTGAAATTTCTAGGCCACGTAATGAGGAAAGAAGGCTTGGAAAATTTAATACTCACAGTACTGATTGAAAGCAAGAGGAACAGAGAAAATCAAGAACAACACATAACCTATCTAGCAAGCTTGAATAAATGTGGGGCAGAGCAGGGTTTAAGAATGATAACAAAAATAAATTTATTAAGAGCTACAAAGGACAGTAAACAGTGGAGAGCCATGATTGCTAATTTTCTGAAGGGACATGGCACATAGAAAAAGAAGAAACGCATTAATAGCAAACTATTGTCACTTTTTGTGATTATGTTGACGTAGAGAGAGTATCCCCACATATACACAAAAAAAAAAAAAAAAAAAAAAAAAGATATAGAATCACTTGTATTAGAAGGTTACTAGGAATGAATTCCCCCTATACAGAATGCATTGTTTGGAATAAAGTGTTGTTTTGCATATGGGGTCTGTCTTGAAAGTATCCAGCCATTCAATATTTTTGAGGGAGCAATAGCACCTTTTTCAAAGCACTCCTCTTGGAACTTCAGACACTTAGCATAGCATTCCTTCCCCTATTCATACCAGTCTATAGTGATCTTTTGAGGTCACTATCAGCTGCTTTGTTGCACACTAATTTTGTTTCAATGTTGATTTTAGCTTTAGGAAAAACCAAATATCACAGTGCCTTAAACCTGGGCTGCAGAGGGAGAACAGATTGATAGACCTGAAGAATATGATGTTTTGCCAAAATAGAACACGCCATCATTGTGAATGCAACAATTACACAAGCTCACTCAATTGCATCTCATGTAAACCCAGAGAAATGCATCTGTTCACATAAGTTTGATTAGTTGCTAAGACACATCAAGGCTGAACAACCAATTCTTGACTGGGTTTTCTCTGAACATACCAATATTTCTTATTTCTGTTAGCCACCATTTTCTGGTTTATTAAAAAAATAAAAATAAAAAACTTTTCATACAGATTATACATCTGAAGAAGGCTGTAGAATAAAGTGGCCAAAATGTCATGGTAACAACAATAAAAGCAAGATTATTTAGTCCATACAAGAAACATTCAGCATCCATTGTTCAAACAGCATCACCATTGGTTGAAATTTATAAAATATTTATTTCAGAAAGTTTTTCATGAAATTAAATTTCCCCCGTCCACTATTATTGCTCTTTCTATTTCTAGTTTCATTCCAAACCTTTTTGTTTTTGTTTTTTGGTAGTGTGGTAGTTAACATCTCGATTATATCATTCCCCCCACCACACTCTTCTAGTTATATATGTTACCCAATTTTTTTTTTTTGTTGTTGCTGTTCAAAGTGTTTAAGTGATGTTGCATTTTTATTATATGATAAAGTTCTTTGTGATTTTGTAGTATCAATTTGAAGCAGTGGTTCCCAACCTTTTTTGACTATACCCCACCTAAGAATCTCTAAAATTCTGATGACCCTTCCCCTGTGACATAATTCTTATTCAAAAAGTGAATTCTGATTCATGTGGAGGAAAACTAAAAGCCCATTAACCTAACTTTCCTTAAGAACTTATGATTGCATATAAGCAATAGTATTATCATTTAATTTTAGAATTTTACAATATTTATAAAAATATTATACTATATTATATACAGTACATATGTAATTACACATGTACAATAAATACATACACAAATATTTTTATTTATGCATACTGTATATGCATCTTATGCATGAACTCACTAGAAAAAAAAATTCACTGTTAATAACTTCTCGAATTGCCCTGCTTAAAAATCAAATTGCCGTACTTTGGGAAACATGGATGCAAAGGATCAGATGAAAAATACTTTTTCTCTAAGACCTAGAGTAGTGCTACTCAAAGTGGTGGTCTGTGGACTGGCACTGGTATATGAACCATCAGCTACCGGTATGCGGCCATACTAAGGAATCATTTGAAACTTTTTCTTTTTTTTTTATTACTTTTTATGTTTTGATACCGAATTATTTTTTGCAAAATAAATGGAAGATAAAAAACAATCAACTTATATATATATATATATATATATATATATATATATATATACATACACAGAAGGAAGAGGTTATAGTAGTTTCAATGAGAGAAAAGTGTATATTAAAAAGAGAAACTAAACATTTTTGGTTGTAATGTGGATGTTTTTTTAAAAAATATTCTTTATTTTCCATAATTTTGCTATTTTTTTTTTTTTTTCATTTTCATGTTTCTGTCAGCATGCGTGTATATATGTGCATATTCCCCCTCTATACATAGACACTGTCTCACTACGAGGAATTAGTAAACACATTTGTACATATACACATACTTCCCAAGTTACATGGAATCAGCATATATACACACACATACTTCCTAAGTTTGTGTGCATGCCCATGAGTAGTTCTCCTGCTTTTGTAAATATGTATATATATATATATATATATATATATATATATATATAGATATGCTACACAGATGAGTGCATGCATGTGAGTGGTTTGATCATTGTATTTGACCATTATGTTTGCATGTTGTGTGCTTTTGTGTGTGGGGTTATGATCTATTTAGTTCTGGTTTAAATTTGTTTGAAGTTTTTTTTCTTATATTTGTAGGTAAGAATAATTGTCTATTTGATATATTGGCATAATTTTAAATTTACCCTGGTTATATTTGAAGACGTGTTGTGATACAAAAAGTTTTGTTGTCTGGGAATATACACATATATACACACATGCTGACAGAAACACACAAAAAGAACACACAGAGGTCATTAAAAGATAAGAATGACGATAACTACATCATTTCTCGGACCAATCTTAATAATTTTATAACCCTTCACGCAAAATTTTTCACTGCCAATTCAAGAAAGACATTTGGGTCACTGACACAAACAAAAGGTGATCTCTCATATCGAGAATATTTAACATAGAAAAACAAAAGAGAAAAAATTAATTATTTTTAATATGTGGAAATCTCCACCCTTTGCCTTTATATATAGAGTTAAATTCCCAGATCAATTCTGTGGACAAGACAGATTGGTATAAAATGAGAATTGGAAAAAAGATCTTAGATTTTGCCAACGCGTTTCGTCTTCCAACTTTTTCAAGGCAAAAATGACATCGAAATGTTCTTGTTATAGTTACATTAAAAAAATCCAAATTTAAAAAGACACTTCTGTCTAAGCCTTTTTTTTCTGGTTAATGTAAATTACCTTTATAGTAAGAGTTTTCTTTTCTTTTTCCATGTCAACAATATAGTTAAATTCCCAGATCAATTCTTTATAGTAAGAATTGATCTGGGAATTTAACTAAAAATGGCAAAATCTAAGATCTTTTTTCCAATTGTCATTTTATACCATATATATATATATATATATATATATATATATATATATATATATATATATATATTAGTTTCCGGAGAAGAAAAAAAAAAAAACAGTTGTATACAAATGAGATTTTAGACATTTCTGAGCAAGTCGGACACCATGCATGATATCCATATTATAGTCTAGATCTGACAAGGCTATTTAAGTTCATAACTTGTTTCTCGATTAATATTTTTGTAAGACCTTACAGTGTTAGAATAAAGTACTCTTAGCACAACCTATCCTGCATACAATTTCTTTATCTCCTATACTAAATTTGCTATACCCAATTCATACACCAAGGTATTTGAAAGTGTTTAGAATTTATAAATTCTATATTCTAAAATTTTATGACGAATTCAGTGTGTGCCATGAATACTTTGATTCAAGTTCCAGATCAGAGTTTTTATTTTGGAAAGGGTCATCAGAAGTCCTAATTCTTGGAACACTGAATAACTCTAGGAAAAGAGTTCACTTTTGTGCAAATTCTAATCAAAAAAAGGAAAAAAAAAAAACAAAAAAAACAAAAAAACATTTTTTATTTGACAATCATAGCAGATAAAACATTTAATAAGGGACACTGCCTTCTTAGAATTAGACAATGGTAAATTACTGTTATACACTCAAAAATGTCCTTAAGTTAAAAGTACTAACAGGTTATCAATGGTAGATTTATGATTTCAGGATTATGAAAACAACAAAGTCAGAAATCCGCATCTAGAATGTATAAGAAATAATTTTTTATACTTTATATCATTTGATATCTACTAATTCAAAGCATTTATCGAACATTAAAAAGATTTACCAAAAATTTTCAAGACATATAGAATAAGTTATATAAAGAAATGTTAGATAATTTGAAACTAAAGCAATATAAAAAAAAATTATGAATGTTAATACATCTTCAATTCATGTATTAAATACTCATAATTTATATTTATTTCATTTTGATTATCAACAAGCATGTGAGAAAAACATTTATTATATGTTTTAATTTTAATTCTTTACTGTTGTGTGGCCAAAATATCAGCGATTGTATCATTTGCTTCAATTCTCTCCTCAACCTCATACTCTGCAGCATAATTATTTTGTTCCATACTTATTAAACTTGAATAAGAATCCCCAGTGAAATGTTTATTTAAACTGGCATGATTATTTTGTAAGTTGAAAAAACCCCATCAACATAACTATTGCAGATGACATCTGTATAAGTGTACAAAATCTATGCTTATGGTATTTTTTAGTAAATCATTTTAGAGATTAGTAATTGCTAATATACTTGCATTATTAATCTCATCTTGTTTGATTTAGATGTTATTATAGAGAACATTTCAACTAAGTACCTCCTGGTCATCATCAGGGATTTATTGATTGAGTTACATGGGATATCTATTGATTGTATTATTTTGTCCATGTAGTGTTAGTTATTGTTTGTTCCAGCTTAATTGATGCTTCACTACCTGATTCACAACCACTAGATGACATTAACACATGTATAATCAACTCCCAGATCCACTACACCACTGATGTCCTGAAGGACTAAGAACTAAGAACCAGTATTTTTCACTAATTCAGTTTTTAATTAAGTAGTTATATCAAAGTAAAACAAGAGTAAAGGGTGGATTGAAATCTCCCAAGAGACTATACTTTATTTACAATGCATACTGTTTCCTTACAGCCTTAGCTCGATGGCTTGAAAAAAAAAAAAAAAAAAAAAAAAAAAAAAAAAGTGCTGAACTGCTTTGTAATATCAATGTTTTTATACTGCAATGAATGCTGGATGATTTTCTCATAGATGAAGAGAAGACTTGTGGTAAAAGATGAGGATCTACATAAGAAAACTGAGAATACCATGGATGGAGGATGTGAGCAATAAAGAAGTTTTAGGGAAAATCAAAACAAAAAGGATACATATACTTAGAATCAGAAAGAGGTTGAAATTTCTGAGACACATAATGAGGAAAGAGAGCTTGGAGAATTCAACACTCACAGAATATTACTGAAGGCAAGAGAGGCTGAGGGAAACACCTACCTAACAAGCTTGTGCAAATGGATGGCAAAACAGGGTTTGGGAAGTACAGCAAAAAAGGCAAACATTTCTAAGAACTACAAAGATTTGCGAAAAGCCATGATTGCTAAGGCCTTAAAGAGATATAGCACATAAAAGAAAAAAAAAAAGAATTAAGATGAAAGAAGTACTAATCAAAAATTTGTAATAGTTGGCAATACATAATCTAATAAAGTAAATACTACTGTGAATGGCTGGTTTACAAAATTAATTTCAAAATGTTTATCCCATATTTGAAATTCAGGTTTGTTTTTTTTTGTTTTTTTATTTTGGCAGGGGCTAGTTTTTAATATAGTCACCATTTTCTGCAAAAACAATGTTAGAACAAACTCTCAATTCAAAGTGAGTTAAATGCTATAAAGTACAAAACATGTCTTACATACAGACAACATAAAAGTATTACAAAACAAAAAGAAATTATTTAAATGAAATGTCCCACATCTTAAACAACATAGTTAAATAGTAACACATTTCATGAAACAAGAATAGAGAAGAGAATTAGCTGTAAGTGAATACAATATAAGCAAAATATTCAGTGAAAGCTGATGAAAATAATTACATTTCACTATCAGAATGCTACTATGTCAATGCTTACCATATATACTTAAATATAGTGCAAGATTTTTTTTTTTTTTTTTTTTTTTTACACACAAAATATAGGGGGGGTTGTACTATACATAGGTAAATTTTTTTGAAGAGGTTAAAAAAAATCATGCATTTTTGGTGACAAATTGCACTATACACAGGTAATTTTTTTCTAGAGAGGTTAAAATCCATGCAAAAGATTTTAGGGGTTGCATTATACATGAAGTTGATTTATACACAAGTATATACGGCAAACATAATTCTTGTTTATCTGCAGTAAAAACAAATGTAAAAAGCTCAGTCAAAACAAAAGAGCAACATTTTGGGGGTTTTTCTTGCTTTTAATTTAAAGAATTTTATGAATACTAATTGAATAATATGATTTCTAAGTTTAATCTTTAATAGAGATTGGCATTATTTACTTAAAAATATCACCTGTCTTATTTCTTGGCTAAATTAAAAAAAGGTAACATCTAAAAGAACACCAAAGTTAAACATATCCATCATTTAAACAAACGATTGAAAAAAAATATTCTAAAGACAGAATTTAAAGATAAACTTCCTCATAGGCAGTTTAGCCCTTTAAGATTCAATCTGTCTAAACCGGACCTGTAAATATAAACTCTCAATGTTCAACTTGCCATAACCCACCCTATGTATACTCTGTCATAATATATGACAACATCACAAAAATCTTCAAAAATTTAAATGCAATGTCAATCACTATCTACACTCCTGATTACTCTTTTCTATTCCTGCTCATCATTAATATTTCTGTTCTGAATTCTTCCACACCCAGTAACCCCTTGTATCTTAATGACTTTGCTGCCTTGCTTGGAGTGAAACCAATTAAAAAAATAAAGGAACAATAAAACCTTGACCACATATAGTGAGACAGAGCCAATATGTATGGGGGGGGTGAGTGTATTGAATGCTAAAGGGTTAAGCCTATAAACAATGTTCACATAAATTTTGTTTTCTAACTTGGACAATTTTTCTTGCATCTCTTGAAAATGTGATACACAAATATATGCTTTAAAAAAAAAAAAAAAAAAAAAAAAAAAAAATTAAAAAAGGAAAAAAAAAAATTTAAAAAAAGGAAAAAAAAAAATGACCAATTAATGGTTTCTGTGAACAATCTGCCATTTCTATAGAAGTCTAAATCTAAGATCAAGCCCATAAGTTTCTGACCTGAGAAAATTAAGAAAATTACCATTAATCAACTCTATTCCAAGCAACAAATGTTGAATATTTTTTCTCTTACATTAAACTAGTGTGTTGCCAATCATAACTGCCTTTAAACTTTGACTTACATAAATTTTTATAAAAGATCCTCAAGTGCATGTAGAATAGTGACTATTAACACAGAAAGTGAGATTGGCATGTCAAGTTCAAATTCAAGCTGAAGTCATAGTATCCACTTTTCACTCACACACACACACACACACACTTTGAAAGGGTACATATCCATCTCTTCTCCCCACAACTAAGGCAGAGTAGACTGGGTTCTCTAACTTTGGCTGGCAACTAGTCTAAGAGATGGAAAACTGAATTCAAAACTGGTTGGGCATGGGACTAACAACTTTGCCCTCATAAAAACTTTCTTGCTATAGAAACCACAAACAATACTTAATGTAGTGAGGCCATGGCTCTATATGCCACAGGAGAATCTAACAGTGTTGCTTATTATATGTATACATGCCAGTGTTTTAATGCTGGGTATATACTTTTGTCACTGTGGATAATATTCAGATAATGTTACATAGTTACTATAATTATAATTTTTTTTTTTTTTTTTTTTTTTTTTTACAAAATAATGAAATCAATACCATAAAAATATTTAAACAAATTTCATATTTTCTTTATATTTTCAATAAATGCTATCAATAATAGAGTTTAGCAATTACAATTATACTTTTCTTTATATTACTATCACAATTATGGGTAATTCAATGACAAAATGGTAAAATCCTGTGATGCAAATGTTTATACCAGATTTTAAATTTGTAATGTATCACTGGCCAATGCATATAGTCAAGCCAAAACACAATATACATGATCTGACAATTGTGATAAGCATGAAACTAACCATCACTTTTGGGTGGTGACCTCAATGTGCAATATATATATATATATATATATATATATAGATATGTGTGTGTGTGTGTGTGTGTGTGTGTTGACCACTGGCTCCTACAAGAAGCGCCTCCACACTTTGACAGGTCTTGTCTTTCATCCTGTAGAGATGATATGCCATGCTCCTAACCAACAGAAAAGCTTGTGGGAGAACTGGTTTAGATGCCAACCAGCTGTCCATCAGCAGGTTGTACTGGGTTACATGTTACCAGTAGCAGGCCTAAGCATGATCTTTATTATGCTGATATCAGCAGACTTCAAGCCACATTTACAGACATTTCTATATTGCAACAAGCTGGAAGTTCATAGCAAGCTAACCATACAGGATGCGTCTCGGGATGCATCTATCCTGCCTGTAGTGGATGTAGCTAAGTCAGTGCAGTTGTTACTGTGCAAAGAGAGTATACATGTTTGGCATGTTGACACAGTCCAGGACATTTTTGGTTTACCCAAACTCCTTTCAGGAAATGCCTAGGATCTGTTGCAAGCAGGAAGTTGTTGAATAATTCTCCCAGCTCTAACCCAAATAAAAAAAAGCTATCTATAAGTAGATGTTGAGAATTACATAACTTCTAATTGTAACTTATTTCCTAACATATGTCAGAATACAAGTACTATATAAAAGCTTACAAATTATTACTCCTGTGAATAGGGAATTCTTAACACATAAGTTGTGCAACTGAACTCTTATTTTCATTTCAAAATCTATTTACAGTTTTACTTAATAAATGTTCTGGTGGGGTTTTTTTTTTTCTTTGTTTTTTATTGACAGTTACTTTCTAAGTAATTTAATGTTCTTAAGTGTTCCCATTAAATACAGAAAACAAAAAGTTCTTTATTAACTGTTAACATTACTCATTATATCACTGGTAAGACTTATTAAATACATCAAAACATTACATATATATAAAAAAAAAAAAAAAAAAAAAAAAAAACAGAGAATTTGATCAAAAGGAAAAAATTAGCCCACATGATTTTATTGTCAAATGCATTTCAATTCACAATATGTGGGTAAAAAGTGCATACATGATTAACTCTCCCATCATCTTTGACAAATGAGGATCCAATAGTTCAGTTCTTAGAAGTAAACAATTTGACTATCCCACACTTATGATTTAATTATAGTGGCGATGGTTTGTGAAGGACCAACCACACTTTTCTAAAGAACTGAATACAGAGAATTGATGCACAGTGTGCCACAAGCTTTCCAAATAGACCATGTCAGGTTTTTAATACAGAATTGTCTTAGGGTGGTTGTCAATCAAAGTTTCAGAGCCCAGTCTACCCTAATATTTAACCTATAGCTGGGATAAGAAATTGATTCATACATTTCCCAAGGATATTTGTGCATAAGTGAATGTAATAAACCTGGCTCTCCAATACACCACCCACAGATCCTTGTTTACTTATATGAGAGGACCCTATTGAAAATAGGTAGACAAAACTTGTCTAAATTATTCAATGAGACATGTCTTAATGAAAACATGCTGTCAAAATACATGCAATATATTTATTTATTTATTTATTAGGTTGGCCAGAAAGTCCTAACTCACTTAGAAACGGAAAGAAAACAAAATTTTATGGAGCAACACCAACATTTATTCTTCAAAATAAAGTCCATCATTCTTGATAATCAGCCAGCATCCAAATCTGTCACAGATACCAGTCCACTGGCTTTGAATCAAAAAACTGTAAACAAGCTTCCTTCACATAAAAAGTGAGGAAGTGTGCCATTGAGTGGAATAAGCTATGGTCACTCAGAGCAGCATTGGGACCGAATGGTGGATGTGGAAGAATCTCAACACCATCCATTTGTTTGAACTTCTCCGGAGTCAACCTGGCAGTGTGTGGCCTTGCATTGTTATGTTGAACCCAACCTTGATTGACTAAAGCAGGATACTCCTTTAGTTTATTGTATACAGTCTAGCTGCTGGCAATATAGTTTAGAGTTGATGGCATGACCATGTGGAACGAGCTCTAAATGCAATACTCCTTGGAAATTCCAGACAGGGATCAAGATTTGTTGTTTTCTTTCCACTTCCTAGATGAGTTAAGACTTTCTGGCCAACCTAGCGTGTGTGTGTGTGTGTGTGTGTGTGTATATATATATATAAAGTCTCACACACATGCAGTATAACAACTTTTATTTTTAATATATATGATGAAGTGGAAGCAAATAAAAAAAAAAAAAAAAAACAGGTTTTGCTCTTTTATGCAAACTCAATATTAAAAACCGATTGATCTAAACAAATTCTGAAGGTTAAAATGCTCTAAATATTGTTATTTTAAATTAAATCAATGGTTTTATGGTTAAAAACTTTTCCCCATGTTATATTTTTTAAACTAAATCAAGAATTTTGATATAAAAAAAATGTTACCCAATAATTTTTAAACAACAAAACCTTTATTTTTAGTGTGAAAATATGAAGTAAGAAAGTTTTTTTAAAGGTTAATAGCTATGATTTAGTTTTAAAATATGAGATGGGATGGGATACATTTTTAAATACTAAAACTCTTGATTTAGTTTGAAAATATAAGCCAGGGTAAATTTTTAAGCATCAACATACTTGACTTAGTTTGAAAATATGAGATAGGACAATTTTAAAAAAATTAAAACCCCGATTTAGTATAAAATTGTGAGGTGGGATAAATTTTTAAACACTAAAACCCTATGATTTAGTTTGTAATTGTGAGGTAAAAATTTTAAGACTAAAGCCCATGATTTTATATGAAATTATGAGATGGGCTGTTTTATTTTCGTTTTGTTTTTTCACCAAAAAACTTTAGTTAAAAAATGTGTGGGGTATTAAAATTTTAAAACATGAAGACCATATAATATTCATTTTTAGTTAGCATTTTGAGTATTTTAACTTTCAAAATTAATTCATATGAATCAATTTTCTAAATATTTATTGAGGCAGTATGAGGTGGTACAAAGTAAAACTGTTTAAAAAACAAATATTGAAAAAAAATAAATAAATAACTTATCTACTTTACTGGACTTTTTGCTATTATTCACGACAGCTCTCATTAATCTTATCAAAAAATTACCATGACAATGCATAAATAAAGTTCATGATAGAGAGGACAGATCCTGAAAAGACTGATCTAAATAGGAATGCATTAGAAGACATAATACACTTAGCAACTATCCTAATATCCAATATAAACAGAATCAAAGACAGTCTTGAAGATTTTCCTTATGGCTGTCAATTAACCCTCCCTTTCATCTGATTAATACTAAATGATCTTTCTTTGAAATTTTTATAAAAAGATCACTTTTAAACTTTTGGGGCAATTATCAACAAAAATTTCAGAAAATAATTTTCCTTTTTTCTTCTTTTATAAAATAACCAAACATACTGGTCAAAAGAAAATAAGAGGAAAACAGCTGCCGTGGCTAACAATTAACTCCAGCATCTGCCTAGACAATGGCATCTTCTTTCATTCCTGCACTTTCATCAATAAATTACTGTTTCTAACAAACCTGCTAAGCAGTAATCCATATTCACCCACAAACACTCACTTTTCAAATTGCCATTTCAATTATTATGTTAATACAAAGTCAATTTTTATCTGCTTTCAACTTCAAAAGAATATTTACATAGTCATTAGCTAGAATGCATAAGAATGATTACTGTTAATATTATTAATATTTTGATAATTGTTTTAGGGAAGTATAAACATCTGTTCAGATCAACATTATACTCACATAGTACCCATAAAAAATTACAAGATTATAAATGAATGGATTGACATTTCTGCCCAGCATTGCTATAGCACTCTTCAGCAGCCTGCCCAACATCGATGTAGCACTCTTCAGCCATTTGCCAAGGATAGTGTAACCCTCTGACTAATTTAGTATTTTCAAATTAATTTTACTATGCTATTCAAGTTGAAGTATACTGGCATAGTGGATATGTTACCTGCTTGCTCACCCACAAATCATGTTCAAATCAAGGCAGGAATAAATTAAATTTTAAATATCTGATTTGCATGTACAGAGAAATAAACAGAAAAAGTTACACTTCTCATTATTAGACACAATACAGATTTTGGCAATCAATCATTTACTTTGTGGTTGAAGCAGAAAAAAAAAAAAAAAAAAAAAAAAAAATCAATACCCATTTCAAAGTTCAATTCCTATATATTAATGCTATTTTCTTGCATTTGAAATACATGAGAAGAGTAAAGTTAAAAGCTTACTAACAATGACTAGAGAGAAGGGTATAATTTACTGCTTTGAAACAAAGAGGATTATCTTAATTCTCTTAAAATCTCCCAATAGGAAGCACTCATTGGAACTATATTCCAGAACAAGCCAATTCTTAGATGTCTGACACTGCATTCTGGGATAATAATAGTGCTACAACATGAAAGTCTTAACTGATAACAAACTGAAACAGAAGTACATCAGGCATTTTAGAGTAAAAAAAAAAAAAATAAAAAAATAATAAATAAATATAAAAACATATGTTAAATATCCCAAAGTGAAAATGATGTAATTTCTGTTAAATTACATGAGCTGTGATTTAAGGAAAGAAAAAAAAAATAAAAGAGTTGATGGCACAGTAGTTAGCATAAAAATGCTTGGAAAAGATCATTAAGAAGAAATAAGTTTTGTCCGGAAAGTATCCAACAATATACTAAAATAAAAAAAAAAATAAAAATAAAAAAACCCTGCCTTGGACAATGGTATCTTAGTTCACCTCGGGACAAAATCCTCTTGGTGCCTTATTCACATATCCAATTCCAAGTATCCTTTCTGCTTTTCAAAATAGTTTTTTTTCTTTTGGGATGGATCATCATCATCAGTCTCATCACATTCTCTTTAATCTCATCCATGGAGTCCTAAAAGCTAGATATTGTCAGGAGATTGACAGACTTGAAAGATGCAGTGATTCATCCAAAATCCTGCAAGAATCTACACACTTGATCATTATAAATGCAACTATCACACAGTACACAAGCTCACTCTGTAACATCTTATTGCCAACTGAATAAACCCAGTGGAGAGTTTTCCTGCATGTACAGTAAAGTCCCTTCTGATAGCTTTCATCAAGGCCATATAACGAATATATTCCAAATGGCCAAGTTTATTCTAATATTTAAAAAATAAATAACTATTTAAAATTAATAATTACAGTATTTTTGAAAGTAACAATTATAAAGTTTAAGATTTTCAGCTAAATGCAAATTTTAAATTACAACTATTTTTTTCTGTGATGGTCTATATATATATATATATATATATATATATATATATATATTGTGTGTGTGTTTCCCCCGAGTAAGAATAATATTTGTTTTTAGATTCCATGTAAATAAAAACCAAAACATTTTTAAAATTATAAGATTTCAGAAAACAAAAAGGTTAATATGAAAGTTTAACTGAACAACAAAGCAAAAAGCGTACAACCAATGATATAAAGTTAACCATATGGCTGGAACAACATTCTAAATTCTTACATAAAGCATTGTCAATTCTTATGATTTTTTCCCCTAGTATTTCAGTCACTATTCTCAGGGGAGGTTATGATTGTTATTAAAAATATATAGAAATAAAGAACAAATCTCTGGTGTGACAAATTTGCATTCTAGCAAAAGGAATAGGCCAACATGCAAATTACAAATTGAATATACCAAAATCAAATAAGTACAATTTAGATATCTGGGAAGCATATTAATAGAAGATGAAAATGGTGAAACGGAAATCCGAATGTACATTGGGATAGCAAAAGATGCCTTTCAAAAGCTAAGTATAGTATTAGAAAACAGAAGAATATTGTTAGAAACAAAGAAAAGAATACTGAACTGTTATGTCAGATCAGCTCTCCTATATTACAGTAAATGCTGGACAATCTCCTCACAGATAAAGAAGAGTGTTAAAGAAATAGAAATGTGGTCCAACAGCACCACATACAACCAACTTCGAGTCTTATCAGGCTGACAATACCATGGACTGAACATGTGAGCAGCAACAAAGTTCTAGAAAAAAATGGAAACAAAAAGGACACTTCTACTTAACATCAGAAAGAGATAATTGGAATTTCTGGGCATATAATGAGGAAAAAGGGCTCAGAAAATTTGATATTCACAGGACAGATTGAAGGTAAGAGAGACAGAGGAAAGCAATGCATAACCTACCTGGTGGGCTTGAGTGAATGGATGTCGGAGCAGGGTTTAGGAGAAATAGTAAAAGATAAAGTTATTAAGTGCAACAGTGGACAGAAAAATTGCAGAGTCATGATCGCCAATGTAATGAAGGGACATGGCAAATAGAAGATCTTTGAGAGCCATCCTTTCCATAGCTGCCTTGTTAATTACACTACAAAGGCAATATATAGCAAACTCCTGAGAACAAGAAAAGCAAGTTTACATATCACCAGAGGCTTATTCTTTCTTTTCAATCCACATGGTTTATTCATAAACAAGGAATAACCATCTGAGAGTCAAAAAAGTATTAATAGGTAAAACAAGATTTTTAATTAATAAGTTAGAATCAATAATTATATTCTTTAGGAAGGCAAAATAGGATGAATCAATAATTTTTTTTTTATAAAAATTCTAATTTATTTACAAATTTAAAAATAGAACTTTTCAGATGCAATATCTCAAGTGTAAATTTTTTTTTTAACAAAACGATGCTACCAAGTCACTTCCAAAGAAAATAAAATTCTAAACAATATTATTATTATTATTACTTTTTTTAAAAATTCGACAATCTCCTCACAGATAAAGAAGAGACTTTAAGCAGCAGGAATATGGTTCTATAGAAAGATGATGAGAATGCCATGAACTGAACATGTGAGCAATGGCAATGTTTTAGAGAGAAAATGGACATTTATAGTTAACATCAGAAAGAGGCAGTTGAAATTTCTAGGGTACATAATGAGGAAAGAGGGCTTGAAAAATTTTATACTCACAGGACATATTGAAGACAAGAGGGACAGAGGAAAACAGTGCATAACCTACATAATGAGCTTGTGTAAATGGAGAGCAGAACAGGGATTAGGAGAGATAACAAAATTTACTAAGTGCTACAAAGGATAAAAAAAATTGTAGAGATCCATGATCACCAACGTCCTGAAGGGACAACACAGATTTCCAGTATAAAATTTATTGGCTAAATCTCAAAGATAGATTTATACAGGGGGTTCCAAAAGTCATGCGACAATTGGCAAAAAAAACATACACTTTTGAAATAGCAACCTGGAAAAATTTGCATGACATCATCTTCCATAATTCAACCAATAAAATTTTTTAATATATTGTCACATACAGAAACAATTCCATTTGGTTAATAAATATAAAATTTACAAGGTTATCAATAGTAATGCGACTTTTGGAACACTCTGTATAACAATGCACAACCAACATCTTAAGTAACCAAAATGGATGGCTAGAATAAGAATTCAACAAATTAGCAATCTACATTTTTCAAAAACGGTACCAGCATCAATTATCTCAAGAATCTATTTGGGGCCCAGGCCTGATGTAAAGGGAGGTAATAACAGAACATCAATTGTCAAACTGTAATATTGATTTATACTTTACAAGAAAGCATGTGGCACACAGCCATACACTTAATGTAATGTGTTTTAATCACTCAAAAATGGTTTAGCCATGAGAAGAAGAAAAAATGAAATAGCTAAATATAGAATTATTCTTTAAATGTGTATTTTAAAAATGATAAATTATTTTCTTTTAATTACAAGGCAATATTTCATATCATTTAAAAAAAAAAAAAAAAAAAAAAAAATTCTCAGCAGTTCTAATTGCATACACCGTAACTGATTTTTGATGAAATGAAAATTAACATCTTTTCTTTTTAAAAGTAAAAATCTACAATCTTTAATTATATAATGCATATCTACATGCATGTATTTCATCTGAACAATATTAAAATGGCTTTCGACAATACATTTCAATACTTTTACATATGAGTAATGGTGAAAGAGAGAAGAGAAAGACGAGGAAAAACTAAATTTGATTTAAACAAACCTAATCACAGCAGATGTGCTATGAGCTTTCGACTCTTAAGAGATTGATTAATTTATCTTCAGGAAATATTTGTTTTTCTTTCCTTTTCGTTAATTTATTTTTGTTTCTTTTCCTACTGACTTTCATCGAAATCCATGACTCATTTCTTGCAAAATAGGTTTATTTTCAAATTTCAATCAGAATACTTCAAGGATTTGAACAGCCATGCCTTTTCCAAGCACAACCCATACTCAAGCGAATCTTTAAGTAGTAGCCTTTCTCTAGCAGACCAACAGAATAACGGTACTAGTCACCAAACCCTAAGGAATTGCATTTGGAAAGAACATACGAGTTGGTTTTGGAAAAAAAAGAACTGGAACAAATAAAACCATTCTGCATGAACACAGAAAAAAAAAAAAAAAAAAAAAACAATTTGGGAAAATAAAATCATGAACAGCAATAAAAAATATGGTAATTTCTTAATCAATTTTTCTCTAATTTATCTTTCACCTTATTTTTCCTTTTTTTTTTTTTTTGATTGAAACACCAGTCATTTTCTATTAGGATGTAGCATGGATTAGGAAAGATAAACTTGTCAAAAATGAATCCTGAAAATGTTATAAGAAATTCAGACAAGACTATTACATTAATCTTTCATCTAATAGAATAACTTAATGGCAGATTACAATGAAATTAATATTTAATCCAACAGACATTAAAGAATAAATTCATTATATATTTCTTCTAATGAATTTACTGAATTATAGCCAATCAGACAAAATAAACCAGACATTATTATATTAATTTCTCACATATATCTTACCAAAACCCAAGACATCATGAATACCATAGTATTTTCAAAGAAATGATGCTTAGTTTGGAAATTTGATATTTTCATACACTTATACTAAAATATTTAGGGGATATTTTTGTGAAACATCTACTGTATTTTAAATTGGCATTATTCTCATGTCAAAGATGCCTGCATTGTGGAGATGAATCTTACAACTTGTATACTTGTGACAACCCTTTAAGCAAATAAGCTCATACTCAAGTGAGTACCAAGTAAGGTAATAGACCCATAACCTATAGGTGGTGTCAGTTTGGTTCTGAAATTCCAGTAAATGCCCAGGTACTAAAAATGGTGATGATAAATGACTATTTTGAATAAGTACCCATATACCAATTCCCTTGTACACAGTTAAATTTTATCATTATGTTCTTGGATCAGAAGAGTCACTTCAAAAGTATATAGCATAATGCCAGTAGTAGCTCCTTATTTCTTAGACATTATTTGTCTTGAAATTGGCAGATGAACAGATGAGGTGTGTGTAAGGGGGAGGGGGAGTATCAAAATCTACAATGTCATAAATACAAACAATAGTAAGTTGAAAGAAATTTTGTAACACCACTATCTAGAAATTTTTATACACCTGTACTAAAACATTTAGTGGCTATTTTAATGAAACACTACCTATATTTTAATTGGGTTCTATTCTAGTGTCCAATATACCTGTGTTATGGGATAAATATACTCAGTTTGTGGATCAGAAGAGCCACTTCAAATGTATATAGCATGATGTCATATTGTTAGGTCCATTTTGTTTACTTTTTCCACATATATGACTGTGCCTCCCCATAGCATGGGACTTGTTATGGTGTCACTTTCCCTTTCATCAAGTCTTACCCACACCCTTCCACAAGTAAAACCTTGTCTTTTTTTTTATTTGATCGTCAATCAAAATAAATTCAATATAAACCGACAACAACAGTTAAACACATGGAAAATTTTGGTACACTAATAGATATGTAGCGAATTACTTCCAAAATTTTAACAGACACCACCACAATGCTGAACCCTGGAAAGCCTTGGTTTTCAGTACCAACCTCCTCCTCCTTGCATATGTAAATTATTTTTGCAATTGTTTAACTGAATTGATATATCTCTCCACTTAGAGTGAACATGGGATCAAACATCAATAAAGTTGTTAACAGAAAAATAAAAGTACAAACTCAAAGATGAGCAGTGCTCCTAAAACTTTTTAAATGCATATTATATTTGAAATACAAAATAACAAAAATTCTTTTAAATGAAGAGAGCAATGTTTGTGAAGGTAGGCTTATTGATCTGTAAGGCAAATTTTATTCCATTTGCAGTCTTAGATGTCATTATCTGAAGGACGAATTCTGCTGCACACTCAAGTGTGATATTTAATGATTGATCTTGCCAACACACAAGAAAGAGAGATTAACATGAACAGGAAGCATGGATAAAAGAATTATTTTGATGCAACTTGATCAGGCCCATTATATATATAATGGGTGTATATGTGTGTGTACAATGTGCAAACCCACTCAAATCTACATGGAAAATAACCATATCAAATTAATAGAAACTATAAATAATTTATTGACCATCTCAATTTCACCATATTAAAACCTACTAATTCTTAAGCCTATACCGAATGCTTCAAACTGATGGAGATGTGAGTGAGGTTAAGTCTCCTTAAGCTATTTTGTTTAGATATACATGGTTTTTCCAGAACATATCCATCCATTTTACCTGAAAAACTGGTTACATGAACTTGATGCAACTTCACAGTCAATCAGAAGGGACCTTATTACACATGCATGAATAAAGTCTATTATGAAGTTACTCAGTTAGCAATAAGATACCAATCAGAGATTTGTGAGATCCTCACATTTATAATGACCTTAATACTTTAGTGCAGAGCATTTTTAGTAAAACATCAATCTCCAGGTTTTCTAGCCCCCTTATCCAAACACTAAAGATTTGCCTCCCTGTGACTTCTATTTTTTTCCTAAGGCTAAAATTGTTCTTAAAGCATCATGAATATTAAAGAAAATGCAATGAAGCAGCTAATGTTCAAAGTTCAACACTTAGTAATATTAGTTTGTTAAAAACTAAAACTATTTATAGAAAAGAATGTGAGAATCACCATAAAGGAAAAGCAGAAACGTATTGGTGTTCAGTGGTTCACTGGGTCAATGATTAACATCCTACTTTTTTGAATTGCCATTTAAATATCAGACCCGTTAAGTTTTATGAATTGAACATCTTGCAAATGTATTCATAAGTAAATAATATCTTAACTTTATTAATAATTCTTTTACCTTTTTCAGTGTCTTTAACTTTTGATGATTTACAATGAAATATTCTAACAATTAGACTGCCTTAGCTGGGAAGATGTAAAACTGACAAAACTTGGGGGATGTTCAAATGGCTACTATGGGAAGAAGATGTTAAAGGGATCCATAAGTTTTATCCCCAACTTTTGAAGAGTTTTACTGTTTTTTTGTTTTGTTTTTTTAATCCTACAAAATTTTAAAAATAAATATATGAAAATGTTTGCAAAATACATTTTTTATGTTCAGTCCTAGAATTACAGACAATAAAAACATGAACAATACAATCAAATGTACAGCTGACTCCACATTTTTAAACATTGATGATAGCATATAAGACAGCACTGTGGGCAACTGTCATTAACAGATTTCTCAGATTTCATGCTTTTATAATTAGAATTCATCAATGGTATTTTTTGTTGCTGCCTACAAATTTAACAAGATTTTAATGTAGTAAGATGAAATTAGACAAATTCACAAAGTGATAAAAAGAAAAATGGGAACTTTAAAGAATGTTTCTAATGAATAATCAATGTAGTTCCAATTTTATTTTATTTTATTTTTTTTGAATCTGTCAAAATAAGCAACAGCAAAATTCCATTACATGATTGCTTCTATAGAACAATAACTTAGCAGATACAAACTTTAGTAGTTATGTCGACACTTGATGGCCCTTAGTTCAGTTCCTGGGTCAGGTAGTGAATGAAATCCATATACGTCAGTAGGATGAGCAGAATGAATTAGTTAAGAATTAACAAGAGATTCTCTAATATGGAAAATTGAATGCGAAAAACCCATCAGATTAAATTAGTTCAAAATTCCTAGAATGTTACTGAATGCAAAAGACTAGTAGATACAATGACCAAAACATTGTGACTACAATAACCAGGATAACTTTTTAAATAAATCAGTGTATAATAATGTTAATTCCTTATGGCTTTGAAATTTTTATACCTCAAAAACAAAACTGTTTTCATTTATTCACCACAAAGAACCTTTTCTGCCTTCTATCAGCATAGCAGATGCTAACTTCCAGGAAAACAACTCTTTTTTTGCCTTCAGTTTTCCACTGACAAAGTGGAGTGGTTACATTGGTTAAGTATGTTGTGCCAGACAATTTTTCTTTCCCGAATCCATCATGCACATTTATAAATCTACCATTCATCCATACATTGAATATTTCTGACATATCTGGTCTGGTGCTCCTGCTCTCCATCTCAAGATTCTTGACAAAATTCAAAGAAGTGTCTGTAATGTAATCAATCCTGACCTGGAATCTTGATTTCAGTCACTTTTTCACTGACATGATGTCGCTTCCCTCTATCTTTTCTCAAAATATTTTCATGGTAACTGCTCTGATGAGATTTTTACTTTGGTGCTCGAATTTAAATGTGCTATTGGTAAATAGGTTACACCATTTGACTGCTGAAATAGCTAGATACAACAGTTTCTTTCCTGGTGCTTCTCCCCTGTGGCACACCCTTTTTTTGATTGCCACATACTATCTTCAAAAATTTAAATGCAAAATCAATCATCATCTTATCTTCCTGAACCCTGTTTCTTTATTGTCCTCTTCTCACTTTCTCTTTCATTTTCTGGTGTATCATCACCTTGCTTGGGGTGAAATGATTAAAAAAATAATCTCGGAAAAATCTGAAACATTGTGACTAACAACCAAGATGAGGACGACAGTTCATATAAATTGGTACATATTAATAATTCCTGTTGTCAAAAATTCACATAAGCAAAGTTTTTTTAGTTTTTACCATCAGGTACCTTATACTCAGTTTGTAGATTTAAAAATAATAAAAAAAAAAAAAAAAAAAAAAAAAAAAAAAATCCTCCAATGATATAATTACCAGTCAAAAGTATAATAACCATAATAATAATAGCAGTTTTTTGTCAATTGATGTTAACTGCATTTGTTTTCAAAATAAATTTTCTGATATGTTATATTACTTAAAGTTTTCTCATCACCAATTGTTGTGCCAGTAAATCCTGGTTCCTTATGGTTTAATCAATAGCACTTGACAATATTTCTAAGTCCAACTACTGTGTTTCTGATTAGATGTTATAAGCAGGTCATCAGCTGTTGTTTCAGGAGTTATTATAACTTTGGGCAATACAAATTAATTCCTCACATGAAATTCTTGGGTTTATCATTCACTCTAAATACTGACTTATTCACAAATCTCAAAGGGATTTTATACTTTCATGTATTACATTCATGGCACAATACTCAACAAAAAAAAAAAAAAAAAAAAAAAAAAAAACATTAGTAGTGTAAAAGATTGGAGTTATATATTTTTCATGAAAATAACTATTTTCCTTTATCTCCAAGAGATTTGCAAAAATAAAAACTTTGGCAAATATGGATAAACATGTCTGTAATAAGACAGTGTCAAAAGAACAGTTTTTCCCATGACACTTTTTTTTCTTTTTTTTTTTAACTACCTTTATTCTAATTGGTAATGTTTGTTTTAAAAAGTGATTATTAAAGTGGTAATAATACCTAAGCATATGAAAATGAATTTAAACATTTCCTTTGTTCTTGAGAATAAACACTGTTTATTTATTAGATTGTTTGGCAAAACATCGGCTAATTGCCAATTGATTCAAACTTTATAAAATGGTAAATAATAAGGATTTCCTTATAATTAGTTCACATATTTTAATAATTTAGTAAATGTTTATAAATTTATGAATAAAATTTGTTTTCACATTTCTTTATAAATTGGTAAATGATAAATATTGCATTAGTTGTAAATATAAAATTATTTTTGTTAATAAACAATCTAATATATAAATAGTATTTAATATTTTTATAAATATTCAAGAACAAAAAAAAGAAAAATGGATAAATTCACTTTCCCTATATGTTTAGGTTTTATTCCATTTCTAATCATTGCTTTTTAAAACAAACATTACGGAAAAGTGAAGGTAGTTAAAAAAGTGATGTCATGAGAAAAACTGTCCTTTGAACACTACATTTTATTGCAGGCACATTTATCCAAGTTTGCCTAACCTTTTTTTAAATTATAAATTTTTCATGGATCTAAAATGTCAACAATAAGATTCAAACCCATGCTTAATAAAACAAAATAATGAAAACTACTTGTTCCATAAGTTTTTAATTTGGCAGTTTCAGTCAGTTATATTTCTGTGTGAGGGAAATTAGCAATGCTAAGGACTCTACATTTTTACATACGTTGGATTCTATAATAGTAAGGTAGCAGGAAGGAGGATGTCAGTAGTGGTAGTAGTCACAGGGCAGTAACCCAATTTTCCAACACCTTCCATTTCTTTTAAAGCATGTTACCTTCTGGAGTACATCCATTGTTTATGCTTTTAGAATGTCTAAAACCTTGTGGTAAGTTTAGAATTTCAACTGGACCAAATTAAAAGTATCAGAGAAAATTGAATGGTAACACTGTTGATAGCTGTAGCCTAGAAACCTAACTAACACTATTGCTTATTTTTATAGTTATGTAAACATTTTCGAAAATTATTCAGAAATCTATGTCATTGCGCATTACATTCAAATGTCTACAGTGATTTCAACAATGGTTTATATATTATTCATGCACTGTCCAAAGTGATAAAAAAAAATTTGAAAAAAATATTAACATCAGACCAAATACAGTTTGAACTATAAAAGTATACGCCTCAAAGAAAAAATAATCTTATAAATTATTATAATTGACTTTTACCTTTCAAGTGGTTTGGTAAGGATTGATCATTAAGTCTGTGGACTTAATGAAAATTTCAATGTAAAATGTTTGCTCTATATAACAAACTACTTGGCAGTGAACTAATAAAAGAATGTTTTTTTCATTATTATGAAATAGAGCTATAAAATATAAATCTTGCTGACAGAAGGCTCTTATTTTTCTTGAGTATTTTGAATTTTAAGTTTTATCCCAAATATAAATATTTCAGCTTTATGTGAGTTTTTTGTTGCTGTTTCTTTTTGTCGCTTTTGGTTTTGTTCCAGTTTTTCAGTTTATATACATAAAATGTATATAAACAAAATATGCAATTCTGGTCTATATCATTGGAGAAGGTCATCAACATTTGAAATCAGTTTTATGGACTTCCTCCTTTGTGCTATTCTTTCTCCACACTTTGGACAACACATCCAGCTATTTTCATAAAGAAAAAAAAAGATTTTATTTTTTCCATATAAAGTGTTGGCAATGTTTAAACATGGTGTCTAAAAAAAAAAAAAAAAAAAAAAAAAAAAAGTGTCAAAACAAGGGTTATTCCATTGCCACAGCTATTAATACATTTTGACTCCATTCAACAATGTTTGTTTTTAAAAAACAACCGATTAGAATTTTAATAAAATCCAACCATGAAAATGGATTTATACATTTTATTTATTAAGAAATGACATCAAGGATGTTAAACATTATTAGATTTAATAAAAAAAAACTTGTTACAAAACCTATACGCAGACAACATCACAATGCCTGCATGGTTAAAAGTCAATGGAAAAACCTATACACAAAGTTTTGTGATGTCAACCAACACTCGTCACTTTTGTTATATAAACAAATACTCGTCGTCACTTTTGTGATGCTCGTTGTAATAGAGACTTTGTAATTACAGATACCACTACCTTCAAATATCACTTACACTAATGGTATTTGCTTGGTAATACTCGCTTGAACAGTAATCCATGTAGCGATTTGAATAGAGAAATAGTATAGTGAATAGAGTAAAGAATAGCAGTCTGTATAGTAATAGAGGACAGACTAGAAATAGCGATTGTTTAGAGATCATGCTACTTTCTACTTATGCATTTCCTCTATGGTCACGTGGTCTACTTAATTCAATAATGGGATCACCTGTGTTTGCTCGCTGGCAATCTACGTTCAAACTCAAGTGTCAGCAATGACATTTTATTCTTATATAACACAGAATATCACAATGTGTTTGTAGTTAAAAGTCAATGGAAAATCTATATGCAGAATTGTCTTGTATGTTATTTACCATATTTGACAGCATATAAGTTGCACTTTTATTTTTACTAAAAATATCTTTTACAATTCCCTGGTGTCTTATATGTCATGTGTAATTTTACTAATCTTTTTTGGTGTGTCTTATACACCCCAGCTTCATATATACCATCAAATACAGTAATCATTTTCATTATCAAGATATTTTCTGATAAAACCTTATTTTTTCTTTCTCCATTGAAGAGTTTAAGTATTTGAAATCAGATTCGAATGTTACTCTGTATTAAGTTAAATAGGAACAAAACAAATCTTTTATGAACATGTAACCCAGCTGAAATCATTAAGGGTAAAAAAAAAAACCCTCAAATATTTGGGAACAGCAATTGTAGGAAGGGCAAAAAACAGGATAAATGATTTTGTAATGCCCTGTTTAGAAAATAGAATTTATTATAGTTGTTTTTCTACAAGACAAAATAACATTAACAAATGCAGGTTAATTAGCTATTTTCAACGCATGCTATATGACCAGATAAAAGCTCTAAAGTGTTTTTATAAAATATATTGAAGCAATAATGACTCACTTGAATAACACCTTGAAACATTTATAAATGAGTCAAAGAGTGTTTTTTGAAGAATGATTAACATCATTTTAAATGTAATGATAACATTGTTCATGGCCAACTAAATAAAAATCAAAGATTTAAACCTCATTTTAGCGCATTATATATATATATATATATATATATATATATACACACACACAGGGGTATGTGAAAGTAAGTATACATTAATGAAACACAAAACATATTGTAATGATTATATTAACATATCAATCCTTAAAATATTTATACTGTTTGGCTCCTGTGATTGACACACTCCTGCAAAATATTTATTTATTAAAAATAAATGTATTATAATAAAAAATTATGAAAATAAAAATATTCAAAAAGATTTTAATGAGTTAAATGAATTCTAGAACTACTATTATAATACTGGCATAATACTTACTGTATACCTACTTTGCAGCTGTGTATGTGTGTATATATATATATATATATATATATATATATGGTAGGATAAGGAACAAGTAAAAAACGTTTATAAATTTTACATGTTTTGCTTTTATTAAAGCTTCAACAGAAAATGAAATATGGAAAAGAAAGAAAATCTTTGTATTTTTATTTTTTTTTTGTTGGTTTCTTTTCATTGTTTAAGTAAACATTACAGGTACTTTGTCTTGTTCGGCAGCTTTTGTGTGTATATAATTCATGCATGTATGTGTATCAGAATTTTATATGAGGAATCTGTTCATAATGTTGGTCTAGTGGGGATTTTTATTTCTCGTTGGTAAAATGTCCATGTTGTTGATTTGGGCAAGTTTTATGTAGAAGTGAAAAAAAAAAAAAAATTAGGTTACATCAGTTATAGTTGTCAGTAAATTAATCTTAGATTCTTTAAGTAGGGATTTTATAAAAGTTGGTGATATAATAAAGGGTGTAATATATATTATATATATATATATATATATATATATTGGATTGGTGCATAATTATCAGACATTTTTAAACAATAGAAACATGACAATTTAACAACATTTTTAAATTATTATTCCAGTGCCTGCAATTAACACACTTTTTATAACCTGAAAATAAAATATTTTTATTAAAAAAAAAAAGTAAAAACAGCAATTTTTATTAACAAATAACTCGCCTACAAAAACGCCTGATAATTATGCACCAACTATCTATATTATATATATATATATATATATATATATATATATATATATATATATATGACTAGTTCTTCTATCATCTTAGTATTAAAATAAGCTTTATAATTCTGTTAAAATATTTCATGTAAGAAACAAACATTTCATTGATTTAAAAATACTTTTTCTCTTACCAATTTTTTATTATAGATTTTGTTTTACAGGTTTTTCAACTTCTGAGCCACTATTCTAGCCATTGCTCTTTCAGTTTTGTTTCTTAATATATAATATACCATCTGTATTTATAAATATTTTGTCTGTAATGTTTAATGCCACCAGTGCAAGGGAGATAACTAGACAACCCTTCCTTGCACTAACAGTACTAGGTGGGAATGTCTGTGTTTCTATCATTTATATATTTAAAGACTCATATATGAAAATCTAATAATAGTAAGGACTTAACAAAATATCAATTTCATATCTATTGTTATTTTTTTTTTTTTTTTTTTTTTTACAGCATGGGTAAACAAACATGACAATAGCCAAGTAGATTAAAGCATTGGTTCATGAATTTGGCGAGTTCAATCCCTGGTTTGGACAGTACAGACTAGAGACTCAATTGAAACATAGTGAGCAATAACCGAGCACTATTAAATGAAAACTAGACAAGATATCTCTCGACATGGACAACAGAAAGTAAACCCTCTACATCCATAGATTAAATAAAGGTTACCTGGATCAACAGATCTCTAAAGGCACAATGGTTGAAACATAATAACAAAAATGAGGACAATAGTCCAAATGTAAATAATACAAATAATAATAACTTCTCATCTGAGAAATTCAAACAGGAATATGTTGATATTTATAATTCTTATTTCCCCAGTACTTAAATCCTTTTTGTCATTAGTTTTCTGCTCTAACTACCAAGATATTACGAATGCATGTTATAATGCACCTATCTTTATTTGTACATTTCACTACAGAATTAATAAGACAAATTTAGTAGGAAAGCCTTTCTCAGAAACGGTGACTATTCAGGCTGCAATTATTATCTTAATTATTAATACTTTTACAGGAAGAAATTTTATTTTCCAATAAAGAAACATAACAGATTTAATATTCTAATCAATTCATGAACTGGAAATATTTGTTCAGATGCATGCAATATGCAGTGCAAACAATTTGGCCAATTTCTTCTGCTACTAAACTTTCATCATATATATTTATTGTCTCTCCCTCTCAGCCATATTTAAGCAAAAAAAAAAAAAAAAAAAAAACACACACTTAATAGAAGCATATAAAGAGATTCAATATGCAGGTATATGACAGTAACTTAAAAACACACACATAAAATAACATCAAACCACCTACTTTTCACAATTTCAGATAAGACTTTGGGTGGGTGCAATTTCTTATCATACCAGAGCTATCAAATCTTAAATAAGATAAAACATGGAAACACAGTATACCACTATAAAATATATTCTCTTGATGACCCATGCTATATATGAACCAAAGTGCCAAAATATTACAGTTGTACACTGAACAGTTTCACCCTCTCCCCACACTCTTATATTAATGGGCTAGTTAAATGAGGTGTATGTGATGTAACAGGTAAGAAAGTAGTGTAGCTATAGTAGACATTGAATGCAGATAGGAATAAACTGACTACAGAATGATTGTAGAGTATCTGCAATATGGCAACTCTTCTAGGTTTTACTTGTTTACTTGTGAAACGATAGGAAGGATATACCAGAAATATGTAAATTCTGAATAGACATCGGGGACATGTAAAAACTGTAGGTGCCAAGACATGATACAAAAATGGGCCAGTGTGGTAACCACCAAAGATGAATACTATATCAAATCACATTCCAGCTCAATGCCGATTCTGCTCAACCCATCAGGCAACACATCGTACAGTGTAAAGTTTACTATTCATCAATCAACAAGGTTACCATTATTAACACTATAGAACTAATTCCTATGCATAACCTGGATCAGAGAATATTGCCATTGGACGTTGGAATTGCCAAATCAGGCAAGCCATGTTTCCAGCTCTTTTCAGTAGATGGTTAAGTTGTGCCTGCAGGATACTACATAAGTTTATCATAAATGTTGGCAGCTCTGTAACAGTGTGAATTTTGCCAGTAATGAAATTGGAGTTTTTTGAAAAGTGTGACATACAGAGATCTTGTTGCAAACCATTTGAACCCGTTTATCCTAGCCATATTTTCTAGTGAGAATGGTGGGTTCTTGCAAGATAACACAACTCTCCATTGTGTGGATGATATGAAACTTATTTCAGGAACATTTGGCTGACTTCCATGTGCTCCATTTGTCCCTGTACTTGCCAGATTAAAACCCCATTGAGTATGTATGTAACTTACTGTAGCACTTACTATATATTCTGCAACCACACCCAACAGTTACAGAGGCCCACCCTAGACTATGACTAGATAGATACACCCAGATGAAGAATCTAGTGAAATCCATCCATCCATCCATCCATCCAAATGGTTACTAAAATTACAGAATGCCAAAGAATTGGTTCCTGGATAATTGTAAAATTAAGTTTTCCCTTATCTATTACCAATTTCAATAAATTTTCAACAAACATCAGTGTTTTCCAAAATTAGGTTAGCTACAACTTGCTTGTACTAAGATAAAAAAGTTTATAAAAAGTTTTTGAATATATTGTATCTTTTGTTTATTTAATTTTACTTATACTATTTTTGTACAACAAAATGTAGATATATTTGAAGCTCACACGCACACATATATTATATTTATTTTTCACTTGAGGATGAAATGGAACTGTTTTTAATTTAATTACAAAATTAAATTAGAAGCTTTTAGCTTCCATTTTTGAAACATGGTTATTACTGTGTAGCGAAAAAACATATTTTAAACTAGTTAATTTATAATTATATATATTTATTGCACTGTAGCTTTTCCTATCATTCATTTTTAGATTAAATAAAGAAATGAAAAAAATTTCTCTATTAGTTAGAAATTAAAACTTATTCTTTGTTAATTTTCAGTCTCAATCCCAATTTAGCCAATATTTAATAATTTAATCTTATAAGGGATTATCTCAAGTGCAAGGTTTTTTTTTTATTATTATTATTTTATTCTCTTTAGATCATCAAGAACTGTTTATAAAATAATTTGATTTTTACTGAACCGAAAAAGACTACAATAAGAATGAGTTTATTCTGAGCTTCTTTCACTCAGCAGTACCAATTTATCAAAAACCAAAATTAGAAATTTAGCTATTTATGAGTGATCTTTATTTTTTTTGCTGTTAAATTTTTTTTTTTTAAATTACACTCCACTTGCTAATGAACTTTTTTTTTTTTAGCTTTATAACTATATCTATATAATAAATGTGAATGTCAGTGTGTCACACTTATTCAATTAAAGAGACAACTCTAATTTTCAATAGCTCATCTTCTATATAATAAATGCAAATGTCAGTGTGTTACTGTGCCACATTTTTTCTACTTTACTAAAGGCTGTAGCCCAACATGTACCATTTTGGAATCAGGCCAACTCCATGAGCAAATTAAAAACATTCCAGCCCTCAATTCTGATTTTTTGATTTCCAAGTTTTCATTACTGCAATTGTTTGCAGCGATTTTTTTTTTTTTTTTTTTTTTTTTTACATGACTTATTGCAAAAAATTTTTTGTATGATAACAATTTTCATAACTTGGAAATAAATTTGGAAATAATAGAAATTAATTGTGAAATCCAATGAAAGTCACCCATTAAATAAAAATAATTGCTTGTACAGAAAGTAAGGACCTACGTACATCAAATTGTCTTTAAATTAAGTGGTGGCAGAAGAATTATCATTGAACTTTTGAAAGGTAAGCTTAAATATTAATGCAATACTTAAATGCAGCAATCAATTTTGAATTCTTCTGTAGTTTATCATTTCTTATTGCACCTACTCCTCCCTACCTATTGTAATGATGGCCCAATCAAGAGTCCTCCACAAGAGCTAGTTTAAATACTGTCCAATTGGGTGTTTTTTAACCTAGTATTGAATATATACATGCTTTTACAAAACAGCATTCTCATTTTAGGGATGAAATCTGGCAAATTATAGATTTTTACCTTGTGTATTTAACAATGTTTTATAAGCTTCATATTTTTATAGCAACAAAAATAAAAAAAAAAAAAAAAAAAAAAAAAAAAAACAAACTTGAGTAAAAGAGAAAACATTTTCTTGGTTCTTATATTATATATTCTTAATTCAGAAAACAGAAAATATACTCTAAAACAAAATGTTTCTTAGAAAAAACTAAACTAGTAAGGAATTAAGAAAACTTTATATCTCTGATCTTCAATCAGTTCTTCTAGCCATTAAATGCCTATAATGACCATACATATAATAAATTTGAATTTATGGGGGGGGGGAGAAATACTTTTAAAAATAATGATGGATGATGTTTTACTTTTAACCACTCAAGTAATTTTTTTTCCTCATACTCAGCTGAAATTTTTATGAAAGAGGACATGGAGAATTTAACACTCACAAGACTTACTAAAATCAAGAAAAGCAGGGAGAAATAGCAAGTCACCTGCTTAATGAGATTGTGTGAATGGGTAGCAGAATAAGAACTAACAAAGATGGTTAAGTAACAAAGGTTACTTAAAGTAACAAAAAAAAAAAAAAAAAAAAAAAAAAAAAAAATGGAAGTAGTGGAGAACCATACTGTCCTGAAAGAATATGACAGATAAGAGAACATTGACATAGTTTCCAAACTTGAGTAATTTGGTTCTGTTGACAATCTTCCAACTCAATTCTTGTAATTAGTGAATTACCAAAATCTGGCTGCGCTCCCAACATGTAATAAAAATCTCAGCAACTTATTCCACACAGTGATATTCTGTCCTCTCCAGTTAAATGAATCAATATGAACCAGGGATTTAGGCATATCACTATTTACATGAATTGGGTTATATCAATACATAAATTTATACAGTAGTCCCTCCTTATATTCAAGTGGATACGTTCCAAGACAGCAAGCATGGAAAATGCCAAACTTTATATATTACTTCAAACATTATTTTTAATGGATACCCATATTTGAAATAAACACCCCATTTTTATTTTAAACAGTTTATTAGGTCTGCCACTCCACTGGTGAAATCTTAAAATATGCTCTCTGGCAGGGTCCATGCAAACCTGTATCCCCTTTTGTAGGAGAAACACCATTTGATCCAGCAGGCCTTAGCTGCTTTCAGTGCCTGAGCAGTCTAACAGTCCAGCAAGGTTCTATTTCCCTTTTAAGGAAAGCACATTTCCTGGTTCAGATATTTATTGAAAGCCCAATTTCATATCCAAAATGTAAACAAAGCAATTTCTAAAGAATTAATGTATTTATTTTTAATACCTTTTCCTTTTTAATTCAAATGTTATTTTTACTGGATACCTGTATTTCAAATAGACACGACATTTTTATTTTAAACAGTGTGTATAAAGTCTATCATCTATAGGCCCATCTGCTGAACTCAAATCATAATAAAGAAAATATGTCCGAGATTATATTTTCTTTAAGATTTCTGGGGTGGATTGCACAGGATGGACAAACTGTTTAAAATAAAAATAGAGGATTTATTTAAAAATATGGGCATCTACTAAAAATAAATCCATTAAATTCTTTCGTGTGTGTGAATAAGGTATATTTAGATATCAAGTATTCATCCAAAGAAGTTAGATTAAAAAGAAATAACAAGGTCTGTTTATTTTTTTTATTTATCCAAAAATTAAAAAATATAAAAATTAGACAGACTTTGTAGACATAGAAATCAACACTGCATAGTGACTGTCAGTTTCACACTTCGATAGTCATGACAACAAGAATTATGTATAATACAAATCAATATAACACCGATCAAAATATATGTAAAATTATTAGAATTTAACATATTTCATGTTGAGCAGAATTTTTGTCAAGAAAATGCTCAATAGAGAACTAGAGCAACAATAGTCAATAAATTAATAAAGGTTCAAATGACAACTTTTAATTGATTTTATCTGACTAAAACTAAACAGTAATTTACTGACTCAGTCTCATATGGGTGGGTGCATATTTTTTCCATATATATTATAATCAGTATTTATATGAATTATGTAATGTTTATAAAGGTGTAAGAATTTATATAGTAATCTCTCCTTATCAGCAGCAGTTATATATGCCCAGCACTGTTTTTCCTATACATACATTAAATGTAAATGCAGAGGTTTTTAATTTTTCAAGCAGGGTAATTAAAAATTTTCTATGTTTAAATTGTAATTTTTTTTCTTCAACCTTATTGTTATTACTTTTCAAAATATAAGGAAAAGCAAAAAACATGAAAATACCCAATTTTTACTAAGTTTGAAGTACTACGATGTCTTATATATATATTAGTGATTGGACAGTTAATCATATATATATTAGTGATGGGACAATTAATCAGAATTGAGAATTGGAAATAGGAACTTTTGTGGGTATCGGAATTGGGGAAATTTTAATTTCTGATTCCCAAAACGATTCTTTGGTTTGGATTTTTTTTTTTTGTTTAAAACTTAATTTCCCATTCCTGGTACTAATGATAAAAAGATATAAATATTTATTGATTTTAAACTATCAGTAAAACTAAAATCTATAGATCATAACACCTAAGTATGATGGCAATTATTTTATTTGTGTAGACAATTAAATAAAAAAAAATGTAATGGGCAAGTTTCTACTCAAACTTTCCATAAAGTTCACTAATTTAAAGTCTATTTCAGTTCAAAATAAAATTCTTATTTCTAATTTCTTTTTAAAGTTTAAGTCACCCATTTAATATTATAAATTATTAATTTAATAGTTATAATCAAAATTATGTAATTTAAACACAAAATGAATTCAGGTTGTTATTTTGCCAGGCTCTCTTAAGACTAGATTAAAAAAAAAATAAAAATAAAATAAAAAGAAATAAAGAAAAAGAAAATAAAAAAAAAAAAATGTATGGATTTCCTGCCAATGTCACATTTGATTTCTTCACATAAAAAATTAAAACAATTAAATTTAAATATTGTTTTTATAATAGTTTTAATCCATAAAATCATTTTTTAATCTTGGTTATTGAAAAGATTTATTTTTGTTTACATAGCTATGTAAACAAAAATAAGTCTTTTCAATAAATGAAACTTAAAAAGTAAACATTCTTTTTATCAAATTTAAACTTATATATTGGCTCCATTAATACATTCTGTTTACACTAATACATTAAAAGTTAACTAATAAATTGAAATTATTTGTTGATCAGTTTTTTTTGTTTTGTTTTTTTTTTTCATACTTATTTTGAAAGCATTTTATTTAAAACATTATGAACAAGTATATGACTTGTGATTTAGTTACCTTGTTTCTCAGATCTTGCCAAACATTTTACACATCTTTCAAAATCACTGGAGGAGAAAATGAAAGACTTCATTTTTTATCAATTCTTCTCTTCTTCACAAAAACCATTTTGCAACCAACATTTTGGGCAGCAAAGGTTTTGATAATTCATTTTGAAAATTATGCAGATATAGCATTGGTTCTTTTTATCTGCAGCACATCTGAATAAAATCAAGGCATCAAACTATGTTCAGGAAAAGTTTCTATACAGGAAGGAATAAAATTTTGTAATTTAACTTTTTCTATATATTCTACTTTAGCTTATGAATAAGTCACCAATGCCTGTTGCTTCGCTCTTGTTTTCAATAAACCCAGTAAGAAGCTTTTATTTAATGTAACATAAAAAAAACAAATTGTTAAAAAGAATATTTAAAATAAAAAAAATAACAAAAATGTTTCAACACTGTTAAAATATTTGACTGAAAGAAAAGTTCTTGCAGTTTGTAGAACATTAAATTTATTTAGAAACTGCAAAAACTTTCCTTCCAATCAGATATAATCATAAGAGATGGAATCATTTCTCACTGTTGAGTTCTTTCTTAATTGACTAATTTCTGCCAATACATTTTAATCGTGCCAAACAAGCTGCTACAGTTAGACACTGTTGTGGTCATGTGCCAACTAAATCATGAAGTTATTCCTTTGGGAAATAATAAATAAATAAATAATCTAAATAAATAAATAAATCTAAAACCAATGAAATAAAATTTAAAAAAAATAAATCAAGTGTGTGTGTGTGTGTGTGTGTGTGTATATATATATATATATATATATATGTGTGTGTGTGTGTACAATTATAGTTACAAAACTTTAATTAATACTGGATGTTTAAACCTATAATTAATACCAGATTTATTTTAAAAACTTATAATTAATATCAGATTTTATAGTGAGCTCTAATGGATTAAGCAATCATCTGACCATATTTATAAAATTTCAGGTATAACTAAAAATAGAAGGACTATGAATAAAGTCAAAAGGAAAAGTTATCTCAGCCAATGTGTTTTATCCTCTAAAGTCCATCAGAGGACAAAACAAGTTGGCTAACATAAATTATTCTTTTGTCTTAAGTCTTCCTTTTGTTTTTATTCATAGTCCTTTTACACATATATATTTTAGTTATATCTGAAATTTTATAGGAAAACAATATTATATATATATATATATATATATATATATAAGAGCAAGTTCTACTTTGCCATAGATTTTCCTTATTAATTAAAAATAAACTGATTATTTAAAAAAGAAATAAATAAAAAACTGAATACAATTATATTCTGAAAAACTTTAGAGAATCTCAGTATATTCTAGAATATTAACCTAATTTTAAGTAGTCTCTGACCCCGGAAATAACTTTTGCTACATTATCTTTTGACACTCAGAGCTGAAAAATAAAGATGAAAAGAAAAGGATAATGAGAGGGTATAAAAAGACAAGTAAATTATGAAAAGAAAAAAAAATAATCACAACACCTTATACATATACACACACACACACATGCAATGAAGAAAAATCAACATAATATCAATAAAAAGGTGCATAAAAAAAATTTTTTTAACTTGATATAAAAAGGAAAACGAGAAAATTTTCAGACATTTGGTGATATCTCCTGATGAGTGGACCGAACAATTACAGAAAGGGTCATCTATGAAACTCATGCCAGAGTAGAAGTGGGAATATAACATCAATTAGCTAAGTGATAAATTTTATATAATTCTCGAAATATGTGTGTGTGTGTGTGTGTGTGTGTGTGTGTGTGTGTGTGTGTGTGTGTGAGTGAGTGAGTGAGTGAGTGAGTGAGTGAGTGAGTGAGTGAGTGAAAGAGAGAGAGATCGGATGTTGGATGCATTCCAGTTTTCATCCTATTTTGATGAAATTTTTTTTTTGTTAGATAATTCTTCAGTGCCAGTTTTGAGTTCAAATTGTTAGCAACAATGGCACCTCCACTACTTCCTGTCCATTATAACTCTCAGGAGCGTTTTCTGTTCTTGGATACATATCTTTCATAAAAACTTTAATAAAATAGTTTAAATTATTACAATAATTATTTTGCCCCCAGCCCTTCAAATTGTTACCCCCCCTCCCTCCCAATTTGGGGAATGTGCTTCAGTTGCACCCAAATGTTGTTACTAATACTGATTTTTAGATTGGCCAACTTTAAACTTAAACTGCTCCAACTGAACGGCTAAAATTCCCAGTAATGAAAGACCTGGTCAAAGAAGAGTTATACTGCTAATATATATAAAAAATGATATATAAAAATTTATATATCAAGAACAAATTTCTACTTTGTCAAAGACCTTGTGGAGAAAATTGTGGACTATATATATATATATATATATATATATATATATATATATATATATTCCACTCGTCAGGGGATATCAGTAATTTACTGCTTATACTTGTTGATTTTTCTTTTATATGCACTTTTCATTAGTGGATGCTGTTTTTCTTTTTTTCATAGTGTATGCGTGCATGTGCTCCATCCACCTGTCTGCGTGTGCATGAAAATTTGAGTTGGAAATTCATTTTAAAATGATTCTGAGCAATTAGCAAATATATGTACATTGAATAAGTGATTTAGGAATAAATTCTAAGAAACACAGCAGATCTGAAGGACACCTTACAGAAATCTGATCAGTTTTTATTTTCCTAGTATCGTGATATGCACAAAAAGGTCATTTTTCCTATTAAAACATGTGTTTTGAAATTTATCCTTTTATTATCATAATTTAGCTGTCTTATTGGTGAAATGAGCAGTTTTACTGTTAGAAAGTTGTTTGGCTGCTTATAACTTGGGCTTTAATAAGAAAATTTATTATTTATGATGAGAATTTCCAACATCTCCACATCAAAAAAGAAAAAAACTTTCCTCCCCATCACACACTAAATATATAAAATTACAAGGCTGGACTTTAACTAAGATAAGGCTTCTAATTGTTTTAAATGGTCAGATTAACCTGCTGGAGTAGTTAAATCATAGAGCAAATTGAGGTAGCAAGGAGAAATAATTGCAAAATTATCTATGGTGTAAAGTTATCCTTGTTTGCAAATTATGTAGATTATGTTTACTTTCATTGACAATGCCTGTAAAACTAGTGCACCTAACAATTTTCTTTTCTTCTTCCTCATTTTATCATAATACTTGCTCCATCTTTCGCAATTTTATCCTGATATTTTGGCTCAGTCTCCACTTAATTTTAACAAATGCCTGTAAACTAGTCCAACTTGTAAATTCCTCTTCTCTCCCTTTGCTAACTCTTATGGACTATGGACACTGGAAACAGCAGCTATTAACTTAGCCTATGTGATCATAGTTAAACACACCCCTATGAATCATCACAGCTGCTGGCATGGCATTCTAAATCGGTATCTTTCAAACACATAAGCTTCTACTCACTAAGATGAGATACAATGGGTGCTAAGGGACAATCGTTCTCTGATGTGATCCTGATTGAGATCCATTGAGCTCAACAGTGAGGGAAGATGCTCAATATATATCTCAAAATTACTTAAACTAACAAACACCAAATAGGCAGATTTGCAAGAATGCTACTCAACAATACACCATCAACAAAGAATAAATTAAAAATGGTATATAATAAACCACTTTGTTTAGTTTTGATTGACTGAAAAGGCATTTGACTCAGTAGAAGATGCAACAGTTTTAATATACTAGAACAGAATATTAACAAAAACTATTTAAAAGTTTTCAAAAATATATGCACTAACAGTATTGTGATAATTCAACTACACAAGACAGATAAAAATGGGACAAGGAATGAGGCAAGGGATTTCACTTAAACTATTTACAGCAAGCCTTGAAACTATTTTCTGAAAAATGAATTAAGGGAGGTGAGTAAATATAAATGGAGAATATCTAAAAACCATCTATGATTTACTGATGATATTTTCTTAATATCTGGATCATCGGACGACTTAAAAAAAAAAAAAAATGCTAAATGATCTGAATAGGGAAAGTTTAAAGATGAACAGAAATAAAACAAAAGTTTAATTTAAATGTTTCAAAAAAGATCATAAAAATAGAAAATGAAGAATTGGAAGACTTCCAAAAAAATGCATATAGAGTGGACAGTAAATTAAAAAAAACAATTAGCAAACTTGCAAATTAAATAAACAAAGTGAAAAGCATTTAACAAAAGTCAAGATATAATGAAAAGCACATTAATATGCTTAAAATGAAAAACTTAGAAATATGCAAAGAGCAATGCTAGAGACAAACATTGGTCAGAGAATTGACCAAAATAAGAAATATAAAAGTGATTAAAAGACAGAAGATAGAGATGGGTGAAAAGTATAGCAAGAAAAGATAACAGATGGAGTAAAAGGTTGCTAATAAATGAAATAGAAAAATAAATGGAAGATGATAAAATAGAGGGGTTTCTAAGAAGATAACAATTATGGTAGTCATAAAAGGATTTTGGAAGAGCATTTTTCCTACAGTGGTTGTAAATTATGATAGAATTTTATTACCTGTAATAGTATTTACCAGTATCTTGCAAGTCAAGAATATCACAGCTAACACTTATTATTGTTTTGTTTAACAACAGCTGAAATATCCACACACATTGTTGATTTTGTTTTGCTATAACTATTCTTTAAGTGCTCTGTTCATTAAGGATGTAAGTGGTCATAGCTCTCCACTATTTCCATGACAGTCACTGGATTAAATAATGAAATGGCTTATCATTGACTTCTCTAAGGTTTTGCATTCAGAGTTGTCCATCTCCTAGACTGGTTGCCAATCAAGGCAAGAGACTTTTGCTATTCATCGTCATAATGAGAAGGTTAAATAACTATGACCAATAAAACACTTGTCGTTTGTCATTTTATCTAGACATAACAATTCCTTTTTTCTTTCTTTTTTTTACTTTTGAAACGGCAATAGAATGTAAAAATGCATTTAAAGCAAATATGAACTGAAAAGTCCAATAATTACAATTCAAATTTGTTTAATGGAACACCATTTCCTGTGCTTTTAGTTATATAATTTTTGTTTTAATTCAGAAAGTAAAACTAATGAATTTATTCTGTCCAGACCATCTTCAGATAGAATCTTACCAACCATTAGATTTGATGAGAAGCTAAATTCAAAAATAAATAACTAATCACCAATTTCAGTTCCATGTCAAATATATACAAAATAAAAATGTTAATCATGCCACACTTGCACTAATAATATAAATATTGCACATACACAAAATTTTCAGTTAAACAATTATTTTACAAGCAATGCTGAAAAATTCTTGGCCCACAACAAAGAATTAGAAGCTATGGTAGTATTCTTTATTGAAATTTCATGCGTAGGGCTAGATGTTATTTTATTAAGAGTAGGTTATGATTGTGCATTGCAAGATGTTAAAATTGGAACTATTGGTTGTTTTATACTGAATTAAATACAAAAGTCACCTCTCTACTTTATTAAAAGTCAAATTGCATTTTAAAGGGGAAAAAATTCATTTTTACAAATAAATCTTTTATAAAATGATGTGTGCTAAGAATGACGTGTACAAATTATCTTTCATGTATTGTACCTGTTCATGGACAATCTGATTATGACTCCACAACTACCTATTCTTTGTAGTTCTAAGTAATGTTTGTCCCCTTTATATAGGTTACTAGTCATTTCCTTCTACCCATCTTGCCTTCAATATGGCTTATGAGTGTCAAATTCTTCAAGCCCTCTTTCCTCATATGTGTCAGAAATGTCAACTGTCCCTTTCTCATTCTAAGTACATTCTAAGTTTCATTCCTTGAAATTATTATAAAGTACATTAGAAATTCAATGTTTATTAAATAATTAACAGAAAAGTGTTACTTACTGTTATTACTAATATTAATGAAAAATATAGCTTATCCTGGACAATGGTACCTTGTTTCTCCTCAATGTATTTTTATTCCCTTGAGAACCTCACAGACTTAACCTAAAACCGCTTTTCAAAACAGTTTTTAAAGTCATCTTTTAAGCTTGCGATCAGTTGCCTTGTTGCATTCTCTTTAATCTTTACTCATGTATACAGTCTGAAATTCTCCTTTTCAACAGCAATTTCAACTTTAGGAAAAGCCAAGAGTTGCAGGAAGCTAAATTGGCCTGGGGCAAGGATGCTGATAGATCTGAGTGATGTGATATTTTGCCAAAACCCTCTGAATAAAACATTGTGAATGCAATAGTCACACAGTACCAAAGCTAACTGAACAGTGCTTCACAGCAAACTTTGATCCCATTGGAGATTGTCCATGCATATGTAGTAAGGTCCCCTCTTATATCAAGGCCATGCAACCTGTTCTTAAGATATTTAAAATGGCTGGATGATTTCTGAAGTAACTTTATATTTATATATTAAATGATTCTTAAAATTACTAAATTATCAAAGTAACCCAACTCAAAGTATAGGATGAAATGGCTACTAATATATTAATCTTTGATTATATATTCTTTTATCTATAATAAAATGGTCATAGATACAAGATTGTAAAGGTTTTTCATAAAAACTACTCAGTAATTCTGGTCACAAAGGTAGATTCTATATAAAATATAAGCTTCTGCTTATATTCTGTATTTTATAGAAAATATATAGAAAAATATAAGCTGCTGCTTTTTTGTGCTGTATCCCTTTAGGTCTTGGGCAATCATAGCTCTCCACAACTTCCTGTCCTTAGTAGGTTTTAGTAACATTTGTCTTTTTACTCTCCTAATCCCTGTACTGTCAACCATTTACACAAGCTCATGAGGTAGGTTATTCACTGCTGTCCTCTGTCCTTCAGTATATCCTGCGAGTGTCAAATTCTCTAGACTCTTTCCTCATTATGTGCCATAGAAATTTCAATTATCTTTTTCTGATTTAAAGTACGTGTCCTTTTTGTTTTTATTTTTCGTAAAACTTACTTGTTCACATATTCTCAGCATCCTTCTGTAGAACCATATTTCTGTTGCTTCAAGCCTCTTCATCTGTGATGAGATTGTCCAGCATTTACTACCATAGAAGAGGATCAATATTGCATAACAGTTCAGACTTCTTTTCTTTGCGTCTTTTGAAATTTTCCAGTTTCTTAATATTTTGCTTAGATTTTGGAAGGCAACTTTCACTATTTCCATGAGCCTGTAGATTTTGGTGTTGCCATTTCCATCCTCAGTTAAAATACTTCTTAGATACATAAATTTTTCATACTTGATCAATTTTGGTGTTTCCAATTTGTAGTTTGCTGACATCTGTATATTCAGTCTTCTTACAATTAATGTTTAAATATAAGCAGTAACACTAATTATCATTTCTTTGCCTCATTAAATACAACAGCTACACAATCTCGTTAAGGATAAAAGAAATTTAGAGATGTCACAATTTACAGTTGCAGAACAGATAAAGAGAAATCTGTGCTAAATTTATAGAAAGAACGTCTATAGTGCATTAAAAATTTCCAACATTTTCTTTAACTGATAATTAGTAAAATAATAGTAATAATATTAGCTTGTTAATAAGAAAAACCATAGTAATAAATGGTAAAGCTAATAATAAAAATAATAAACCTAATAAATAATAGTAACAAATAAAGCTATTAAATAAAATAAGTTTATTAAATATTAATAATAAAAATTTATTACAAATGAAATTAATAATAAATAAAAGTAAGAAATAAACCTATTAAATGATGGTACTAAATATTAATACAATCTTTGCTACTTTCAATTCATCCTGTGTATGATGATAAACTACATCCAGCAGCAAAGACTGATCAGGAGATTTTGAGGAGCATGGAACCAACTCTTAATTGTTGTTTCCAGGTTCACCCTGACCTGGGATGGTAACACCTGTTAAGGTCCCAGCTGGGGTCAAAACACTATGAAAGTATACAAATAGATTTTTATAGTAAAAATACCAACAATGCATTTTTGTGAAAAAAATCACTAATGCTGCCAAGAAAATCAAATTTTTAAATTTCAGTGTTAAATATATAAGGAGTTGATATACTGCTTAAAAAAAAAACAAAAAAAAAAAAACAAAAAAACACACAAACTACTTTCAATTTAATTTAAATTTTAAGCAAATTTGAACCTAGAAACCCCCCACCAAAAAAAAAAAAAAAAAAAAAAAAAAAAAAAAACCCTAAAACAAAATAAATAAAAACTGAGTGACTGTTCTGCTTGAAAAATTTGGGAGTAGGTTAACAATTTTTGTAGATTAGCATTCATTAGACCATACTCAAAGTACATTTATTACAATTGAAAGGGGGGGCTCTTCATAATATAAATAGTGTCAAATAGATCTCTGAATTTTAAAATTTGTCAAAAGAAAAAAAAAAAAAAAAAAAAAAAAAAAACAACTTTTTTTTAGGACTTATTGTCTTGAAATTATTGACAAAGAAAGAAACTCCAACATTTTTAATATTGAATTAACCATTCTTTATGGCGGTTATTTGTAAAAAGAAAAAATATAAACTATAAATATAAGACAATTAAGTATGAACTTTTACTTGTGAAAAGAAAGTTGCATTGTGTGATGTTAACTAAAATATCACATGTTGTACTGCTCAACATAGTTTAACTGTAGCAAATAGAGAAAATGGTTAGTTGATTCCTGTATGACTTGTAAGCCATACAATGACCTGATAAGCGGATGTAGTTTTTAACAATGTCACAACCTCCAGAACTCTGACAAATGTTAATTGCCGACAGAGAATTCACTGTCTAATGCCTGGGAAACATGACATGTAAAAAGAATTGTTGGATCACAAATTACAACAGGGGGAGGTACTGAATTTCTATGCAAATCTTGCTTGTATTTTAAATAATCACTGATTGTAAATGGAACTTTTTTTCTTCTCTTTTTCAATTCAATACCATGGTATTTGAATTACTAAAAGAATGTTTATTACTTAATAATTACTATGTAGTCCAACTACTTTCCCCCCCCCCACACACACATGCCGAAAAATTAAAATCTAACAATGGAAAATGCACTTGGAATGAAAGTCATAACAAAATAGGTTAATTGAGGAGAAAATCATTTTCTTTATATTTTTCCATTAAATGTTTTCATACTTCATGATTAAATGACTTGATTTTTTTTTTATTTCTTTAAAAATTTTGGATAAAAAAAATTAAATGTATGTTTTCTTTTTTTTTTTTTTGTTTTATTCATGACAATTCAGGTATTCTTTAGTACAATTCAGGTATAAAAAAAAGACTTTATTAAATTTAGGTACAATATCATTGAATAGTAAAGTTTGCTACACTAGAATCTTTTGCAATATGAGGATATATGTTGAAATCTTCACAATATTATTGTTGAAGGCTTCCTCTGCCCATTTGAAACTCCCTACTGTGTTTATATTTACAGTGCTACAACTATGCAATATATTTTAACAGAATGAAATATATATATAAAAATGTAAAGAAAAGATAGGCAAAAAACAATATTGCATTTTTATTAAAAAAGTATTTATTTTAATCATTATTGTTTTTAAAATATTGGGAGTATTTTGTATGTAAAATAATAAAACTTTTAATTTTTCCAAAAATATGAATGAAAATTTATTGTACTAAACTATGCACCCTAGTAAAACCAATTGTACATTGTACCCCCTTACCTGTTTGCCCTTCTCCCCAAAATTTGGTTTTGATCAGCCAATATATGGCTATTTTAGAGGGTGTATGACAGACAGAAGGGTTAACAGAAGCTACAGAATTTTAAATTTTTACCAGTAAATGTCCAGATAATGGAAAATAAAATGTATATAAGTTGATGCACATTACTTTATAATGCACAAAATATGGCATATTGTGTTTTTAGCTTTTCCTTGTCCATATGCGAGAAAGGTCAGCTTAAATTTACAATCATCTCATTGGACAGCCAAAGTACAGATGACCAAAAATGACAAAACATGTCACACTATATTTTTAGCTTTTCTTACACATGTATGATGATTTTTTAAATTTACAATGGTCTCATGAGACAGCTGAAGTGCATATAATCAAAACTAACAAAAATATATTCCTGTCACTAAAACACAGATGGGCAATATACTTGTCTTCTATGTGCTATAATCCTTTCAGGATATTAGTGATCATGGTACTCCACAATTTCCTGTCTTTTGTAGCTCTTAATAAATTTTGTCTTAAAAAAAAAAAAAAAAATAGCAATTTGTAATCATGTTTGAAAACAATAATTTAACAGTTTAATTTTTTGGGGGATATTTTTCAAATGTATCTAAAAGACTAAAGTTTGTTTTTTCAGTGACTGTCAGCTGACCAATCATAATTTTGAATGAATCGAGCAACCGGTAAGCCCATATTTGATGACCTTACCTGTATATTTCAAATATTTATTGCTTAATAAATATGCACAGATCTTTGTAATGGTTTTAACATTGAAGAAAAGGTTTTACTATTTTTGTGTGTGTGTTTGTGTTTTTATAGCACAAAGATCAATGTTCCATTGGAAAATAACAAGAGAAATCTGACTTGCACAGACGGGACTTCAACCTGGGAGAAAAATAAACAGAATATAATGAATACTAATGAGCTTAATTATGTAATTAATATGGAAGCTAATAATTGAGTAGCAGATAATGGTGGAGTAGAGAGTATTGGCTGTTACTTAAGCACATATAATGAATAAAAAATAAAATGAGAGAATGTTTATGGTTTCGTCTTTTTTGTATCAAGGAAAAAAAGATCAATAATGAATCAGTTTGTATTGGATTAAACTAGGAAATTTTTATACACACACACACATAATAAATTATATATAGATATATATATATATATATATATATATATATATATATATATATATATATATATATATAGAGAGAGAGAGAGAGATTTTAAAATCAAGCAGCTCAGAACTATTCTTATTCATTTTTCATCAAAACATAAAACAATTAAATAGAATGTTTTGTGGCAATTTGTATGCTTTCAATTATGTACATTCATACACATAATTAAACAAAACAATGCTATCTTATTCTTATTGCTGATTTTATATCAAACTAATGTTGTCCCTCATATGCCAGTGTGTTGATGTTGGGAGTATATTTTGCTATTGTGGATAACATTTTATGATTTTACTTTATCCATACTTCAGCTGTCCTTTGAGATGCTCAGAAATTTAAGTAAGCTTTCACCACAACTAAGTAAGCAGTACTTATTTAAAAAAAAAAAAAAAAAAAAAAAAAAAAAAAGCTCATTGTAGTGGACTCGCTTCCAATACAACCAGATACACAGCATCAGGCTCTTTAAATGTAGACCAGATGTATCTCATTTTGCAATGGTCTACATTCCAAGTTGTTATAAAGTATTCACTTTTCATCATTCATCCAAATTTGTTTAACAAATGGAATATTTTTAAATAGGATTTTTCACTTAACTAATGTGGAAGCTACACATGACAGCAACTCATAACTGATTCAATGTTAATTTCATCTTTGAATTGAGTCGACGTGCAAGACACCCATTGTAAACAAATGAATTTCTTGACTATATTTTAAGTAGTTATTTTTTAAATAGTCGGTTTTATGTACTGTGTCCCTTCTTGATATGAGTGATCATAGCTCTTTACAACTTCCTTTCCTTCATAGCTCTAAGTCATTACTATCCCTCCCAGCCCCTGTTCTACCATCCATTTATACAAGCTTGTGAGGTAGGTTACTGTAGGTTTCCCTCTGTCCCTCAATATGTCCTATGAAGGTCAAATTCTCCAAGCCCTTTTTCCTCATTATCTGTACTAGAATTTCAACTGTCTCTTTCTGATACTAAGTACATGTCCTTTTTTTTTTTTTTTTTTTTTTTTTCATTTTCCTTAAAGCTTCATTTTGGGATCTGTCTAGTTGTTAAAACATCTTGGTCAAAATAGTTACAATGATATTCACAATAAGACATGTGTCCAAAATAGCAGAAGACTATTCAGATACCAATTTATCCTGATTATTTTATAGTTGAAATATGCACTTACCTCGAGCATTGTGATAAAAAGCAATATAAGGAAAGAAAAACTAAATAAAAATTTAATAATCATATAATAATTGTGCTTGTCTCTCCTTTCATTAGTTCCTTAGTTCACACGACCATTACGCCCTGCCAATAGGTCATAAATAATGAACTAGTCCCTTTTGATTGTGTGGAAAGAGAGAAAAACACTACTTGGTTTCAGTTAGAAAATGAAAGAACAATGGCAAGATGGTGTTTCATGTCTCCTGTCAATACCTCATAAATAATGGACTATTCCATTTTGATTGTATGGAAAAACAAAAGACAGTTCAGGGACACTACTTGGTTTCAGTGAGAAAATAAATGATAGAAAGAAATAAAGAGAAGATAGAAGTGTTCAGCAGCTGTTTCAATGAAATGGAAAAGTTGTTAAATTTCAAACCTTTTCATTTGTACCCCCTTACTTCTTAAAATAACAACCACCATTCATATTTATGATTTTTATTGTAATATTTTGTTAAGGTTTTTAAGCTTAAAAATTTAATGATGTGATAGGGGAATTTCTACAGACATTTCATTGTCATAGCTTATTCAATCATTAACTCAAGAATTAAGATTCATCACAAAATTCAAATAAGAAAATGGAAATTTTCACAGGTCTTTCTAGTGAAAATAATTCACAAATAATTTAAGAACATGGATTGCTACTTCTACTAATACACCACCAATTATGTTCTAGAACTATACCAAATAATCCATTCTGCCAGACTATCAGGTGACATAATGATGGCTCAATAGTAGACTTCTGACCCACTAATGCGCATCTATTAATTAGCTATAATTTACTTCTTCTATGTGTTATGTCTAATCAGGTTGAGGGGGTGATCATAGCTCTTCATAATTTCCTATCCCTTGTAGCTCTAAGTAATGTGTTTTTGCCATCCTACCCACCTGATGTTCCTCCATCCCTTCACACAAGGTAGAATCTGGTAGATAATCCACTGTCTCCCCTGTTCCTTTTACTGTCAATATGTCCTGTGAGTATCAAATTTTCCAAATGTAACAAACTTCATGAAAAGAGTGCAATATTTAGTCTTCATAGTATTTATAAGGACTTTTACTACCTCCTTGTCACCAACTATCTAAAAAAAAACAAAAAAAAACAAACATCTGTAACAGTTTTTAAAAGCCAGTTAAGCAATTACTGAATTGACTAACTTTTATCAAAAACAATGTTTCTATAAGTCATTTTATTTTAAATATGCAGTTTACAATTTTCTGTTGTCAGAAATCATTAATAGCATAATAAAAGTTAATTTTGGATAACAAAAATTGACATTAAAAACAGTCTAAAACTTGCTTTAAGTATACACAAGTATAACTTTATTGTTTTGGTAACTTTATATATGTCATTTATCTTGCTATTAAAACCAAAATTAAAACTTCAAAAGAAGATACTTAAAATATTATAAAACATTTTAAAATTTGTTTTAAAAGTCCATGATCACTGTGACAACTTAATGTTTTTGGTACTGACTTAGTTGAAAGGAGTAATATACAAGTTATGTCATTTTATACAGGTATATTTTTGGGTTGTTTGCAAAATATAAAAAAGGTATATCCAGAAGTGTATAAAGTTGCATGTCTGGATACACCATTCATATGTTGCTGCTATCCCCACTCACAACTGTCCAGAGATAAAAAGGGGGATAAAATCCTAAAGGGAAGAGAAAGAGAAAAGGAAAAGGTCCGTGTTAGTTTTAGTGTTAATTGGTTAAGCTAAGAATACCAGTAGTTTAACAGACTAGAGGTATAGATTGGGGGGAAAAAACTCCATCCTACTTTAAGTGGGGTATAATCTTGGGGAAAACTAGGTTAGAAGTGAACCTCTCAGGAATAACTAATTATTCCTCATTTTCAAGTCTTCACTCTTCTGCTATACTCCCCCCCTTTCTCAATTCCTGTGTCGATGCTTTTAGTAGGTGATAAGACAGATCTTTGCATGAAACATTTTTCCACAAAGGTAAAACCTGATCATTGGATCCAATCCTTGTTGTATTTTGGCAAAAGTCTTGTCTTTGCCACTTGTCCTTTTTGTTTCTGTATCATTCTTGTTTGAAAAGATTTTGAGCAGTCAAAGTCTTTTGATGCCAGAGTGAACAATTTGTTGTTAGTCCCTCCTAGTTTTGCCCTTTTGTCTGTTTCAGTCGATTCTTAAATATAACAGTATGAATATATCCAAACTCCTATCAAGAGTGCCAAATATATACTTTAACAAGAGTTTGTAAAGATAAGAGGAAATACAGATCAGGAAGAAAATGGTAAAAAAAAAAAAAAAAAAAAAAAAATGGGGGTCAAAAGGCACAGGAAACAGAAGAAACTAATGAAAGAGAGAAATAAAGTTGTCCATACAATCATAGATATGTTTTATACATTATAAAACGAGATATATATATATATATATATATATATATATATATATATATATATATATGTCTACAGCTGTAAAGAAAGAAATGATTGCCAGATGAAATTTTTTTATCTTTTATAATAAACACTGCTAAGGAAATACTTTTCAAAATGATTCCAGCTTAGACTTCCTATATTTACTGATTGATTGCACTACAGTAAACCTGTAGTCAATGATTTCCTTCTAGGCGAGTCATAAGTTTTATATAGTGTTAGATTTTATCATTTCCAGTTAATCAGATATACGCGACTTGTCAGGTTACAATAACAAAGATGTTAATATGTAAAACTAAATAAGAGCAGCACAAATACAAGGAATGTTTCACAAAACACTAACTTCTAAATATTGATTGATTTAGAAGTTATTTCTATTCAGTCGCTGCGAGTTATTACATTTGTTAACATCAATTTCTTATGATATTCTTATGCCTTTGTATTTCTTTAATTCTGCAACCTCGGAACCTAGACATTGTCAAACTACATAAAACAGTACAAAGCAAAATATAAACTACTTATGTAAAACATTTTTCTAATAATGTGGTTAAAAAAACAAAACAAAAAAAAACAAAAAACAAAAGAAAACTTAATTTCACAAACAGTGAACAAAGTGTGAGAAAAAAAATCTGTTAGCATAGCTAGATGCAACTGTAAGTTTTAATTCAACTGTAAATTGATGAGACCTTGTTGCTAATCTAGTACTGTGCTTAAATTCATAAAGTGTAGATACCATAGTGGAAAGTTCATCTGAATATTTACAATGAAAGAATATATAGAAAAAAAGCATAGGGATGCTACATTATGATGGGAAAGTGAATCTGAGACACCAGGTCAGGACCAATAATATTGCTGATTCTTGTTTGGATTTTATCAAGAATTTCTGATCAAAAAATCTCTTCTCTCTCAAAAGAGTTGTTAATCTGTTTTTAACAACTGTTTTGAGAGAAGAGATTTTAAGATCAGAAATAATTAAATTAATTTAGTTTTTTTGTTTTTTTTTTAATTGCAATTCTATAAAAATTAAATTCTATCTAGAGTTCAAGTTCTTAAGATACTTGAACAACCAGCGTATCTTTCAAAAATACTTGATGCCCATATTTTATTAAAAACAAAATATGTTGCAGTCTATTGTAACAAAACAACAGTAATGCACATCATCATAATGGTACAGTAATGCACAATCTGTAGCAATGATGTTTTAATGCACAATCAATAGTGACAGCACGAATGCACAATCAACAACAACACAGTAATGCACAATCAACAACAACACAGTAATGCACAATCTATTGCAATGATGCATGTAATTTCTTCTGAAGTCAGTTGACATTTCCTAATAATGAAGAAAATATTGTTAGCAAACATTTTAAATAAAATCAATGTAGACATGCTACTGCATTTCATTTAAGATTAGACATATTTTTCTTAAAAATTAGCTTAAATAGCCCTGCATTTCATTAAGGATTCCTTTCAGTGGAGGAAAAAAAAAAAAAAAAAAAAAAAAAAAGATTGGTCATTTTTTTTTTTTAAGTATTTTATGTTTATCTTACATGCTATTTAATATATTTTTTAAATGATCCTCCAATAAATTTGAAATATTTAATGGCATTTTCAGGAGACAAAGTTCATTATTTGTTTAGCAAAGCCTTACTCGACAATTCTATTTAATGTGTATTGATGTAAATTGATCTTTAATTTTTCTCTTCTTCACATTTTAATTACAAGATTTGAGCTACTTCTCCTTTTTCCAGGAAAAAAAAAAAAAAAAAAAAAAAAAAAAAAATTATCATGAAATCACTTAAAATGTTTAAATTCCTTAATGTTTTTGATGTGAAGGCCTAATACATATTAAAAATTCTAGCAACCTGGTCAAAAGACGTGACAGATTACATTATGTTTGCATCCTTTAAAAAATACATCACTTGTTTTTGCTTTATTTTAATTAATTCTAAATAAAACTTTAATCACAATTAAATAACTAACATTTACAAAAAAAAAAATTATGACATAGCAAGTTGTGTAAGAATTAAGTTAGGCAGACAGTGAATTTTTAGTACTCCTTGCTACATGCCAAATTTATCTAATTCTTTTTTTCTTTAATAATATCATATTTTATAGAATGTTTGGAAATACAATCTAAAACCATTAATTATAACAATTAATTAGAAGATAGTTTTTTTTTGGGGGGGGGAGGGGGTTACAGAGTTTTATTCCAGAATTTCAAAATGAAGAATACAAAAAAAAAAAAAAAATTGTTCAAATCCTAAACTACTATATTTTACAGCATATAAAGCCTGCCCCTTTTCCCACACCCTCAAAATATCTCCTGGGTTTTACATGTGAAGTTTAGGTACGAGGTAGGTCAACTAATGTTTACCTAGTAGATTGCCATTACTTCTACCTAACTCCCTCATACTGTACGTAAATGATGGAGAAGGCAGGATATAATACACAACAGCTACAGTAGTTTTGCTTTTAATTTTAACTTTACAAATTATAATCAGCTTTTCATTAATAAATTCTTCCCAACAAATATGAGCCCAACTGTATCTGGTTATTAATTTAAAACTATTGCTTAATACTAAAAGCCATCTACTACAAAAAAAAAGACTTAAAATTATTATATACATGTGAACTATTATCCTCATCTTTGCTGTTGCTATAACATTTCGGCTGTTGTGCTCACAGCTTTCAACAAATGCATGTTTATCCAGGCAACCTACAAGAAATTCTGAACTAAAACCTTTATTTAATCTACAAGAAGTAGACCATTTTTATTCCACAAGGATGAAGGCGAAACAAATCCTTCAATCAGAACTTACCGTATATTTATAGTCTTCATATGTAAGATTCATTATTAGATGTAGCAAATACTAAATTGAGCTTCATTTTTTATCCATATACAAAAAATTTAAATGAACATTCAAGTCAATTTATTCAAAAACTGGCATAATCTATACTAAAAGTTTTAATAAATTTATTTAGATGTTTTGCTTATTTAATTTTTTTAACAAGTAATTTTTACAGGTAAGGTAGAAAAATATTTAGATAAACTTTCAGTTGTCAATCAAACTGTCAACACCTAATCAAAACACCTGTGTTATAAAATGCATTTCTGCAATATTTTAAGTTAAAAGTAATATTTGTTTCAAATCAGCTAATATTCCTCAAATAAAGTTTCAGAAATATTTTATTTTTGAAAGATTTTTTAGTCAATAGAATTACATTTTGCTGACAGATGATTAAAAATGAGCAATCATTTAAAAAAAAAAAAAAAAAAAAAAAAAAAAAACTACTTCCATTCAATTTAAATTAGTTTTGAAATACAGCAAAGTATTATTAAATGAAGCTGATACATATCTATTAGTCATGATTTAAGTAGTTTTTATTTTAGTTTTAATTTCAAGCTAATAAATTAAATTTAATATTTCCTATAATTGCTTATAAGAAATATTAAATTTAATTTATTATCGTGAAATTAAAATAAAAACTACTTAAATCATATAACTAACAGATATGTATAAGCTTCATTTAATAACAATTCACTAGTTCGTCTCTGAGCACACCATTCATAACTTACTTTTGTGAAGCCAGGTTATCAAATATATTAAAACACAATAAATTTAAGATTCATCAATAATACTTGGGTGTAATGAAAACACTTTCATTATTTATTCCATTCCCAGTAAAATTATATTCAGAATTTGTAAATTAATATGTTGGGGGGGGGGGGGAAAATTTCATTAATGATCTACTTAAAAGCATCCTATTGTAATTTCTTTCAGGTAAAAAGGAGCATTAATACCTGTTAATATTTTTGACTTCCTTAAGACAACCCAACCACATTGAAAAGTACATTAACAATAGAATATGAAAGAAAATAAACAGATTTATTTTCAAGTCAAATCCAGATGAATTTAAACACACACACACAAATTGAAAATAGATATTATTTTAAATTGTTAAAATAAGTAGCCCATAATGACCTGAAATACAGAATTTAAAAAAAAAAAAAAAAAAAAAAAAAATATAACAGAATTTTCAATTTTTGTTAACCATTTTTTAGACAAGAATTTGTTTTGCTCTTCAGACCAGCATGTTCATTGAGTTATACTCACAACATCTCAGCCATTGTATTCTCTGGCTCTTTTCATGTGTCAAGAGACATGGCCTAAGTGTTTGTTAAAAACATATTTCTTGGCAGTTATGAGTTCAATCTCTGGGTTTGGTAGTGCTGCAAAGTCACATACTCTGGTTTAGTAAAGAACTAGTCTTAGTGAATAAGACTAATGAGTATTAATTGATATGAGTTATCTTCCCTAAGAATATAAAAGCTCTATAAAAACACTATTGGAGTTTGAGCCAAACCCTTTATCCAATACACAACTGAATTCCAGAGAAGATTAGTGAGTAGGAAGACAGACACCTGGAAAAGACAGAGGGTACAATGGTCAAAACTGTGATTAACAATCAAGATGTATATGCTGGTCTAAATAGAAACACATATAAGAATTTTGAATATATAATAAAAATATAGTTTTAAAAGGTAAATATATTTACCCCATCTCCCCACTGAGACATGTGACATAAGGCTGGGTTTCATGTGGCTCAATCTGAGTATGTACACAAAAGTCAGGGCCAAAGCAAAAGTAATAATGAATTTTTAAATTTATAAGTAATCCACATTTCAAAAATATTTGTCATGACTGCAAAACTGATCAATGACCATTTCTATCTAAAGTGTCTTTAGCAGAATTGCCTTGGTGTTGAAACATTTTTTAACATGTAATCAATGTCTTGAAATAATTTTAATCATTTCTGTCCATCTTTAAATACTTTGTTAAAAGCAATGTTGTATAATACAACTATGAATATATATATATATATATATATATATATATATATATATATTTTCTCAATTTTGAAACTCAGTATCTCATTTGTGTACATGTGTAGTCACAACAAAATAAACAAACCCAATCCATCATACATCTTTTCTTTCAAAACTATTCTTTAGATAAATAGATATATAATTATTTTTTTTAAAATATGATTCCATCGCTACATAAGAGTTCTCATGTTTCAAAAACAGAAGCTAAAAACTTCAATTTAATTATAAAAATTAAATTGAATTAAAGTACTCAGCGGTTTCATCCTCAAGCAAATTTTGGAATAACTAATCTTGAAATTTATCAACATAACTAATATTTTGATACAATATGTTAACCCTCACGCCCCTTATTAAAAAAATTTGGTTTCGCCATTTTCATATTAATTAATATTAGAAATGTATACGCTTATAAAGCTCTGTAAATTTCAAAATTAGTTATTCCAAAATTCACTTGAGGATGAAAGAGCTGGGTACTTTGATTAAATTTAATTTTTAAAATATAATTATAATTTAGGCTCTACTTGTGTATTGAGCACTGTTTTTCCTATATATTTGCACACACACACACACATATATATATATATATATATATATATATAATAGCTGGCCACTTGAATTCAAGGATACCCTTCTATTAGGTAGCTAGCCAATCTATTGCAGACACTCAGGTACATTTGTGTTTATTCAACACCCACAGAGCCCACCTGTGGTTTATATTGCAACTATGCTGAGCAGACCTTAGTTACAGTTCCTGGGAGAGATCATGTTATCTAGTGTGATCAACAATCTGAACAAGGTCATGCACACTCAAACCCTCGGTCATGATGACTTGTGACTTTGTGGTAGCTTAGCTATCAGTGGTCCCCCAAGGATTCCGTCTACCCAATCTCACTCACAACGCTTAGGTCAACCCGTGGTCTGGTTTTCAGGCACTTTCCAAAAGGTGCCGCACCACATGCTGGAATCGAGCCCAAAGACCAATAACATCAGGTAGTCTCCTTCCTGACAAATCAACAGTGTTGAGATTCAAACCTGGATCTCATGTTCAGAAAGCGAACATTCTAACCACTCAGCCACACGCTTATATATATATATATATATATGAGCTAGGCTTAAAACATATGGGGCTTGCATATCTCTCATCGCAATCATCATGAATTAGTTCACATTCAACTAGACAGTCTCAAATGACAGTAACATATTAAATGGCCTAGTATTCTAATTCAGCTTGTATAAGAAATTATATTCATGGTAGTATAAGTTGTAAACACATAATGTAAAAGACTTAACTGTTACATATGAATGGTCCACTTATTTGTTTAGAGCACTATTCCAAATGATAATTCTCATTTATCTTCCATTTTCAGGATTTCATTCAAACCTATATAGACTTTAATTAAAATATTTCATTTCCCTGGAAGATAGCAAAAAGCACTTCATTTACTTGCTCAAAAAGTTCTGAGGAAATAGAATTATAAAGTGACTTAAGATATCAGAAGATAGAACAAAGTGGGAAATATTAAGTTCAATAATGTCAAAAATAAAATAAAGTTCTCTTAAATTAATAAACCAAACAATTTTTTTGGTCATCCCAATAAAGCAATGCTAAACAGATTATTTATGGGGAAGGCTTTTAATATCAGTCTAAGTTGTGATACATTTTTCATCAAAAATCAATATCAATTTAATTATGAATTCAAGCAAAACTAAGATTTATTTTACTTCTTTACAAAAGTATTTTCTGGTTTTACAGATCTTTGCTAGATAGGTTAATGACAAAATAAAAAAAAAAAACCAACTAAGTGACACATCTCATTCCCAGAAGGAACTTTTTCAGACTAATATAATAATTTTATTAATGAAATCAGTTATATTATAAAAAATTATATATATATATATATATATATATATATATATATATATATATATATATATAATATAAATAAATAAATAAAAGTATAAAAGGAAGAGGTTATAGTAGTTCCAACGAGAGAAAAGTGTGTATATTAAAAAGAAGAGAAACTGCAAACGTTTTTGGTTGTAATGTGGATTTTTAAAAAAACATTATGCTTTATTTTCCATAATTTTGCTACACACGTTTCTGATCTCATGACCATCATCAGGCAAAGGGTGGAGATTTCTACATATTAAAAATAATTTTTTCTTTGTTTTTCAATGTTAAATATTCAATATTTGTGTTAGTGATCCAAACGTCTTTCTTGATATATATATATATATATATATATATATATATATACACACACACACACACTCAAAAGTTTGAGGCCATGCCTGGTAATTTTTTTAAATTGGAACAAAAAGTAATTGTTTTGTACTTTAAGAGAAAATTATTATACATAGTTAAGTAAAAGCAAGACATTTTTAGAAGTTTCATTATGACAAAAAGAAAAAAAAAAAAAAAAAAAAAAAAAAAAAAAAAAGCATTTTATCATTAAATTTTGCTCTTATCAAAATATCCTCTGCCTTGATTACTGCAGCAAAAAATTTTGGCATTCATTGAAAAATTTTCTCAAAGTGTAAGTTTGATAATTGATTCCATTCTTTGAATTCCATTTCTTCTAAGAGATCTTATTTTTTGGATGGGAAGGTTTCACTCTTCTGTCAAATTCATCCCATGCTAATTGTGGGGGTGACTTCAGATTTTTTAACTGTAGTGTATATTTTATATATCATTCAGATCCCGATTCCAAAGCTTATCTTATATACATACCTAAATACTATTAGCAAATCCACTATATTATTATTATAGATATCATTATCAATTCCAATAATCTGTATCTTTCATCTCAGATATTGTAATAGCAGAGACAAGTATTAAGATTCTGGCAATTTTGAGGCATTATTTTGAACCGGGTTTCAAAATCACTGAAGCTCTCTAGAAAGAAATAATATATGACCATACTGCCAAAAACTGGTTTTAGCATTGTAAGACTGGTTGGTGACTTTATGGTTATCATCAAAAAGAACAACCCAAAATGTGAACTACAAATTGGAAATACCAAAAATCAATCAAGTAGCAATTTTTTTTTTTTTTTTTTTTTTTTTTTTAAATCACCTCAATCAAGACAGTACAACCACTATCATGCAAGAGGTTACAAGGTGTGGAGAAATTAGGAACAGAAACATTAGTAATGAGGAGAAAGAGGAAAGAACAATGAGGAGGACACTAGACCACGATTGACATTGCATTTAAATTTTTACAGATTAAAGTTGGCAGGAAAGCGTGGGGCCAGGAGGGAGTTCCACAAGCAAGAAGTACAAGGAAAGAAACTGTTAGCATAGAAGTTGTGTCTACATCTAGGTAACTCAACTGTTGCAAGTCTAGTATTGCACTTAAATTCATACAGTCTAGTCTAGTAAAAAGCTCATCTGAACAATTACCATGAAAGTATTTATAAAAAAATGGCAGAGAGAAACAACCTTTCAGCAGTGAAGTCGAACCACCAGATCAGGACCAATAATATTGCTGATTTTTCTTTGGATCTTATCAAGAAGCTCTAGGTAAATAGCAGGGTCACCAGACAATATATAGCAGAATTATTCCAAACATGGGCAAATAGTAAACTTACAGATATGCAAGATGGATTTCAGAGAGAAAAATTGTTTCTCCCAACACAATGAACTGACTTTCTTGGCAGCTGATCTAGCAATGGATTCCATATAGTCTCTTCACTTCATTTCAGCTGAGAATGTTAACCCAAGAAGGCACAACGAGTCACTTTCCCTAGAGGATAGAATCAGCTATGCTGATGGAAGGCAGAGAGATGTCTCTCAGATGATTAATGGAAAGAAGTTAAGTTTTAGAGGCATTAAAATTGACAAGCTATCCTTTTTCCCCAGTTAACAATGGTCTGGAGGCTGTTTTGGACACCAGCTGCCATTTTGACCTTGTCCGGCTGATCAGCCTTACTGTCAAGGCAGGTGTAAATGGTAGTGTTGTCAGCATAGATGCCAAGTTAAGAGCTGATGCCATTGGGAAGGTCATTAATGAAGGTTAAAAACAGCTATAGGTCCAAGGATGAATCCCTGGGACACACCCATGTTAGTATGAAAGGATGTAGAGGAGTGGCCATTCAGGATAACTTTCATTTCACAATTTGATAGGGATGACTGGATCAGCTCAAAATGTGCCCAGATATACTGTAGAGAAAACCTGAACGCTAGACCCTGTCAAAGATTTTAAAGATGTCCAATGCTACAGCCCTGGCTTCACTATTTTTATCTAGAGCATGACTGACTTTCTGCAATTATTGTTAGCACATCAGCAGTTGACCTGGAAAAACAAATGCCGTATTGCTTGTCCGAGAAAAGGCTCTGTGATGAGAAATGATAAACCAATTCAGCATTGATTAGAGCCTCTAAGAGCTTCTCAAAAAGAGGTAGATGGCTAATAGGCCAATAAATGGGTCAGATGGTTCAGAGTTCTTAAAAACTGCAACAACAGACGATGACTTCGAGCAGGCAGGAAAGCAGAAGGCAGTTATTATACAGTTTAGCGAGAACAGGAGTCAGTTCAGGAGCACAATGACTATTACAAGGATATCAACTGGTCCATATGCTTTGCATATAACCTCTTCCATGGTTTCTGCTATCACTCAACAGATTCAATTCTAAGTGGGAAGTAGGCAGGGATACCCCAGATGAGTCCAGTGTAGAGTTTGAGGAGAATTTAAGGGCAAAGCATTCAGCTTTATTGGCAGAGGATGATAGTACCTCAAACTGATTGAAGTGGAGAAGAATAGAGACCTAGAACTTATTTAATACTCTATTACAGAGCCATCAATAATCACAAGATCCAAATTTGTTAGAGGCTATGCAGTGCCTCATTCTCTCAGCAAACAAGGATTTTGCTCCTTTGAGGACTTTTATAGGCAATAGCAAGATGATATCAATAACTAACACAGAATGGTCCAAATTATCTAGAGGGCAGTGTTGTGAAGCTCGACAAGAACAGAGAGTGGAGTGGGGAGTCACAGATGGATGAAGAGAAAGTTTCTTTTCTATACTGAATAATCTGAGAGACCCCTCATCTGTCCTTCCATTGTCTTGGCTAACCTCCACGGAAAGTGACTTGTTGCGCCTTCTCTGGCTAACATTCTCAGCTGACATGAAGTGGAAAGACTATATTGAATCCATTGCTAGGTCAGCTACTAAGAATTTTGGTTCACTATGTCATGTTAGACAATTTTTCACTCAAGAATCTATCTTACATATCTACAAATCAACCATTCGTCCATGCTTAGAATATTGTCATATATGGTCCAGTGCTCCTGCTATATATTTAGAGATTCTTGATGAAATCCAAAGAATCAGCAATATTATTGGTCCTGACCTGGCATCTTAGCTTCAGTCACTTTCCCACTGCCATAAAGTTGCTTCCCATGTTTTTTCTATAAATACTTTCATGGTAATTGTTCCACTGAGCTCTTCACTATGGTACTTAGACTTTACGAATTTAAGCACAGTACTAGATTGGTAATAAAGTACCATCAATTTACAGTTGAATTGGTAGATGCAACTATAAGTTCTATGCTAACAGTTCCTTTTCTTGTGCTTCCTACTTGTGGAACTCTCTTCCGGCTCCATGCATTCCACTCAACTTTGATCTTCAAAACTTTAAATGCAATGTCAATCGCTCTCCTGTCATCCTGATTACTCTTCTATTGTTCTCTAATTCTTCCACACCCAGTAACCCCTTATATCTTAGTGGCTTTACTGCCTTGCTTGGAGTGAATTTGATGTAAAAAAAAAAAAAAAAAAAAAAAAAGCTTCTGGTTCAGAAGACTTTAACGCACATGCTTTTATCCTTAAGGCTTGAAATCATATCAGAAGCTTATTGTCAATTTCTCCCCATGTTGCTTACTTAATGAATTGCAGGATTTAAAAGTGGCTGGAGGATCATGATAAAATGTAAAAAAAATAAGTAAAAAATTCATGAGTTAAAAATTTTAAATTAATAATTATGACAATCCTTCCTCTAAGAAGGTGAACCTGTGTGTATTTTAATCACATTTTCCTAAACCCCTGCACAGACCACAGTCAAGTTTCATGCATATGTGTGATCCATGCAATGTGATTGCTATATAATACAGTCTAATATTATCAACAAAGCAGAAGGAGCACATTCATAATTCTCTTCATTCTACTGGTGTTTCACTAGGCAAGAACAGCAGACATTGTATAAAGCATGTCGTAGGAGGAGGATGATAACGCAAAGATGAAATAAAAATGAATAAGCATATCTTTTTATATCCATATTTCATCACTATTTGTTCTATAATATTTTTATTAAATCTAAATACATCAGCAAGCAATAACTTTCTGAAGTTCCAAGTTGTCTGCTTTTTGCTAAATGACTGAAACATGATTAAAAGCTATTTAACATAATTTCATACAAAGAAAAGAAAAACAACACTAAATACAAAAGAAATTACAACATAAAACAAGCAAATGTTACAAAGTCATCTAAAACCATAGCAAAAGCATCATTACCATGAATTGAGACTAGCCAAGAGTACCTTATGACTACCAGATTTTGGTTTTCCATCACAGTGTGTGTGTGTGTGGGGGGGGGGAATGAAAATAATATTATACATGCCTATAAACATTTTTTGTGGGCATACATATCTGTTATTTAAAAGAGTGAAATTAATGTCAACTGGTCTAGGAATCAACACGTCCTTACTAATAAAAAATATGCCACCTGACAGGAATCACTCCTGTATTCCACTTTTCCATCAGAGAAACCACTATTAACTGAAGTGTGCCCTACCAATTACGCCACAGGAAAACATGATAAAGCAAAACTCAATTAGCTGCTGAAGGAATGTACATCTCTTGCTAACTTTATTCTTATATGCAAAACATAAGTGAATCTGTTAAATGTTTTATGACATTATTATTATAAACTTTCTTTTTTGTAGGTACGCACATTTGAGTTGACATCCCTGTTATTTTAGAATTAAATGTATGTCAATTGGCCAAGAAATTGATGTGTGTGTGTGCACATGTATATAAAGCACATAAAGTGATATTCCAATATTGTATTGAATTTTACTACAAAACAAACAGCAATTTTATAGACAATAAGATTTTCTGTATATCAACTTGCAAAACAGTACATGGATTCTTTATCAAATCCTTATGATGAGGAACCTTTTTAGAATTTGAACATTTTCACCAATCAAAAAGTTTTTCTCCCATTTAAACATTAATAAATTATATATATTTTCTTAAGTGGCTTTTACAGTAATTCTTAAAAGCTTGACAACTTTATGTGTACTCTCAGTTTATTTCAGAGAAATCCATGAAACGACAAAAAAAGAATTTAATCTTAAAATAAATCAAAATTGCCGTCTCATCACCAGATGTCTCTAGTCAAGTAATATTTTCCTTAGCTTTTTTTCATGGATTTCTGAAAAGGAAAATAAGATTCCAAATGTGTAAAACTTGAAATCAAATGCATAAGAATATAATCAGAAACATTCCCAAAAGGGGAAAGTACATAACATTTCTACTACAAATGCCTGAAAGAGTTCAGAATTTAAAAACACGGCAGAATGAAAGATTCATATCTTTTGAACATATCAGCAAAAGTCCCAGTATTAACTCATCCGTAGGTGTGTTTTGGATAACTTGGCCCTTGTTACACCAAGAACCTTTTAAATCAACAAATAAAGCTAAAGAATGCATTATCATTGTGGAAAGAAAACATCTTGCAGTAAGATCCACAAAAAAGTAAACCACAAGACAAGAACTAATCAATATGGATGTTATTAAGAAAGGCAACAATAATTATCTATTTTTCATACAAAAGTTATTAACAATTTTCTTCATAACAGTTAGGATGAGTGTAGACTAACTTCTCGAAATTGTTTTATATATATATATATATATATATATATATATATATATATATATATATATCCTGGACTCTCCCATCGTTTTCAACATATGAGAGTCGAGCACCTTGGTTTTCTTAGAATCAACAGCCAGACTATCCATATTTGATATTAGTGATGAAGGCTAGTGCAGGACCAACCACGCTTTTTGGAAGAAACAAATACAGAGAACTGGTGCACGGTATGCACAAGGTCCCCAAATGACCTCCCACAGGTTTTGAATTTGAATTCATAATTGTCCTTCTCCCAGACTATTCACCACCCAAGGCTATAGGATCCAGTCTGCCCTGCTATTTACCCATAACTGGAGAGAGAAGAGATGGATTCATACCTTTCCCAAGGGTAGAATGTAAGGAACTCAACTGAAATTTGAACTTGGCTCTGATTACTCAAAGCCGCTATCCATTACCCACCATGCCCGCATCCATATACAAGAGGAATGATAGAGAAAGAAGAAATAGCTAAGTTTTGTAGAGAAAGGGAGAGACAAATATAAGAATGGTCTGGAGACTCAAGAGAGTTCCCTAACCAATGGGAGATGTTTTCAAACACCAAGGCCATGCATGTGGACACTAAAGTCCTTCCTAAAGAGAAGATAGCTAGGGACCAAGAATTCAGAGGAGGGGGTGAAAAAGAGGAATGATTCCACACTGCAGAAATTGGTTTGAATACCACGAATATTGGAGAAGGAAATTTTGTTGATGTGTTATTTAGATTAGGAAAGGGCTAAGAATAATCATAGCTGACAGTCATCCATGGTAACATGTGATGGCTGGAAATTGGCACAGACTGCAGTATAGTGTGGCTTTGGTGTTGCCAACTAGAAGTGTTTGCAAGGACACCTTTCCATGTACAATATGACACTGCAAGAACTCCAATATTATGTGACTGTTGATAAGAGAAGCCTCTCTAGACACTAATCAAGAGATCGGGGCCCCTAACTACCAGTCAGGATGCAGCAGCCAGAAAACTGCCAATCCAGTATCCTCAGCTGCCATCTTTTTTTTTTTTTTTTTTTTTTTTAAGCATTTCACCCCAAGCAAGGCGGGAAGCCACTAGGACACAAGGGGTTACAGAAAATTTAGAGCAAGATCAGATAGGAGTGATAGAAGAAAGGATGAGGGTAGTGGATAGATCAAGGCAACTGGAGATGTCTATTGACATTACACTTGAATAGCTGGAGATTATAGCTCACAGGGAAACAGGAAAAGGGAAGGGAGTTCTACAGGCGAGCGGTGCGAGACATGAAGCTATTAGAGTAGAAGAGACGGCTACATTTAGGAGTTTCGACAGTGAAGGGGTGAGAGCGGGATGCCAGCCTTGTAAGGCGCTGGAACTCACGACATCTGGGAACCAGCGAATGCAGCTCCGTGGAGCAATTTCCATGAAAGTATTTGTAGAACAGACAGAGGGAGGCGACGACGCATCTGTGAGAAAGTGACTGTAGACGAGACGCCAGGGCAGGGCCAACTACATTGCATATCCGCCTCTGGAGCCCATCAAGAACCCCGAGGCAAACAGAAGGGGCACCAGACCATATATGGCAGCAATACTCCATGCAAGGGCGAATTGTTGATTTGTAGATCTGGAGGATAGACTCCGGGGAGAAAAACTTCCTTGCGCAGCTCAGGGAGCCAACTTTCCTTGCAGTGGACGAGGCAATTGATTCAATGTATTTATTCCATCTCAGGTCAGCAGTCAACGTGAGACCGAGAAGCTGCAGAGAGTTGCTCTCGAGAAGTTGAGCATCAGACATTCTAATGGAGGGAAGGGAAGGATCTCTGTGGTGATTAATAGAGAGCAGTTTTGTCTTGGAAGCGTTGAAGTTGACCAGCCAATTCATGCCCCAGTTCACAATCGATTGGAGGTCCTTTTCGAGATGCACGGCCAGGCGAGTTTTGTCAGCGAGACTAGATCTGTTTTTGACGGAGGAATAAATTGTGGTGTCATCCGCGTAGATGCCAACTTGGGAAGTTATGGCGTCAGGAAGGTCATTTATGTAGATAAGGAATAGAGTGGGGCCTAGGATGGAGCCTTGAGGAACACCTGCATCCGTGGGATAGGAACCGGAGGAGAATCCATTGAGAACGACCTTCAATTTACGGTTTGACAGGAATGATCGTATTAGGTTATATAATCGACCCGTAATGCCATAACCCTGGAGCTTGCGAAGAAGGCCGGCATACCAAACCCTATCAAATGCTTTGGAGATGTCTAGTGCCACGGCTTGGGCTTCCCCGTTATTTTGAAGAGCTCGGTAGACTGATGGCCGTAAGCACATCAGCTGTAGATCGGGCAAAGCGGAAACCATATTGCTTGTCTGAGAGCAGATTATGGGATGTGAGGTGGTTAACATACCCCGGTATTGATTAGGGCTTCGAAGACTTTGCCAAGAGGGGAAGGAGACTGATAGGACAGTAGGTGGAAGGGTCAGAGGGGTCGCCAGAGTTCTTGAAGACAGGAACGATCGAAGAGGACTTCCAGCAGTCAGGAAAACAAGATTCCTTGAGGCAGTAGTTGTATAGTTTAGAAAGGGCAGGCACCAGTTCAGGCACGCATTTCTTCAAGATAATGGCTGGTATCCCATCTCCACCACTAGCCTTGTTGGGGTCTAAATTGGAGATAACGCCCAGTACCAAAGATGGGGTTATATTTAACCCACTCAATATGGCCTCAGTTCTAAGAGGGAAGTCGGGTATGCATACACCGGAAGAGTCGAGCGTCGAGTTGAATGAAAGTTTCTGAGCAAAGCATTCAGCCTTGTCGGTAGAGGAGGTCAGGACTTTGAACTGGTTGAATAAAGGAGGTATAGAGGGTTTGCAATTGTTCAATACGCTCTTGCAGAGACGCCAATAATCTTTGGAGCCAAATTTGTGAGATGCAATACATTCTTTCATCCGAGCTGCAAATAGCATCGTTGAGGACACGCTTACATTCGTTACGGGCGGAGGCAAAGAGACGTCTATTGCAGTCAGATATGTCGCTACAGAATAAGTGGAAGTAGTGGTTCCTATGGGTGATGGCGGCTGAGCAAGCAGCTGAGAACCAGGGGGAGGAGCGCGACTTGACCCTATATTTCCTTGATGGGATGAAAGTGTCAATTCCAGCTTTAACCCAGGAAGAGACTTCAGAAGCACATTCTTGGACGGGGAGCTTAAAGACTCCATCCCAGGGGACATCGCGGAGGAAATCACGGAACGCGTCCCAGTCAGTTCGTTGATAGTAGAATGAAGTTCTAGTGGTAGGAGGTTCTTTATAGGGGGTGGAGTTGAAGATGTTAACTGATACTACTGCCTGATCAGAGTTACCAAGAGGGCAGAGTTGCGAGGCACTGCAGGATTCGAGGATGGAGGTAAAGCACAGGTCGAGAAGAGAGGCTTTACCTTCCCGGTTGAAGGCAAAACGAGTGGGGAAGTCAACTGTGTGAGGGAATGGGAGATTGAAAAATTGAGCGTTTGAATGCCTGCGTGGTCAGTAGTAGCATTCTTAAGCCACAAGGTGTGATGGGCGTTAAAGTCACCAAACACAAAAATGTGAGCAAACGGGTGGAGGGAGAGAGCCTTGTCTATGCTGTCAGAAATGCTATCGAGTATCTCACAGTCTTGTGAGGATGGAGAGCGGTAAAAGGAAGAAGAGATAGCTTACCGCATTGGGGAGAGAGAGTCGGAGACACATGTATGACTGGTCTGGCGATTCAAGAGAGGACTCTCTGGCCAGAGGGAGATGTTCTTTGATGTAGACACCAAAACCGTGCATGTGGGTTAGAGAGTCTTTTCTGAGGAGAGGAAGATAGCCAGGGATCAAGAGATCAGAAGAGGGGATAGACGAGACAAGGTTTGTCTCACAGAGAGCCAGTATATCCGGGCCGTTTGCAGTGAGGAAAGATTCCAGACTGCAGAAGTTTGTCCTAATGCCCCGGATGTTGGAGAACGAAATGTTGAGGGGTTTAGGTGGTTTTTGAGAGGCTGGTTTAGGGTTAATCTTTCGGTTTTTGTAACTCATGTTGAATTTTGTTTGTAAGATGAGAAGGCCCGAAGTAAAAGAAACAGACAGTTTCGACCGTGACGCGGGCAGAGAGGAGTTGGCAAAATCTGCATCATTATGTGGCCTCAGGGCTGCCCGCCGGAGGTGACTGCAGGGACGCCTTTCCATGCACGACATGGCACTACAAACACCCCGGTATTATACAACTGTTGATCAGAGCGGCCACTCAAGACGCTACGCAAGAGCTAGGGCTCCTAACTACCAGTCGGAAACAGCAACCAGAGAACTGTCAACCGTGTACCCTCAGAATGAAGAGGTGATACCACAGACTGCACACATCACGGGAGAAACAGAGCTGCACTAATACAGAGGCCGGAGAGAGAAAGAGTACCGGGAACCCCTTCCTAGACAAGAAACAAGGTGTAAGCCTCTACTCATGTCCAATAGAAGGGGGAGGAGTGTTGACCAGGCAGTAAAAGAGACTACCTACTCCTATTAAAGATAACACAAAAAAAAGGACGACACAAACAGAGGGAAGGATTGGGGGGGGGAGATAACAGGTAAGGAGTCCTGGATCACACTTGGCTATACCCTATCACATTAAGTTTTAGTACAAGTCCCAATGTCTATTCTAAAAAGAAATTGAAAATAAGGTTACCCGGATTTATTATTGCATCTAGTCAAAGACATTTAATTTTCCATTTTTCCTGTTTTTTTTTTCTTTCGAACCGGGATTTCTTACTAAACTATCAAATAAGGGAGAATCATTGGGACAAAATGTCTGAGTGGGGGGAGAGAAAAATAGATAAATTTAAAAACCAAGAAAAAAAAAAAAAAAAACAAAAAAAAAAAAAACATGAATTGATTTTTGCTAGAGCGAAGCTATACTCACACGGGCCAGCAAGTGGTTGCCCGTTTTCTTCCTCATGATGGTAACTGAATGTATGGCTTACCTTATGTCGACCTGGCAGGGGGGATTGAAATCAACGACCAATCCTCCGCCCTCACCAAGTACTGGGCTTGGGAGATATGCTTTCAATAAGATTTAGAACAGGAGAAAGAAGCGGCTAGAACAATTCCAAGTCCAGACAATATATCAAGCAAAAAGATACTGTCTCAACATCATTAGAATACTGACGAGACACTTTCGCATCTAGCCAAAGACATTTCTACTCATATCATTGAAAAATCTTTACAGTTACCATTATTAAGGCCTCAGAAGAAGAAAGGAACTGAAAACTCATTCCTAAACAGGAAACAAGGAATGAGCCTAAACTGAAAGTTAAAAAAAAGAAAAAAAAAAAAGATTCCATGAAAGTGTATGATAAAAATAATTTTAAAAAAATTAAATTAATAAATAAATTAAAAAAAAGAAAAAGTAAAATTTAAAGACACTAATAATTTTTGACTGCAGGTTGGTATATATCTTAAAGACATTTAAGATTTTCTAGAGTTGACAAAATGCAAAGAAAGGGCATCATTTGTGAAAGAAGTAGGAAAACAAAGCATATATTCTGGTACCAGATTAGCCACAATGCCATAATTTGTTGAAAACTAAGTACTTAAAAGGTCTTACCCTGTGGTTAAAACAAAAGACCAGCAATTAAAAAACATAAGATTGAGTCACATTACAATAAACAAAGCAAGAAAAAAAAAAAATTTTAAAAACATGGCAAAGCCCCTTTCTGATTGCAACTTTGATATTAAAAACAAATCTGTCTTGAAGAAAAGTTACATTTCAAACAAAGGAAAAATAGCTTTCATCTAATTGTACAATTTTTAACAGACATTTTGTATAATGACGTATACTTGTCACTCAAATCATATACAAAGTGCTACCTAAAAGTTTGTAGAATTTGAAGAGTAAACCAGACTTTTTTTTTTTTACTAGTACCCTTTGTGAGTTAGATGTGTTCACTACAAACTGACTACTTTGAAGGAGATGGTCGAAATTATG